>CM039676.1:264072462-264393339 GCA_022496015.1 Hordeum marinum
AATTTGAGAATTGAACAACTTCTTAGTCTATTACCTTGGAAGCAGCCTAAGTGTGTGTATTAGGCGTTCTAGTGTGCTCTTGTGTGCTACTTTGGAGTTTTGTTGCTCTCGTGTGAACTGTTCTATTTTTGAACACTTTTGGTGGTTCATGCTCGTAAGAATCCTTGCGTGATCAATGTGACAGAGTGGCTTTTTGAAACCACCATGATAGCAGGCTAGCTAATGCCTAAGATATTGAAGTATATAAAGTTAATTACCCCCCTGCATCTACAATTGACCTTAACAGTGGCAACTAAGAACCATCACTACTCGTATAACTCATCTTAATTTTCTATAGCAGATTGGTAGATATCTAGTACTGGTAGATTCAGAATATGTAGTCCTAGAAATTAAAGGTAGAAGCAGTAAATGGGTCATACAAAAATATACATCTACAAATGTCGATCTATGTTCGATTCAATATGGTTTGCTTTGTTACTGAAGGTTCTCTTTGCTCTAACCATTTTCGCACCAAATGTAGAATGTTCTGTTTTTAGTTTGTTCCTAACTATTCTATTTATAAGTTGTAGATGTTGTCCTTCGCTCATTGAAGTGCTGACTGCTGGAACAAGCTCCATGATGAAGAAGCTAGAACCCGCACCTAGCAAAGAGTCGCTCATTGGACCTTGTTATCTTTCGATATTTTTGTGTATTAGAAAACTGGATTCTATGTATTACTGTAATGTACCAAGTTGATCTGTGTTGAGAAATATTCTGCATTTATAGCCTCTATTTGAATTGGATATTGAGTGAAAATGAGGCATTTACAGAACTGAAGAGTGATGGGTCCTAAGTTAAAAAGCCATGGTCGAGTCCTAAAAAACCGGAATCTAAAATGCCAAGGCCTAAAAAACTAGAATGTAAAAGGCTGAGGCCCAACAAGAAAAGTAATGTTAATTCAATAGTCCGGAAATAAAAGGCTGAATTGTTGGGCCAGGCCTATGTAGCTAACCAATATTAACAGGAAAAATATATTTTAAATGGGCTGAATTAATGGGCTTGGCCCAAGTAAAGCGTCGAACTAGACCGGGCCGATTCTTATCAACGACCAATTCAATTAGTCGCAATTTTGCCACGTGAGCTTGCCACGTTGGATCCGACGTGGCCTGGGTAGGCAACCAGCGACCAAAACAATTGGTTGTTGAGCTTATGACCTTTTTTTGATCGTAAATGTCTACGACCTTTCCAGAAGAAAGGTCCTTAATTTCCATTCTTGACCCTCAGCTTTTGACCATCAGTTTTTGGTCACAAAAAGGTCACAAAAGGAAAACAGTGACCATTTAGTGACCAATAGTGAAGGTCACAAGATAGCATATTTCTTGTAGTGTCTCACTGAGAAAACTGAAGCCTGTGACAAGCTAGATTTTGAGCTCCCCGTGCTAGAGAAGTTAACTGTTGATGAACTACACGCCGGTTATCTGAACCGCCTCTCCACAAGCTGGAACATGGAGCTAAAGCTTGTTAATCTGATGAAGAAAAAATATGAGGTACCCCTTCCTTTCCTTATATCCTTATGTAGCCCCCAAGAGCCGGTTTAATATTTGATAATGGTAAACTAGGTCTTCCAATCCATGCTTGACACAAAACCATTTAGCCTGTAGCCCGCAAGTATCGGCTTAATATGTAAATATTGAGCCGGTTCTCAGTTTTAAGTAGTTGATCAAATGTAGCCCCCAAGTTTGGGTCAGTATAGAAATAATGGGCCAAACTTCCCTGTAAATTTGATCAAAGAGCCAAATGTAGCCCCCAAGTGTCGGCTTATGTTTGAAAAATATGAGCCGGAACTTCACTATTGTTTTAGAAAACAAGGATGTAGCCCCCAAGTTCTGGCTTAACTTGATGAAGATGAGCCGGGACTTACTTGTAGTTTATAGTCTTGGAGAGCAAATAGACATTAGCCCCCAAGTGTCGGCTGAACTTGATGAAGGTGAGCCGGAACTTACTTGTATTCTTGGAGAGCAAATAGACATTAGCCCCCAAGTGTCAAGTATACTGCTTGCAATCTGCTTGAGACTTGCATTATATTTGTTAACTGGCAATATGTTATCCTGGCGACTTACCCCTATTTTATTTGTTGTCTATCACAGGATGCTTTAAGCAATGCCGAGTCTGAACTGACCGGCTTAAAAAGCAATCTGGCCTCCCAAGAAGCTGCCATAAGTGAAGCAGAGGAAAAGTGTCGGCTTGCTGCCGAAGAGCTTACAAATGCTAAATCTGAACTTGTTGCGTTCAAAAAGGCTGGTGAGGCGGAGCAAACTGCTCTGGCCAAACGTGCAGACTATGCTGATGAGCGACTCATGGTCGTATCGGATGAGTTGCAATCCTTGAAGCGCCATATCGCCAAGATGACGTCCGCTATCTTTGGTAAGTACTAAGTACTCAATCAATCTTCTTGCTTGAAAAGTTACATAGGCGGCTTATAATAAAAAATCTGTCTTGTGTAGGTCAAAGAAGCCATCAACTTGGTGTTGACAGCCTATTGCAGCTGAAAGCCGTCTACACCTTATTAGAGAAATTGTATTGCGGCACTCTCTGCACTATTAGGGCTATGATGAATAAGGAAAGCATCCCTAAGTTCATGAAGGGGGTCATAGAGATGTTGTCAACTCTGCCAAAGCAAATTGAGGAACTCAAGAAATGAGCCGCCAGGAAGGGAGCCATTGCAACAATAAGCCAGGCTTTGGCCTTTGCCCCGGAGTTAACCCCCGAAGAGATGATGGATGGATTTCCATCAAAGAAGGATGATGGCTCAAAATTCACAGAAGCCGACTATGCTCGATGTATGAAGGCCTCTAGGGTTCTTGCATCAGTGTTAGCGGAAGAAGTGAACCTGTCAGCATATCAGACGGCTTATAATGCTGAGAACAAGCAAGTGTGCTACCCAACTTTCGAGGCCAGGGATTTAACTCTAGAATGCCGTAAGCATGTCTTCGCTCCTAACATTGACCCGTCTCCCCTCTTTGAAGAAGCAAACTTTGAAGCTTTAACCAACTTCAACTGGGATGTGGACAATCTCCAGATTGAGGAGGTTGAAGACCCACCGTAGGATGACTTGCCGTCCAGCTGATCAATCTTAACAAATCATGATATAACTCGGCTTCGTGAGCCGCCGAAATTTGGGGCGGTGTAAAAACTTGAAGTCCTTGCTTTTCAGCTCTGTGGAGAGCATTGTAATAGGCCTTTTAGTAAAAACTTTGTCTTGACTGAACTGTGCCATCGTGCACATAATAAATTGCACGGCTTTAACATATTGTGTCTGCCTTGTGCTTCAATTCATACCAGATGTCGTGGTGACTCTTCTTAGGAAAAACAACCTGTGAGAGCTCTCAAAATATTTGCCATACTGTTAGGAGGGCTGCTTAGAATAGCACAACCCAAAGATGTTATATCTCTCTTGTTTTTTTTTAATTTTTTGAACAACTCATGTGCTGGTTCTTCTGGGTGGACTCGCTAATTAAAACTCCTAATCAGTACAAGGTCTCTATCGAGATTGGCCATCAATTTCTTAGAATGGCTGAGGTTCTCTAAGCGAGATTAACTGATAGGAAGTGTAATGTCCCAGAAAGAGGCACGACAGGGCATGACTACCATGATAGCTCATAAACTGCCTCTCACGTGATATAAATCCGTTGTTGTAACCTTAAACAGTGCAGGGTCTTTAAAAGATTAACTGTCTAAGAGTACGAATGGGCCACATAGAGGAGAGTCAGCAGTAGATGAGAGAGTTTATCCTCGCTTTCGGTAAGTCGACCCTCACATGACAAGAACCGTCAGTTTAACCTTGACCAGTACAGGGTCTCTAACAAGATTGACAGTCCATTTCTTTGAACCGGCTCAGGGTCTCTAAGCGAGATTAACTGGTAAGAGTTCGGCGGGTCACATAACAGAGCAGCATTAGCTTACAAGCAGGTTTAACTCTGGTGGCTAAAGAGCCGATCAAGAGGGTATGTAAGCTAAACCATGTGGGTTGGAAGCCCCCAAATGACCTTGTTGACGGAGTCAACTGCTTGGCTTAAGAGCCAATCGATATGGTCTGATAAGCTAAACCCGGCGGGTTGGAAGCCCCCTAGACGACCTTGTTGACGAAGTCAACTGCTTGGCTTAAGAGCCGATCGATAGGGTCTGATAAGCTAAACCCGACGGCTTGGAATCCCCCTAGATGACCTTGTTGATGGAGTCAACTGTTTGGCTGAAGAGCCTATCGATAGGGTCTGATAAGCTAAACTCAGTGGGTTAGAAGCCCCCTAGACGATCATGTTGACGGAGTCAACTATTTGGCCTAAGAGCCGACCAATAGGGTCTGATAAGATAAACTTGATGGGTTAGAAGCCCCATAGATGGCTTGCTGACGGAGTCAACTTTTTGGCTTAAAAGCCGATTAACAGGGTCTGATAAGCTAAACCCGGCGGGTTGGCAGCCCCCTAGTTGACCTTTTTGCACAAACTAAGATATGCGAAACGGCAGAGGCCCCGGCTTGCAGGGATGCCAAATTTATTCGTATATCTATATGATATGTACAATGATGGTGTACAATGTGAAGTCTCAACGACTCAGGTATAGTAAGGCCGCAGATGCGCTATGTTCCACGACCGGCGGGTCTCCTGCCCAGAAGTGCTTGACTCATCTCGTATGTCAATGAGGTAATATGACCCGTTGTTGAGATTTCTGCTGACCACGAAAGGTCCTTCCCATGGAGGGGATAACTTGTGTGCTTCTGTCTGATCTTGAATCAACCGCAACACTAAGTTGCCTTATTGAAACGTCCGGGTCTTGACTCTGCGGCTATGATAGCGACGCAGGTCTTGCTGATAAATCACCGATCGAGCCGTTGCCACATCATGTTCTTCCTCCAAGGCATCCAACGCGTCTTGACATGTTGTTTCATTATCGGCCTCAACGTAAGCTGCCACCCGTGGCGAGTCATGACGGATATCACTTGGTAACACGGCTTCTCCACCATAAACCATGAAGAAAGGTGTATAACCTGTTGATCTGTTGGGAGTGGTTCTGATGCTCCATAAGATGGACGACAACTCCTCTACCTAACAACCCGGCATGCGCTGCAAAGGAACCATAAGCCAGGGTTTGATACCTCTCAAGATTTCCTGGTTAGCACGCTCTGCCTGACCATTTGACTATGGATGAGCAACTGCAGAAACATCAAGTCGGATGTGCTCACTTTCGCAGAACACTCGCATAGCCCCCTTAGATAAGTTCATACCATTATCTGTGATGATACTATGAGGGTAACCAAGGCGGTAGATTAGCTTTTTAACAAACTGAACTGCTGTAACGGCGTCACACTTGCTGACCAGCTCAGCTTCTACCCACTTGGTAAATTTGTCCACTTCCACCAGGAGGTGGGTCTTCTTGTCCTTGGATCTCTTGAAAGGCCTGGCCATATCAGGCCCCCAGACTGAAACGGCCAAGTAATTGGAATCATGTGCAATTCCTGAGCCGGGACGTGAGCACGTAGGCCGAACTTCTGACATACATCACACTTGTGAACCAAGTCCTCCCCATCTTTATGAGTCGTCATCCAGAAGAAACCATGTCGAAAAGCCTTGGCCACCAGAGATTTTGAGCCGACGTGATGACCACAATCGCTAACATGAATTTCATTCAAGATTTCCTTGCCCTCTTCAGGTGAAATGCAATGTTGAAATACGCTAGTGACACTACACTTATGTAACTCACCATTGATTATTGTCATAGACTTAGACCGCCTGGTGATCTGTCTGGCCAGATTTTCATCACCAGGTAACTCACCGTGAGTCAAGTACGCCAAGTAAGGCACGGTCCATTCAGGAATAGCATGTAGAGCCGTCACGAGCTGCCCCTCTGGGTCAGGTATGGCCAAGTCTTCCTTTGAAGGTAACTTAACTGATGGGTGATGTAATACATCTAAGAAAACGTTAGGCGATACTGGCTTACGTTGAGAACCCAGCCTTGACAGGGCATCAGCCGCCTCGTTCCTGCAACGATCAATATGATCCACCTGATAACCCTTGAAATGACCAGCGAAGTCATCCCCCGCCCGATGATAAGCCGCCATCCGTGGTTCCTTGGAGTCTCAGGTGCCTGACACTTGCTGGGCTACTAGGTTTGAGTCGCCGAGACATCTAACCCGACTCAGGTTCATCTCCTTAGCCACCCAGAGGTCATGAAACAGAGCTTCGTATTCAGCTGCATTATTAGTACAAGGAAACATCAACCTTAACATGCAACAGAACTTGTCACCTTTGGGGGAAGTTAAGACAACCCCTGCCCCTGATCCTTCCAGTTGCCTGGATCCATCAAAGTGGATTGTCCAATACGTGTTATCCAGCTTTTCCTCGGGCACCTGACACTCCGTCCAGTCATTTATCAAATCCACTAATGCTTGAGACCTGACCGCCGTGCGAGGCACGTATTTAAGATTAAGAGGTCCAAGCTCCAATGCCCACTTAGCAATCCTACCGGTGGCCTCTCTGTTTTGAATTATGTCTCACAACGGGACAGAGCTAACCACTATGATCTGGTGCCCTAGGAAGTAATGCTTCAGCTTACGATTGGCCATGAACACCCCATATACCAGCTTCTGCCAATGTGGATACCTCTGCTTGGACTCTGTCAAGACTTCACTGATATAATAAGCCAGCCTCTGAACCGGATATTCCTTCCCTACCTCCTTATGCTCAACAACAATTGTGACGTTGACTGCCCTGTTATTAGCCGCCACGTATAAGAGCAAAGGTTCCTTCTCAACCGGAGCTGCTAAGACTGGCGGCTCAGTGAGTTGTCTCTTGAGTGCCTCAAATGCCTCACCCGCCGCCGTACTCAGACAAAGTTGCCTGTCTTCTTCATCATCTTGTATAAAGGGATGACCTTCTCACCAAGGCGGCTTATGAACCGGCTTAACGCAGCGATCCGTCCCGCCAGGAGCTGAACATCATTGATGTAGGCCGACTCAGACAAGGAAGTAATAGCCTTGATTTTATCTGGATTAGCCTCAATGCCATGATCGGAGACCAAAAAACCCAAGAGCTTGCCAACCGGAACGCCAAAGACACACTTAGCCGGGTTAAGCATCATCTTGTAGACCCATAAGTTGTCAAAAGTCTCCTTCAGGTCGTCAAGCAGAGTCTCCTTCTTCCTTGACTTGATCACAATATCATCCACATATGCATGAACGTTACGCCCAATTTGATTGTGAAGAAAGTTCTGCACACAACGCTGGTAGGTTGCCTGGGCACTCTTGAGCCCAAAAGGCATGGACACTTAGCAGAAGGCACCAAAATGCATGATGAAAGCCATTTTCTCTTGGTCCTTGACTGCCATCTTGATCGGATGACAACCAAAATAAGCATCCAAGAAGCATAGACTCTCACAACCCGCCGTTGCATCGATGATCTGGTCGATACAGGGGAGAGCAAATGGGTCAGCCGAACAGGCCTTGTTAAGATCCGTGTAATCCACACACATACACCACGTGTCGTTCTTCTTAAGCACTAGCACCGGGTTGGTAAGCCACTTTGGGTGAAACACTTCGATGATGAAACCCGCCGCCAGGAGCCGGGCCACCTCTTCCCCAATGGCCTTGCGCCTCTATTCATTGAACCGTCGTAGGAACTGTTTGATCGGCTTAAACTTAGGATCCACATTAGGGTGGTGCTCAGCGAACTCTCTCGGTACACCCGACATGTCAGACGGCTTCCATGCAAAGATGTCCCGATTCTCATGGATGGATTCGATGAGTGCGCTTTCCTATTTGGGATCCATATTGGCCCCAATAGTAAACTGCTGAGATGAATCGCCTGGAGTAAAATCCACTAACTTGGTGTCATCTGCCGAAAACTTAAGGGGCGGCTCAGATTCTCTGGTGGTATTTTTGAGCGGAGTCATGTCCTTCGGGTCAACATTTTCTTTATAAAACTTGAGCTCTGCTTCTGTGCAAATTGACTCTGCATAAGGTGTGTCTCCTTCCTCACACTCAATAGCCGTCTCCCCATCACCATGCACTGTAATCTTCCTGTTTAAACGCGGCATCTTGAGATGTAAGTAGACATAGCAAGGCCTAGCCATGAACTTGGCGTAAGCCAGATGTCCAAATAGAGCATGATATGGACTTTTGATCTTGACCACCTAAAAACACAAGGTCTACACCCTGTAATTGTATTCATCACCAAAGGTGACTTCCAACAAGATCTTACCCACTGGATAAGCTGACTTGTCAAGCACCACACCATGAAAGACCGTCGAGGAATGCCTAAGGTCCTTATCAAGAAACTTCATCCGGCGGAAAGTGTCATAGTACAGAATATTAATGATGCTGCCACCATCCATAAGCACCTTAGTAAACACATATCCTCCCACTCGGGGGGCAACTACCAAAGCCAGTCGGCCCGGGTCATCAACATGCGACGGGTGATCCTCTTTGCTCCAATTTATGTCATACTCGGACCACTTCAAGTATTGTGGGAGAGCCGGCGTAATCGCACTAACCGCCCGCTTGTGCAATTTCTGATCTCGCCTGTTAAGGCTGGTTGTAAAAACATGATACTGACCTGAGCTGAGCTGCTTTGGATTACTCTGATACCCAGACTAGTTACCTTGCTGCTGATTATTGCCACCAGATTGCTGTTGATGCCCTCCTTGATTGCCCTGGCCCTGATAGCCGGATCCTGAACCGCCAGAACTTGAGCCAGCTCCTGACCCGCCTGGCGGGCCACCACCATTGTTGTTATGCTGCCACATGCTGTAATCCTAAAACTTCTGCATAATGTGGCAATTCCTCCACGTGTGACCCACCGCCCTATCGGGTCAGCTGTGCTCCAGACAAGGCTTGTTGAGCATCTCCTCCCAATTGAAAGGAGTTTTACCCTTGTTAAAGGGTTGTCTGAAGTTCCCATTACCCTTAGCACGATTGTTCCCGGCGCTGGCGTTGGCCACCAATTTTGACCCGCCATCTGGATTCTTCCTCTTGCCTTGGTTGCCACTGCCTGCCGCACCCTTGCCATTGTTATTCTTATTGCCCTGACTGGGCTTTTCCTCATTAGAGCCCGGATCCTTCGTATTGTCAGAGTCGGCATACTTTGTGAGAGCCGCCATGAGCTCCCCCATGTCCTAACACGAGCGCTTGAGCTGGCCTAGCTTGTGCTTCAGAGGCGTAAAGTGGCAATTCTTTTCCAGAATTAGAACTGCTTGAGCCGCCGTGATCTGCTCAGACGAGTGGATAAAGGTTGAGACCCGGTGGACCCAATGATGAGCAAACTCATTCTCTTGTTGCACACAATGATCCAAATCCACAATCGTCATGGGCTGCTTGCACGTTGCTTCAATTTTTTTTGATGAACTTCACCTTTAACTTGGTCCAGGAATCAATGGTGTTGGGTGGCAAGCCCTTCAATCATGTACGAGCCGGCCCTTCCAACATCATGATAAAATATTTGGCACACACTGCATCGTTGACATCTAACATCTCCATCGCCAGCTCATAGCTTTCAATCCACGCCTCACGAGGCAGGTCAGCAGTGTAATTTGGGACCTTGTGGGGGCCCTTGAAATCTTTCGACAGACGCTCGTTCCGCAAAGCTGGCACTAAGCACGGCTCTCCCACGGCCCGGGTGGCTACCCCTGCTCCTACCAAGATGGAAGGTGCGGGTTCTTGATGAGCCGCCGTCGCCAGAGCCGCTGCCTGTCTCTATGCCCTCGCTCGGTCCACCAGCGCCTGAGCATCCAGAATCGCCTGATCGTCTCGTGGCGGATCTCGGTGCCAATCACTGCTCGAAACCGCCGGTGACTCATACCGCCAACTAAAGCTGCGGCTGCGAAGGAGGGTTGAATGTACGCGACTCTGGCTGTAGGTATACTTCTCC
This sequence comes from Hordeum marinum, assembly GCA_022496015.1. Lineage (NCBI taxonomy): Eukaryota > Viridiplantae > Streptophyta > Magnoliopsida > Poales > Poaceae > Hordeum > Hordeum marinum. The sequence goes on from CM039676.1 coordinate 264,082,359, forward strand.
TGCTGGGACATCGCCGTCTGCAGGTATCCAATAGCGTTCCGCACCTCTTTTGTGAAGGGCGCCTCATTCGGGATGGGAATCGTACCAAGCTAGGTTGCTGCCGCCACCATGTTCTCTATCGGGTTTGAATAATTACCGACCGGCGTTGGGAAAGCCATCTATGAGGCCTGGTTCCATCGAGGAGGGTTAAGGTGCTGCTGTGAAGCCGCCGGCCGACTCTCAGGTGCTGTCGCGGTCCGTCTCGTGCCCGGCGTGTTAAAAAGATTCCTAGCCTCGTACTGTTCCGGCAAGTGGGACTGATGCCTCATCCGCTGAACCGTCACTGCAGATTGTTGCTCCAGCTCAAGACGGAAAGCGTTTTCCCTAAGGCGCTCTGCCTTTGCATCCATCTGGGCTTTTAGCATGCTGATTCCTTGTTGGACTTCAATCATCTGGTCCTTTAGCCGTGCGATCTCTGCGTTCCAGGCGGCTTGATTCTCTGTTGTGACCTCAGTTGCCATCAGGGTTGTAAGCTCATTCATCAGATCCAGGAGAACTTGAGCCGGCAGTAGGTCAGCCCCCGACCCAGCTGCCCCAGCGGCTGTACTGCTCTTGCCTGGTGCGGAACCCGCCATGAAGATAGCCGCATGCATCGGCAGCCCATGGTCCTCCGACTCATGATACTTCGACTCGGGGCAAAGCTCATTGTAGCCCCGGATCCTGCCATCGTGAAGTGGGTAGATTGATTCCGTCTCTCTGCTCGACGATTCATCCTCCGAGCATACGAGAGTTTCCTATGACATGGAACCCTCAAGATCCGTGCCTTGAGTAAAACCGACGAAGACATGTTTCCTGGCCGGGTTAACACGGGTGGGTGGCACGTGTTGAGCGGGTTGTGTGCGCCGAGCCGGCTCGACAAAGTTGGTGCAGACGTCCGGCCCGGGTGTAGATCCGCCAACCTTGCCGATGAAAACGTTGATTCCACTGAAGGGGACTCGAAAACCGTACTCGACAAAGTCGGCCTCGGGGCCCCAGCCGACATCGTTGATGTAGAGCCGGCCGCGGCGACTCTTGTTCATCCTGCCGACAACATATCCCTCGATCCCTGGAAGAGAGCCCTTTGAGAACTCAACACCACGAGCGCTAGCCCCACGGTGAGCGCCAACTGCCGTGGTTTTTTCACGGCAGATGTCCAATGACTTAGGTTCGAGGCCATCGCTAAGGTGATGGACTCAAAGGGGTTGGTTGGGACGAAGGACATGAGTTTACCCAGGTTTGGCCCCTCAAGAAGAGGTAAAAGCCTACGTCCTGCTTGTGTTGTATTGATTGGAGTATCGATTACAAGGGAGCGGATTCGCTCGACCTAGTTCTCGATTAGTTGGTTTCTGTCTAAGTCGCCCCGGGTCTCATCTTTATATAAGAGGCCAAGACCGCGGGTTACACAAGTCTCATACCGACTCTTACAACGTGTCGGAGTCTATCTCTATCTCGTGTTACCATCTTGGGAAAGCCGCCTCCGGGCGGCTTAACCACCCAGGTCTTCATGCTATCTTCCGTTCCGGGCCTTGTCTTGGCCCATCTTCGCAAGTCCTCACACAGCCAGACTTACGTCCTTGGCCCATCTACCTTGGTCTGGATCATGAGCCGCCAGGTATGACCCGGCCCCACCTGGGCGGGTCTTACCACGGGGTTATATCCCCAACAGTAATTCTACGGAAAACAGTGTCAGTCCAAGTTAGTTCTAATTAAATCTTAAAAAGTGCAACAAAGTCATATAAAAGTATTGTAATCGGAGGTGAATATGGCATGAATACTTCATAAATTATTGATATGGTGGAGACGTATCAGCGGACCTGCTGTTGGATGTATCGGTCTGCTACCATGCCGACACCGTAGTCGTATCCGTCCCACATGGCATCAAGGATGCAATGCTTTGACGACATCGTTATGCCCATCCCTGTGCCGTTCAACACCATGTACCGGGACCGCTTCCATCCAAATCTCCTCGTCCACAACGACATATCCGATGCTAGCAGCTCTTCGTCGGAGTACAACAAGCACTCTCACGAGTCAGGATACAATCCAGAGTGTAAGTCGGGTAGCAAGGAGTCCATGTCACTGGTCCCTCTTTCAGGCGACAAGCCGGAGCAGGAGGTGCAGATGGTGACGCTCATCATCAACGCTAGGGAGGGTGAAAGAAACCTTCCAATTGACATGGAGATGCCGCCTGATCTGCCACTTGTGGTGAAGGAAGAGGTGGAGGAGGTGGTGGTAGAAGAGGAGGACAAGAAAAAGAAGATGGAGAAGGAGGTGGTGGTTGATGGGGAGGTGCGCCTCAGAGAGCTCCCCAAGATGGTGAACAAGTGAAGATGCTCAACAGGTGAAGAACTGAAGATGCCGAAGAAGCCCTGAAGAAGTGAAGGTGTAGTTAGATATGCTGAATAGATTTCAACATATAAGTTATTTATAATTTGTGTTTGTTTAGATGGAGTATATCTTAGCCCATAAGTTAATTTGAGTCTGTCTGTCTTTTGTAATGTGATGGCAAGGAAGTATCTCAACTATCAATCTATCAGTCTATAAATCTATCTTTTGTAATATATGTTTTCCTATGTATGGTATGTTGCGTTGCTCTCAACCGTGCCAAAAGAAGAACTATCTAAACTATCTATGTATGCCCAAATAAGAATTATCAATCTACGCCAAAAGAAGAACCGTCTTAACTATCAATCTATGACAAAAGAAGTAACATGGAAAGCTTTCCAAAAATATAAATTTTCAGACATGAAACTATCTATCTGTCTGAATTTGGCTCAATTTGGCATGATGGTACAATTCTTGGCATGTTGTGATTACTCAAAAAAATTAATTTAACTTAATTCAACTAAAATTAAATGAAAAAGTTTGGTTATCTTTAGGAACGTTCTTGGCATGCTTTTCGGTTAACTAAGGTTCACTTACCTTAGGACGGTTCAGTCAACTAAAAAAGTTCAGTTAACTGAAAATTTTCAGTTAACTGGAAAAAATAAGTTAAATAATCCATGTGACTTTAACTAGATTTTGAACTTAAAGTAATTTCATTTAATTTATGGTACAAATCTCACACAATTCATCTGAACTTAAATTTACTCTCAATGTTGAGTTAACTTTAGGAAGGTTCAGTCAACTAAAAAGGTTCAGTTAACTAACAAAGTTCGGTTAAATTGGCCAATTTGAATTTAATTGAATTTTTAACATAAACTAGATGCATTCAAGTAAACAACTTCATTCCGAATAAAATCTCAGCATGTAGTAGACAAATAAATTTAGTGCACAAGTCTTCCATTTTGGAAACATCATTACAACATAATAGCGTTAATATGTTTCATCAATGATCCCCTTAAGCTTACTAATCTTCTCCTTGGTCTCCTCTTTGTGTTTGAACAAATCACCAATCATGTACTCAATCCTCCTTTTCTCTTGCTTTAGACGATCCCTCTCTTCCACCAAATTGTACGTCTCTTACATGACTTGGTCCCTCTCTTTCTCTGCCTTTGTCCTGAATACCTGATGGATGATTGTTGTTGTTTAGTCAACCATCTTCTTCTTCTCAAGATCTTCCTTTAGATCAATCATAGCAAATTGTGTAATGCTTAATTGGCCAATTGCATGCTCCTTGTCATCCACAATCTTAGCAATATCAAGCTTAAACAATCTCAACTCATCTTCAATCTTTTCCTCCTCTCCCGGAATCTTCAAGTTCTCTTGAGGATTCAAAACATTTTGTTTAAGACTCTATCTACTCTCCTCAGCACACACACTCCATATGCTAGGTAGGCTCAACTTCGAAGCCTCGGGCCACTCAGGGTCAACCCATTCCACATAGTTGCTTTTAGGAACTTCCTATCATTTGATACTAGTATGTAGGCACATGCGATGCACGCCAACATAAGTGTTTTTGGTGAAAGAAAAAAGCATTAGGCTATGCTGCAAAAAGGAAATGCAAAATAATACGCTCTATGTATGAATGCAATGAGGATATTATTGTTCTAAACATTAAATATTAGAAGAGTGTAATTTATACTGACAGTCATATAAAACAAAGGAAAATAACCAACGAGATCGAGATTCATTAATTGTTTAATTTAGATTTCTTCTCTCTCCCGTTTACTTTCTAGAACCACCTCAAACCACCCAACACGTCCTCGGTCCTCTGCTGACCGCAGCAAGGCCTGAGCGGTGTGCACTTCATTATAAAGCGATGGTTCTAGAATACATTGGAAGCAACTGTTGCTACTGTCCATGCGAATCTTGTTGCTTTCAACCGTTCACTAACTCAACTTGTCTGTTGGTTTAGCTGAATTTTCTGAACTTTTTACTGACCTTCGGTGAGCAAGCAAGGAACCTCCTGCCACTATCAACATCTTGAAATGCCACAAGTTTCTCACAAACTGATCCATGTTTACATCTAGCATCAAGATCTCTTGTCAAGCCACTCCATTCCTCATAAAAAATGGTAGCATGCGGCTAAAACAAGGAAAAAATGAGAAACACAATTCAGATCTGACTAAGCCCCCCTTTTATCCCCTTTCCCACTGAAACCCTAGCTTGTGCTGGGTGGAGATCACTAACCTAGCTTGTCATAGACTCATCTTCAGAACTAGTGGGTAAATGATCCCATGAAACCATGGCTGGTGGTGGAAGAGGCAGAGAGAAGAAGAGGAGGAGAAGAATAGGGAGAAAGTACAGATGAGGAAGAAGAAGGGGATCTGGTGGTCGTGGATAAGAGCAATAAAGTTTGGACCAAAGTGAGCATCTATATTGTAAGCTAGTGGGGAATAAGTTAAATGGATGTTTATTTTAAGTTTAGATACCTATTATCTTGTCTACCTTCTTTTAAGTCCAGGGGTCTATTTTTCTTTTAAGTTTGGAAGATTGCCAATTCCGGATCATGAAATTCTCCATTTCTTTCCAAATAAACAAAGCACCAAAACAATAATGACAATTATGTAGGTAGAAAAATGTATGATATTTTAACTACTATGTAAGTAACAAAATGTATGAGGAGATAGATTTTTCTAATGAAGACAAGTACAATTATGTGACAAAAGATAGTAATAAAGATAGAGTCTTCGTATTACTTCATAGATCATCCATTACAACCAAAACAAAATAAAACTTTACATTAAAGCCATACTATCAACTTGATCATCCATTAGAGCCACCTGATAGTGTAGCCAAACCCAAAACAATGCCTTTTTTTGGTCTGCTAACTTAATAACTACAACAACTAGGACACCTACTCATCTCATGAATCTTCATAATGAAGGTGAAACATAGGACACAGAGCACCATGACACTAACCATCATCAGCTTCATCACCAGTAGGATTTCACTACCCAGTCCAAGCAGCATAACAACTTGCTACTTGGTAGCAAAGTTCTTCCCAATAGGGAAATTAACTCTGCATGAATTTCCCCTTCCAGCCATGCCCCTTCCCGCTATGCTTCTTGCTGTGTTTGACTCAGTCCTCTTCCTCCCAAGATCTCCCCTTCTCTCCTTGGCTACACCTATTGCATCTACAACAACATTGCCAACAAGAACCCTAGTTTCAACCAGATGCTCCACATATTCTTGTTCCTAGCGCCAGAAATCATAGGTGACCTAGGAACAAAATAAATACATCTTTACTTCACACAAAAAAAAGAATAACCAAAGCAATGACATGTGTGAAAATGACTTAAAATGTTTAGCTAACTGTAAAAGTTCGGTTAACTTTGTAAATGTTTAGTTAACTATAAAGTTTAATTAACATGATTATTGTAAATGAACCACAACAAACTAAAGTTCAGTTAACTAGGACCATATGAACCACACTAAATTTGTAGAAGATGACTGATAAATTTCAGTTAACCTAAAAATGTTCAGTTAACTCCAAAAGTTCAGTGAACTAGTAAATTTGCAGTAGCCACAACTAGTTCAGTTAGCTACAAAAGTTCAGTTAAAACTATTGTCAATTAATCATAGAAAGCATTATGCAAAAGATATATCAACTACCTAGTTAACTAAAAAAGTTTAGTTAACCACTAAAATTCAGTTAACTATTAAAAGTTCAGTTAAAACTAGATTTTTCAGTAAACTAAGTAAGCAGGGCAAAATCATGGCTACTACTAAGAAAGCAAGGCAGAATCATGGCAAGTATCATAGCAAGTAGGGTTGCATCATCTTCACAAGAAATAGATCAAGCATGAATCAGAGATAATTAGCTTAGAGATCTCATTAGCTTATAGTGTTCTTGCTGCACTTGTAGAAAACCTAGCCATCGTGCTCATCGGTGCTAGAGAGGTAGAACTTTCCGAGGTCGCCACAATCGGGGCACCCGATCAATGGCACAACAACGGAGTGGCCACGCGGTATCGAGCGGACTGAGCTCGCAGATAACATGACGACGACGCTGTTAGCGAAGGGAAACAGATCTAGGCGACGACACTCGTATGGCAGATAGGCATCAGTAGTGGCTACGTCGGCAACGGATCCGACTACGGGGGCTGGGGTGCGGGTGTGGTCCGACCAGGTGGGGGGGCAAAGCGTTATTTACGGAAAATTGCAAAAAATACGTATTGAATCGGTCCTACCAGGTGGGTCATGACTTGGCAGTCAGCACATGCATGGACACGACGGTCAACTATCGAATCAGCGAATACGTATAGCAAAACATACATTGAACCGTATGTGAACCCCTCATACAACTTTAATGGTCGTATTTTGGGTATTTGTAACTCGGTGACTAAATTTGCCACCGCGAAAAGTTTGAGTACCTAGAATGAATTTTTCTCTTTGAAATGTATTTTTAAGCGAGAATATATTTGAAATGTAAGTGGACATATGCGACCAACTTTGGATGGCTAGCTCTCGCATCCATGTCCCCCTTGTCCACGCATGGATGCGACAAATAATTGATGGATCCACATTGGAGATGCCCTAAGATATTTAACCATTTAAAAATGGATACAAAATTTATTCGAACTAAAATGGCCCTGAAATCGGTTTCAACATTTTTGTACTGCTGGACCTGCATCCGACTTTGGATTTCCTCGCTTTATAGATAAACATTTTGGATCCCCGCATATATATAAAGCAATCTGTTTATCTATCTATACAACTATTAAACAAGCATACATATTCATCACTACGTGCATCCAACCTAAGCTACATAGAACAACACGGATGACTTATAGCTTTGGGATCAGTTCACTTAATTAGATCTAACCGTCAAGATTACACCAAAACACACGTCTAAAGTGCGTTTAGCATTTTTTCCGGCAGACGAAAACTCTGCCATCCCACATGCACGCCCGTGTCCTTCGTGAAAGCCTGTCCCACTCCCCATTTTCTGCCCGCGTGCATCATGCTCGATCCGCAATCCTCTCCTAAAAAAGCGCCGCCACCGCATCTCATATCTCGCCTTCCATGGGATGAACACCGCCTGTCTCCAACCCTTGCCCTTCCACTAGATCGCCGCCACCAACCACTATTGCTAACCAGGCGAATCTACCATTCTTCCCCAACAACTCCTCTGGTCTGGCCACCGCTCCTCCACTGCCCCACAGACATGGTCGCGGTCATTGTCGTTGTCTGCCTTTCCTCACTCGCCTGCTGCCGCAAGGACGCGGTCACCGCCAGCCTCTCCTGGAGCGCGGGTCATCGCCGCCCGGCTCTCGGCTGCTGCCCCATGGACGCGCTCGCCCACACCCCGACAGCTGTTGGACCCTCTTCGAGCGCAGGTCGGCGTTACCACCCTCCGCTGCCGTCACCACAAGCGGTGCATGGCCTAGACATCGAGAGGCATCTTTCCCTGTGAGCTATGCTTCTCTGAATTTCCAATGCACACTTCTCATATCTGTTCTCTGAATACATGCTTCTCATATCTTTTCTTGGTATATACAAGCTATAAATAGGACACGTTGCATAGGGAGTTCGTCATCTACTAGGACTGGTTGAAGCACGATTCACTAACATGGATGAGGCCCGGGTCATCCTGCAAACTAGAAGCAAAGCCAAAGTTGTTGGTTCTACAAATGCTAATGGGCACAACAGCCGGTCACACTGGTCGTTCACCAGATTTTCATTCACTCTCACTAAGTTGCAGACCGTAAAATCCCGTCCTCACTAATTTTCCATACAGTATATATTGTGTGATGGTCAAAGTAGAAAACTTGATGAATGGACAGCCATACCTGTGTTGGAAATATTCCCTAGAGGCAATAAAAAATTAGTTATTATCATATTTCCTTGTTCATGGTGATCGTTTATTATCCATGCTAGAATTGTATTGATTGGAAACTCAGATGCATGTGTGGATACATAGACAACACCATGTCCCTAGTATGCCTCTAATAGACTAGCTCATTGATCAAAGATGGTTAAGGTTTCCTAGCCATGGGCATGAGATGTGATTTGATAATGGGATCACATCATTAGGAGAATGATGTGATGGACAAGACCCAAACTATAAACGTAGTATATGATCGTTCAGTTTATTGTTACAGTTTCCTACATGTCAAGTATCTATTCCTATGACCATGAGATCATGAAACTCACTGACACCAGAGGAGTACCTTCTGTGTATCAAACATTGCAACGTAACTGGGTTACTATAAAGGTGCTCTACAGGTATCTCCGAGGGTGTATGTTGGGTTGGCACGGATCAAGACTGGGATTTGTTACTCCGTGTGGCGGAGAGGTATCTTAGGGCCCACTCAGAAATACAACCTAACTATAAGCCTTGCAAGCAATGTGACTAAAGAGTTAGCCATGGGATCTTGTATTACGGAACGAGTAAAGAGACTTGCCAGTAACGAGATTGAACTAGATATAGAGATATCGACGATCGAATCTCGGGCAAGTAACATACCGAAGAACAAAGGGCACAACATACGGGATTATTTGAATCCTTGACATAGAGGTTCGACCGATAAAGATCTTCGTAGAATATGTAGGAACCAATATGGGCATCTAGGTCCCGCTGTTGGTTATTGACCATAAAGGTGTCTCGGTCATGTCTACATAGTTCTCGAACCCGCAGGGTCTGCACACTTAAGGTTCGGTGACGTTTCGGTAGTATAGAGTTATGTATGGTGGTGACCGAAGGTTGTTAGGAGTCTCAGATGCAATCCCAGATGTCATGAGGATCTCCGGAATGGTCTGGAGGTAAATATTGATATATAGGAAGTCCTATTTTGGTCACCGGAAAAGTTTCGGGCTCATCGGTAGTGTATCGGGAGTGCCAGGAGGGTGCCGGGGGACAATCGGGAGGGGTGTCTCGACCCAAAGGACCTCATGGGACGCGAGAGGAGTCAAACCAGCCTCTAGTAGGATGGACGAACGCCCCACTAAGTCCCATGCGGCTAGGGGTGGGAAAACCCAAAGGAGGAAAGGTGGAAAGGGTTTCCAAGTGGAGAGGAGGAATCCTACTCCTAGTAGGATTAGAGTAGCACTCCTTCACCTCCTATTTCGGCCAAACCTTGAGCGTTTGAGGCTGCCTCCTCCCCTCTGTCCCTCCTATATATACTAGAGGATTTAGAAGGAGATCCAAACCTAATTGCCACATGCTGCCCTCTTCTTCCCTAGATCAGTTTCTCCTCTAGATTAGTTCTGCGATGCTTAGGCGAAGCCCTGCACGATTAGTTCACCACCACCGCCACCACACCGTTGTGCTACCGGAGAATTCATCTACCTCTCTACCCATCTTGATGGATCAAGAAGGCGGAGATCATCATCGAGCTATACGTGTGCTAAATGCGGAGGTGTCGTCTGTTCGGCGCTAGATCGGAAGGACCGTCGTCAGGATCGTGAGACGATTCGTGATTTGATCGCGGGACAGATCATGATGGGATTACGAGACGGATCGTGATTGGATCATGAGATGGATCTTGATGGGATCATGGGACGCTCGACGATTTTGATCGCCAAGACGTTCGACTACATCAACCGCGTTACTGAACTCTTCCCGCTTAGCGATCTACAAGGGTATGTAGATCCACTCTCCCTCTTGTAGATACTCATCACAATGGATAGAACTTACGTGTGTGTAGAATTTTTTTTGTTTCCCATGCAACGTTCCCCAACAGTGGTATCAGAGCTAGGTGTATGTGTAGATGAGATAACAAGTAGAACACAAAGGAGTTTGTGGGCGTTGATGCTCAAATTGCTTCCTCCCTTGGTTGTGTTTTGATTCAACGGTATTGTGGGATGAAGCGGCCCGGACCAACCTTACTCGTATGCTTACGAGAGACCGGTTCCATCGACTAACGTGTAAATTTGTTGCACAAAGATGGTTGGTGGGTGTATGTCTCTCCTACTCTAGTTGGATCAGATTCGACAAAGGCGGTCCTTGAGAAGGTTGAATAGCAATTTGTGTTGGGGAACGTAGTAATAATTCAAAAAAAATCCTACGTGTTACCAAGATCAATCTAGGATATGCTAGCAACAAGATAGAGGGAGTGCATCTTCATACCCTTGAAGATCACTAAGCGGAAGCGTTGCAAAGAACGCGGTTGATGGAGTCGTACTCGCGGCGATTCAAATCGCGGAAGATTCGATCCAAGCGCCGAACGGACGGAGCCTCCACGTTCAACACATGTATATCCTAGGGACGTATACTCCTTGATCCATCAAGGGGGAGGAGAAGTTGAGGCAGAGCTCTGGCAGCACGACGGCGTGCCGACGGTGGAGCTCGTGGTTCTCCGATAGAGCTTTGCTAAGCACTACGGAGTAGGATGAAGTGTAGGAGGGGGAGGGCTGCGCCAGGGGGAAGGGTGCGGCTGCCCTCCCACCCCCCTCTATTTATAGGCAGAAGGGGAGAGGGGGTCGCCCCCCTAGATCCATCTAGAGGGGGCAGCCAATGGGGGGAGCTTGCCCCCCAAGTTGGTGGGAGGCGCCCCCACCCGTTAGGGTTCCCAACCCTAGGCGCCTTGGTCCCTTGGGGGCGCACCAGCCCACTAGGAGGCTGGTTCCCACCCATATTCAGACCACATGGTCCTACGGGGAAGGTGGCCCCTCCCGATGGACCCTCGGAACCCTTTCGGTGGTCCCGGTACAATACTGATAAACCCTTAAACTTTTCCTGTGACAGAAACTGGACTTACCATATATAAATCTTCACCTCCGGACCATTCCGGAACTCCTCGTGATGTACAGGATCTCATCCGGGACTCCTAACAACTTTCGGTAACCACATACAATTCCCATTACAACTCTAGCGTCACTGAACCTTAGGTGTGTAGACCCTACGGGTTCGGGAACTATGCAGATATGACCAAGACACCTCTCCGGCCAATAACCAATAGCGGGATTAGGATACCCATATTGGCTCCCACATGTTCCACGATGATCTCATCGGATGAACCATGATGTCGGGGATTCAATTAATCCCGTATACAATTCCCATTGTCCATCGGTATGTTACTTGCCCGAGATTCGATCGTCGATATCCCTATACCTTGTTCAATCTCGTTACTGGCAAGTCTCTTTGCTCGTTCCATAACACATGATCCCGTGACTAACTCCTTAGTCATATTGAGCTCATTATGATGATGTATTACCGAGTGGGCACAGAGATACCTCTCCATCACACGGAGTGACACATTCCAGTCTAGATTCTTGCCAACCCAACAGACACTTTCGAAGACACCTGTAGTGCACCTTTATAGTCACCCAGTTACGTTGTGATGTTTGATACACCCAAAGTATTCCTACAGTATTCAGGAGTTGCACAATCTCATGGTCTAAGGAAATGATACTTGACATTAGAAAACCTCTAGCAGACGAACTACACGATCTTGTGTTATGCTTAGGATTGGGTCTTGTCCATCACATCATTCTCCTAATGATGTGATCCCGTTATCAATGACATCCAATGTCCATGGTCAGGAAACCATGACTATCTATTGATCAACGAGCTAGTCAACTAGAGGCTCACTAGGGACATGGTGTGGTCTATGTATTCACACATGTATTACGGTTTCCGGTTAATACAATTATAGCATGAACAATAGACAATTATCATGAACAAGGAAATATAATAATAACCATTTTATTATTTCCTCTAGGGCATATTTCCAACAGTCTCCCACTTGCACTAGAGTCAATAATCTAGTTACATTGTGATGAATCAAACACCCATAGAGTTCTGGTGTTGATTATGTTTCGCTCATGAAAGAGGTTAAGTCAACGGATCTGGGACATTCATATCCATATGTACTTTACAAATATCCATATCTCCATCCTGAATGTAACCATGAATGGAGTTGAAGCGGCGCTTGATGTGCTTGGTCTTCTTGTGAAACCTGGGATCCTTGGCAATGGCAATAGCTCCAGTGTTGTCACAGAAGAGAGTCATCGAGCCCGATGTATTGGGAATCACTCCTAGGTCGGTGATGAACTCCTTCATCCAGACTCCTTCCTGTGCTGCTTCCGAAGCAGCTATGTACTCTGCTTCACATGTAGATGTCACCACGACACTTTGCTTGCAACTACACCAGCTGAATGCCCCACCATTCAAAATATACACGTATCTGGTTTTTGTCTTGGAGTCATCCGGATCTATGTTGAAGCTAGCATCAACGTAATCCTTTATGATGAGCTCTTCGGGACATCCTTAGTCCTTTTTAGGTACTTAAGGATATTCTTGACCGCTGTCTAGTGTTCCATTCCGGGATCACTTTGGTACCTCCCTACCAAACTGATGGCAAGGTTCACATCAGGTCTGGTACACATCATGACATACATAATAGAGCCTATGGCTGAGGCATAGGGGATGGCACTCATCTTTTCTCTATCTTCTGCCGAGATCGGGCATTGAGTTGTGCTCAATCTCACACCTTGCAATACAGGAAAGAACCCCTTCTTGGACTGATCCATATTGAACTTCTTCAATATCTTGTTAAGGTATGTGCTTTGTGAAAGACCAATGAGGCGTCTCGATATATCTCTATAGATCTTGATGCCTAATATGTATGTAGCTTTAACAAGGTCCTTCATTGAAAAACACTTATTCAAGTAGGCCTTTATGCTTTCCAAAAGTTCTATATCATTTCCCATCAATAATATGTCATCCACATATAAAAGGAGAAATGCTACAGAGCTCCCACACACTTTCTTGTAAATACAGGCTTCTCCATAAGTCTGTATAAACCCAAATGCTTTGATCACCTCATCAAAGCGAATGTTCCAACTCTAAGATGCTTGCACCAGCCCGTAGATGGAGCGCTGGAGCTTGCATACCTTGTCAGCATTCTTAGGATCGACAAAACCTTCCAGCTACATCATATACAATTCTTCCTTAAGGAATGTTGTTTTGACGTCCATTTTCCAGATCTCATAATCATAAAATGCGACAACTGCTAACATGATTCGTATGGACTTCAGCATCGCTACGGGTGAGAAAGTCTCATCGTAGTCAACTCCTTGAACTTGTCGATAACCCTTAGCAACAAGCTGGGCCTATAGACGGTCACATTACCATCCGCGTCAGTCTTCTTCTTAAAGATTCATTTATTTTCTATGGCCTGCCGATCATCGAGCAAGTCCACCAAAGTCCATACTTTGTTTCTTACATGGATCCTATCTCGGATTTCATGGCTTCAAGCCATTTGTTGGAATCCGGGCCCGCCATGGCTTCTTCATAGTTTGAAGGTTCACCGTTGTCTAACAACATGATTTCCAGGACAGGGTTGCCATACCACTTTGGTGTGGAGCGTGTCCTCGTGGACCTACGAAGTTCAATAGTAACTTGATCTGAAGTTTCATTATCATCATCATTAACTTCCTCTCTAGTCGGTGCAGGCACCACAAAAACATTTTCTTGCGCTGCGCTACTCTCCGGTTCGAGAGGGGGTACAGTTACCTCATCAAGTTCTACTTTCCTCCCACTTACTTCTTTCGTGAGAAACTCTTTCTCTAGAAAGGATCCATTCTTGGCAACAAAGATCTTGCCTTCGGATCTGAGATAGAAGGTGTACGCAATAGTTTCCTTAGGGTATCCTATGAAGATGCACCTTCCCGATTTGGGTTCGAGCTTTTCAGGTTGAAGTTTCTTGACATAAGCATCACATCCCCAAACTTTCAGAAACGACAGCTTAGGTTTCTTCCCAAACCATAATTTATATGGTGTCATCTCAACAGATTTAGACGGTGCCCTATTTAAAGTAAATGCGGTAGTATCTAATGCATATCCCCAAAATGATAGCGATAAATCACTAAGAGACATCATAGATTGCACCATATCCAATAGAGTGCAATTACGACATTCGGATACACCATTATGCTGAGGGTGTGCCAGGCAGCATGAGTTGTGAAACAATTCCACATTTCGTTAAGTGTGTGGCAAACTCATGACTCAAATATTCTCCTCCACGATCAGATCGTAAGAACTTTATTCTCTTGTCACGTTGATTCTTTACCTCACTCTGAAATTCCTTGAACTTTTCAAAGGTCTCAGACTTGTGTTTCATTAAGTAGACATACCCATATCTGCTTAAGTCATCAATGAGGGTGAGAACATAACGATAGCCACCGCGAGCCTCAATGCTCATTGGACCGCATACATCGGTATGTATTATTTCCAACAAGTTCGTTGCTCGCTCCATTGTTCAGGAGAACGGAGTCTTAGTCATCTTTCCCATGAGGCATGGTTCGCACGTGTCAAATGATTCATAATCAAGAGACTCCAAAAGTCCATCTGCATGGAGTTTCTTCATGCGTTTGACACCAATATGACCAAGGCGGCAGTGCCACAAGTATGTGGGACTATCATTATCAACCTTACATCATTTGGTATTCACACTATGAATATGTGTAACATCACGTTCGAGATTCAATAAAAATAAACCATTGACCAATGGGGCATGACCATAAAACATACCTCTCATATAAATAGAACAACCATTATTCTCGGATTTAAATGAATAGCCATCTCGCATCAAACAAGATCCAGATACAATGTTCGTGCTCAAAGCTAGTACTAAATAACAATTATTGAGGTTTAAAACTAATCCCGAAGGTAGATGTAGAGGTAGCATGCCGATGGCGATCACATCTACTTTGGAACCTTTCCCGACACGCATCATCACCTCGTCCTTCGCCATACTCTGCTTATTCCGCAGCTCCTGTTTTGAGTTATAAATGTGAGCAACCACATCGGTATCAATTACCCAAGAGATACTACGAGCGTTGGTAAGGTACACATCAATAACATGTATATCATCTATACCTTTGACGTTGACGGCCTTCTTATTCGCTAAGTACTTGGGGCAGTTCCGCTTCTAGTGACCGATTCCCTTGCAATAAAAGCACTCAGTCTCAAGCTTGGGGTCCATTCTTGGGCTTCTTCCTGGCAACTGATTTACCGGGCGCAACAACTTCTTTGTTGTCCTTCTTGAAGTTCTTCTTGCCCTTGCCTTTCTTGAAACTGGTGGTCTTATTCACCATCAACACTTGATGTTCCTTTGTGATCTCCACCTCCGCTGATTTCAGCATCGAATATAACTCACGAATGGACTTCCCCATCCCTTGCATATTGAAGTTCATCACAAAGATCTTGTAGCTAGGTGGAAGCGACTGGAGGATTCTGTTAATAACCGAGTCATCTGGAAGATTAACTCCTAGCTGAGACAAGCGGTTGTGCAACCCAGACATTTTGAGTATGTGCTCGCTGACCGAATTATTTTCCTCCATCTTACAACTGAATAACTTGTCGGATACTTCATATCTCTCGACCCGGGCATGAGCTTGGAAAACCATTCTCAGCTCTTGGAACATCTCATATGCTCCGTGTTGCTCAAAACGCTTTTGGAGCCCCGGTTCTAAGCTGTAAAGCATGCCGCACTGAACCAGAGAGTAATCATCACTACACGACTGCCAGGCGTTCATAACGTCTTGAGTTGCTGGGAAAATGGGTGCATCACCTAGTGGTGCATTAAGGACATATGTTTTCTTGGAAGCTATGAGGATGAGCCTCAAGTTACGGACCCAGTCCGTATAGTTGCTTCCATCGTCTTTCAACTTGGTTTTCTCTAGGAACGCGTTGAAGTTGAGGGCAACATTAGCATGGGCCATTGGATCTATAAGATAGATTGTAAAGACAATTTTATACTAAGTTCATCTAATCAAATTATTTAATGAACTCCCACTCAGATAGACATCCCTCTAGTCACCTAAGTGATACATGATCCATATCGACTAGGTCGTGTCCGATCATCACGTGAGACGGACTAGTCATCAATGGTGAACATCTCCATGTTGATCGCATCTTCTATACGACTCATGTTGGACCTTTCGGTCTCTCGTGTTTCGAGGCCATGTCTGTATATGCTAGGCTCGTCAAGTCAACCTAAGTTTTTCGCGTGTGTAAATTTGGCTTACACCCATTTTATGTGAACGTTAGAATCTATCACACCCAATCATCACTTGGTGCTTCGAAACAACGATCCTTCGCAACGGTGCACACTTAGGGGGAACACATTTCTTGAAATTTTAGTGAGGGGTCATATTATTTATGCTACCGTCGTTCTAAGCAAATAAGATGTAAAAACATGACAAACATCACATGCAAATCATAAAGTGACATGATATGGCCAATATCATCTTGCACCTTTGATCTCCATCTTTGGGGCGTGGCATGATCACCATTGTCGACACCATGATCTCCATCATCATGATCTCCATCATCGTGTCCTCATGAATTTGTCTCGCCAATTATTACTTCTACTACTATGGCTAACGATTAGAAATAAAGTAAAGTAATTACATGGCGTTTTTGATTGACACGCAGGTCATACAATAAATTAAGACAACTCCTATGGCTATTGCCGGTTGTCATACTCATCGACATGCAAGTCGTGATTCCTATTACAAGAACATGATCAAACTCATACATCACATATATTTCATCACATCCTTTTGGACATATCACATCACATAGCATACCCTGCAATAACAAGTTAGACGTCCTCTAATTGTTGTTGCAAGTTTTACGTGGCTGCTATGGGTTTCTTACCTACACAAAAGACGCAACGGTGATATGAAAATTTCTACTTACCCTTCATAAGGACCATCTTCATCGAATCCGATTCGACTAAAGTGGGAGAGACGGACAACCGCTAGCCACCTTATGCAACAAGTGCATGTCAGGCGGTGGAACGAGTCTCACGTAAGCGTACGTGTAAAGTCGGACCGGGCCGCTTCATCCACAATGCCGCCGAATCAAGATAGTGTTGGAAATATGCCATAGAGGCAATAATAAATTGGTTATTATCATATTTCCTTGTTCATGATAATCCTTTATTATCCATGTATAATTGTATTGATCGGAAACTCAAATACATGTGTGGATACATAAACAACACCATGTCCCTAGTATTCCTCTAATAGACTAGCTCGTTGATCAAAGATGGCTATGGTTTCCTAGTCATGTAAATGAGATGTCATTTTGATAACGGGATCACATCATTAGGAGAATGATGTGATGGACAAGACCCAAACTACAAAGGTAGCATGTGATCATGTCAGTTTATTGCTACTATTTTCTGCATGTCAAGTATCTATTCCTATGACCAAGAGATCATGCAACTCACTGACACAGGAGGAGTACCTTGTGTGTATCAAACGTTGCAACATAAATGGGTGAGTATAAAGGTCCTCTACAGGTATCTCTGAGGGTGTCTGTTGGGTTGGCATGGATCAAGACTGGGATTTGTTACTCCCTGTGACGGAGAGGTATCTCAGGGCCCACTCGATAATATAACATCACAATAAGTCTTGCAAGCAATGTGACTAAGTGTTAGACACGGGATATTGTAATACGGAACGAGTAAAGAGACTTGCCAGTAATGAGGTTGAACTAGGTATGGAGATACCAATGATTGAATCTCGGGCAAGTAACATACCGAAGAACAAAGGGAACAACATACGGGATTAACTAAATCCTTGACATAGAGGTTCGACCGATAAAGATCTTTGTAGAATATGTAGGAACCAATATGGGCATCTAGGTCCCGCTATTGGTTATTGACTATAGAGGTGTCTCGGTAATGTCTACATAGTCCTCGAACCCGTAGGGTCTGCACACTTAAGGTTTGGTGACGTTTCGGTAGTATAGAGTTATGCATGTTGGTGACCGAAGGTTTTTCGGAGTCCTGGGTGAGATCCCGGATGTCACGAGGAGCTCCAGAATGGCCTGGAGATAAAGATTGATATATAGGAAGTCCTGTTTTGGTCACCGGAAAAGTTTTGGGCTCATCGTTAGTGTATCGGGAGTGCTAGGAGGGTACCGGGGGACCATCGGGATGGGTATTTCGACCCAAAAGGCTACATGGGTTGTGGGAGGATGAATACCAGCCCTTACTGGGCTGGCCGAAGTCCCACATAGGGCCCATGCGACTGGGAAAGAAATCCAAAGTGGAAAAGGTGGAAAAAGCTAATATAAGGAAGGAGTCCTAATCCGACTAGGAGTGGAGGAGTAGGACTCTTCCCTCCACATCGGTCGAAGCCAAAAGGGTTGTCCCTTGTTGCCAAGCCTCCTCCTCTCCTCCTCCTATATACTAGAGGTTTTAGGGGTTTTGCACATAGATTTTCAGCCACGTGCTACCCTCTCCTCTAGTCAGTAGTTTCTCCTCTAGATCGGTTTCAGCAGTGCTTAGGCGAAGCCTTGATGGAATTACTCCACCACCATCACCGCAACGCCATCGCGCTGCCGGAGAACTCGTCTACCTCTCCGCTCCCTCTTGCTGGATCAAGAAGGCGGAGATTGTCATCGAGCTGTACGTGTGCTGAACGCGGAGGTGCCGTCCGTTCGGCACTAGATCGGAAGGACCACGATGGGGTCGTGGGACGGCTCGTGATGAGATCGCGGGACGTATCGTGAAGACATTCGACTACATCAACCACGTTTCTTAACGCTTCCGCTTAGCGATCTATAAGGGTATGTAGATTCACTCTCCCTCTCGTAGATGCTCATCACCATGGATAGATCTTGCGTGCGCGTAGGAAATTTTTTGTTTCCCATGCAACGTTCCCCAATAGTGGTATCAGAGCCAGGTTTATGTGTAGATAAGATCTCCAAGTAGACCACAAATGAGTTTGTGGGCGTTGATGCTTAGATTGCTTCCTCCCTTGGTCATGTTTTGGTTCAGCGGTATTGTGGGATGAAGCGGCCTGGACTAACCTTACTCGTACGCTTAGGAGAGACCGGTTCCATCGACTGACGTGTAACTTTGTTGCACAAAGATGGCTGGCGGGTGTGTGTTTCTCCTACTTTAGTTGCATCGGATTCAACAAAGGCGGTCCTTGAGAAGGTTAAAAAGTAACTTATGTATCACCGTTGTGGTTTTTGCGTAGGTGAGAATTGTTATTGCTAGATACCCGTAGCAGCCACGTAAAACATGCAACAACAATTAGAGGACGTCTAACTTGTTTTTGCAGGGTATGTTGTGATGCAATATGGCCAATTACATGATGAGATATATGTGATGTATGAGTTTATCATGTATTGTATAGAGTATCACGACTTGCATGTCGATGAGCACTGCAACCGGCAGGAGCCATAGGGTTGTCTTTAATTATTGTATGACCTGCGTGTCAATCATTAAGCGCTATGTAATGCTTTACTTTATCGCTAAGCAGTAGCAATAGTAGTAGAAGCATGGTGGGCGCGACAACCCCGATGGCGACACGTTGATGGAGATCAAGATGATGGAGATCATGGTGTCATGCTGGTGACGATGGAGATCATGCCGGTGCTTTAAGGATGGAGATCAAAAGCACAAGTTCATGGCCATATCATGTCACTTATGATTTGCATGTGATGTTAATCCTTTTATGCACCTTGTTTTTCTTAGGACGACGGTAGCATTATAAGGTGATCCCTCACTTAAATTTCAAGGTAAAATTGTGTTCTCCCCGAGTGTGCACTGTTGCGAAAGTTCATCGTGTCGAGACACCACGTGATGATCGGGTGTGATAGACTCTACGTTCACATACAACGGGTGCAAGCCAGTGTTGCACGTGCAGAACACTCGGGTTAAACTTGACAAGCCTAGCATGTACAGACATGGCCTCGGAACACAAGAGACCAAAAGGTCAAACATAAGTCATATAGTAGAATAGGATCAACATGATGATGTTCACGATTGAAACCACCTCAACTCACGTGATGATCAGACTTGAGTTGGTGAATTTGGATCATGTATCAATCGAATGACAGGAGGGATGTCAATTTGAGTGGGAGTTCTTAAGTAATATGATTAATTGAACTCATTATCATGAACTTAGTCAGTAGTGTCTTTGCAAATTATGTTGTAGATTACTAGCTCACGCTGCAGCTCCCTAGAATTTTTATATGTTCCTAGGGAAATAGAATTGAAAGATGATGGTAGAAATATTGCGGAGTGGGTCCGTGATCCGAGGATTTTCCTCATTGCTGCATAGAAGGCTTATGTCCTTAATGCACCGCTCGGTGCGCCACCCCCTCTAGCATCGTCTATAGATGTTGTGAACATCTGACAGGCATGTTCCGATAACTACTTGATAGTTCAGTGCGTTATGCATTACGGCTTAGAATTGAGGCTCCAAAAAGTTTTGAACATCACGGAATATATGAGATGTTCTAAGAGCTGAAATTGGGATCTCAGGCTCGTACCCGTGTTGTGAGATATGAGATCTCCAACAAGACTCTTTGCCTGCAAGACGAAGGAGAATAGCTCAATCGATGAGCATGTGCTCAGATTGTCTGGGTGCTACAATTGCTTGATTCGAGTGGGAGTTGATCTTCCAGATAAGATCGTGATTGATATAGTTCTCCAAGTCACTGTCACTAAGCTACGAGAACTTCGTGATGAACTATAATTATGCCAGGGATGGAAATGCTGATCCCTGAGCTATTCGCGATGTTTGACACCGCGAAGGTAGAAATAAAGAAGGAGCATCAAGTGTTGATGGTTAGTGAAACCACTAGTTTCGAGAAGGGCAAGGGATAGGAGGGAAACTTCATGGATGGCAAGTCAGTTGTTGCTCCAATGAAGAGACCCAAGGTTGAACCCAAACCCGAGACTAAGTGCTTCTATTATGAGGAGAACGGTCGGTGAAGTGGAACAACCCTAGATACTTGATAGATAAGAAGGCTGGCAACATCGAAAAAGTATATTTGATATACATGTTATTGATATGTACCTTGCTAGTACTCCTAGTAGCACCTGGGTATTGGATATCGGTTCGGTTGCTAAATATTAGTAACTCGAAATAAAAGCTACGAAATAAATGGAGTCTAGCTAAGGGTTAGGTGCCGATGAGTGTTGGAAGTGTTTCCAAGGTTGATGTGATCATCATCGCACGCTCTTCCTACCTTCGGGATTAGTGATGAACCAAAATAAATATTTGGTGATTGCGTTGAGCATGAACGTGATTAGATCATGTTTACTGCAATACGGTTATTCATTTAAGTTAGAGAATAATGGTTATTCTGTTGATATGAATAACACCTTCAATGGTCATGCACCCAATGTGAATGGTTTATTGAATCTCGATCGTAGTAATACACATATTTATAATAATGATACCAAAATATGCAAGTTAGTAATGATAAGTACCACATTCTTGTGGCACTGCCGCGAAGGTCATATTAGTGTAAAGTGCATGAAGAAACTCCATACTCATGGATCTATTGACTCACTCGATTTTGAATGGGTTGAGACATGTGAACCATGCCTCTTGGGCAAGATGACTAAGACCCCGTTTTCCGGTATGATGGAGCGGGCTAGTGGCTTATTGGAATTGATGTATGTAGTCCAATGAGTGTTGAAACACACCGTGGATATCATTATTTTCTTACCTTCATTGATGATTTGAGTAAATATGGGTATATTTACTTAATGAAACACAAGTCTGAAACATTTGAAAGGTTCAAGCAGTTTCAGAGTGAAGTTGAAGATCATCATGACGAGAAGATAAAATGTCTACGATATGATCGTGGGGGTGAATATCTGAGTTGCGAGTTTGGTATACAACTTAAGACAATGTGGAAATTGTTTCAGAGCTCACGCCGCCCAGAACACCATAGCGTGATGGTGTATCCAAACGTCATAGTCGTGCTCTATTGGATATGGTGCGTATAGTGATCTCTCTTATCGTTTTGTCACTATCGTTTTGGGGTTACGCATTAGAGACAACTACATTCACTTTAAATAGGGCACCGTATAAATTATGGTTCGATATAAACCTATCTATCATTTCTCAAAGTTTGGGAATGCAACACTTATGTCTGATAAGCTCGAACCCAAAGCGGAAAAGTGCAACTTCATAGGATACCCTAAGAATAGTTGGGTATACCTTCTATGTCAGATCCGAGTGCAAAGTGTTTGTTGCTAAAAATGGGTCCTTTCTCGAGAAAGAGCTTCTCTCAAAAGAATTGAGTGGGAGGAAGATAGAACTTGATGAGGTTGTTGAAACTTTGTTTCAACCAGAGAGTAGCGCAGCTGTCACGCCCAAGATGCGCGCCTATCCATATTAAGGCATGGGGCCTCGACAAGGGATAGAGGCGCATCTCGTCGTTCGGAAGTATAGTATCATTACATCACACATACAAGAAGAGATGAGTATATGAGTTGGCTTACACTCACCAAATACTAAATTACAATTACACACAAGAGTTCAAACATCAATATGAAGACAGGGTCCGACTACAGACGAAAACAAACGATAAAAGCAGATGCAATGACACTATCTCGCTAGTCCCGAAGATCACGACCATGGTCCTCTACTCATCCGGATAAGTCACGTACATCCTGCATCTTTCCTCGTCATACTCCCACTAGAGCTGCATCAGATCATCCTGCACGAACTCATCTGTACCTGTACCTAGATTGTTGTAGTAATTTGTGAGCCACAAGGACTCAGCAATCATGCGCCCGGGTACCAAGACTATTCAAGCTTAAAGGTTGGGATGGGGTATGTGTTTAGTTTGCAGCAGCACTAAGCATTTATGGTGGTTAATCTTACGTAACATGAAGATAAATATATGTGGCCTATGATGAACGATCGAATCTAGAATGACCTCTATGAGATCCCGAACACTTACTTACGTCAATCATAACCCCACTGTGTTCTCTCACGGATCATGTTCATGAGCAGAGATGATCACGGTTACTCACACAGTTGGTGCATTTTATTAGAGTTTACTTCAATTTAACTATAACCAGGTGCTAAACAAATATCCAAGTTGCCACATAACCGTGGGCACGGCTTTCGGAAAGATTTGACCCTGCAGGGGTGCTCCAACTAGTCCATCACAAATTAACCACACTCCGCGGGAATAGCCTCGACCACGGATCTCGTGATCATCCTTGGCAACTCCAAAGGAATTCCAACACCTCGAGATAACCCGAAGAAAGTTAGAGCCCTCACGCAAGACACTCGATAAAGGTAAAACAAGTCCAGCAAGACCACCCGGTGAGCCAGATCCGCTTCTAGAGCCGTGCTCTCTCTATCAACGGGCATCATCCATCTATGTGAAGTGGAAGGTTGCCTGAAAATGCCTCGAGTTGCCTCGAGGTGGCATCGCTGACTGCTAGGTGGGTGGACCAACACTCATGCGGAGCACTGGCCCGGGGTTGATTAATTATCCACGAGGTTGCAAAGCCCTATGCAAATTTTATTAAGCTATTAAGCAAATGTAGTACCAAATTTGGGTCTTGCTAGACAAGTTTTAATCTTAACCGAATAAACAAGGGGGTCCCCATAACAACCCCCAGCATGTTAGGAGCGCAAAGTATGGAAACATAACACCGGTAACAAGAAACCATGGCGGTAATAGCGGAACATAGCAACTTACACAACCAACAACTTGAGACAGAGGAATCCTACAACCACAAACAAGGTATTGATATAAACTACACAACATGCTTATCAACTTATCCAACTATACAATCTGGAAAGGAGGCACGCATCAATAAGCATGAAGCTCACAAGTTGGCATGATGAAACAGATTTCTGGGACTTAGTGAAAATAACAGTTTTCTGGAATCTGAGTTAACCTGTTGGCAAGTTGACAGCAGAAACTAATGGTATTAGAGACCACCCCACGACATGAAAATTAACAGGAAGCTAGAAGACAACATATACTTCAAAACACTAGTACTGAGCTTAGGCTAATTCACAACATATCACAAGATAGCAACCACTCTTCATGGCATAAAAATAACAGCAGATTCTCAAACAGAAATATTTGGCATGGTTGAAAACAACAACATTTTAGTGGTTACTTTAGAGCATGGTTCCCACTTGTTTCCAAGTTGATCATGACAAGGATAAATACCATGGCATTCTACACATCAAAGACTACCATCTTCATGTTGGCACAAACATCATAGCATGCATGGATTAAACATGGCAAAAATGACAAAATGGCACTATGAGATAAAATGACATTTTTCAAACTTGCTCAAAAAAAACAAACCAATAGCACCAATGAATTCCGGAGATTTTTATACCCCAAAATCATATATCACACTCCTATGTTTGCATGGAGCAATATGGCAAAACACTAGCTAGGAAAGATACCAACATTCCGATGAGTTGAAACTTACTAAAAATGTCCATGTTCATATATGCTCATACCAGATTTGGAAATAATACCAGAAATAGAAATAATTCATAAAAATCGCAATAAAACACTAAAAAAATAAAACAAAAGAAAAACAAAGGAGGGGCCCACCTGGCATGACACCAGGGACCCCTAGTGGATGACAAGTGGGGCCAGGCCCACTTGTGATACACACAACAGTACACACACACTTACACAGCAACACACACCACTCTGGATCTGCTGCCACGGCAGATCCAACACACACATGCACACACAGAGGCTCACACACGCAACACACGCAGCCACACCTGATCCGGGCAGTGGCCACACGAAATCCACACACACAACACCACAACCGGCCAATGAAAAAAAGGAAAAGAGGGTGGGCGAGCCGGGATCGAACCCACGACCGTGAGGTCGATGCGTGAGTCGATTGCCTCTGGGCTAAGCGGGAACTACTGACCAAAGGGGGGTTCTCGCACCTCATCTACTAACACGCACGGGGTCTAACTGAGGAAACTGAACCAAGCCAGTGGCGGACAGAGGAATGCGACGATGACAAATTCCGGCGACTACGGGGCCTCTCCGACGAGGGGGAAGCTCGGCGGGGAAGAGGGAACCTTAGGAGGATCCATTCCCGAGGCTAGGGAGGCGCGGCAGCGAGGGGAACGAGCGGCACGAGCTCGCTGGTGTTGTGCCACGCGAACATAGCAGCGGACTGAGCGGAACGACGATTGCGACTACGAGGGGGTAAGCGGAGAGGGGAGGAAGACACACAGGTCTTACAGCGGGCTCGATGTCGTCAAACGGGCTCGGGAAGGAACCACGATGTCGAACTACTGTGGTGTTGGTGCTTGACCAGAGAGGAAGAAGACGAAGCAAAGGCCGGCTTTGGCGTCCCACGAGGCAGCAGAGGATGACGGGGAAGAAGGGGAACAACGCGGACCGATCCCGATGCTCGCATGCTCAGGGGCTGGCCGAAGAGGCTTCTACGGCGACGAGCTCCTGCTCTAAACCTCTCAGCCCACTCTCTGAATCTCGCCTTACCTGAGACGAAGAAGGGGGAAAGGTGGAGGGCGGCGGCGCGAGGAGGGAGAGGGAACCCTAGGGGGTGGCACGGACGCCGAGGGGACTAAATAGGCACGGGATGACGACGTCTCGACGTCTGAAGATCACAGCGGCAGCCGCTCTCTCTCTGCTCTTGCTCTGATTGACGGAAAGGAGGGCGATGGGGCAGGTCTCCGCTTAACCTGTGGGCTGGGCCGGGGTGAGGGAAAAAAGACCTAGTCCACAGATCCACTCTCTCTCAGAAAACAAATAGATCTTTTGTTTATAAATAAAATGAAACAAAACAAAAGCCCCAGATTAAAAGAAAAGGATTTTTGCCAAAACAAAAATACTTTGCCACAAAAGGAATAATGCCCTATTTAAATAAAATGCCAAGATGATTTTTAAATCAAGTAAATTGAATACTTTATAAAATAACAGCCCCTGTTATTTAAAGCCCAAAAATCATATAGCTCAAAACAACAAAAGAACCACACACATGATTATTCACATATTGCGGGCTACCTCCTGAACATTTTAAAACAATATTATTAGCAAGTTAATTCGGTTGATAAAATGCCCATGGAATAAAAGGTAAAAGTTGGGTTTGTTTGAAAAGAATAGAAAGGGGGAAGGAGATGAAGCCCACTCAAAGCACACATCCACACAACACACGACAAGATCACTCTCTAACACAACAAGGTCAAGAAGCACATCACAAACAAAGGCATGGTATGAGGATGAAGACATGATGCATGATGCATGAATGCATGAGACAAGGCATGACAAGGAGCAAACTCATTTCATTAACTCATGACAACAAGGTTCACATAAGATACATGCCATAAAATGTAGGGACAACACTTGGGCTGTCACAACTCTCCCACACCAAGTGGATCTCGACCCGAGATCTAGGAACGAAAGAACTCTAGAAATTCGAAACGGAGAAGGCCCTCACGTTCCCGAGTAGCTTCTTTGTCACAATAATGAGACCACTTCACCTTGAGGAACTTGGTAGATTTGTTGCGAATCTTACACTCAATTTCTTCGAGAATGGCCACTGGATGCTCACGATAAGAGAGGTCTTCTTGGAGATCAATGGTACGCTCGGGAGTCATGAAGCACCTCCGGAGCTGAGAAACATGGAAGGCATCATGCACATTTGCGAAATTTGGAGGAAGCTCTAGTTGATATGCAAGTCCACCTCTCTTGCCAACAACTTTGAAAGGACCAACAAAACGAGGAGCTAGCTTCCCTTTAATTCCAAACCGCTGAGTGCCCTTCATGGGAGAGACTCTGAGATAGACTAGATCATCCACTTGAAAGGAAACATCCCGATGTCTATTATCATAATAACTATTCTGTCAGGACTGAGCTGCTTTGAGGTTCTCACGAATAACACGACACATCTCTTATTCTTCAGTTATCATGTCATTGCCCAATATCTGACGCTCACCGGTTTTAGACCAGTTAAGCGGGGTACGACTCTTTCTGCCGTAGAGAATCTTGAAAGGGGCCTTGCCTGAGCTAGCTTGAAAGCTATTGTTGTATGAGAATTCAGCATATGGAAGGATGTCTTCCCATTTCATGCCGAACGAAATCACACAGGCTTTGAGCATATCTTCAAGGATCTGATTGACTCTCTCAACTTGACCACTTGTCTGCGGATGGAAAGCAGTGCTGAAATGGATCTTGGGACCCATAGCAGTCTGGAAGGACTCCCAAAACTTGGAAGTAAACAGGCTTCCACGGTCAGATGAGATGAGCTGAGGAATACCATGGAAAGATACTATCCTTGACATATACAACTCTGCAAACTGAGCTGCCGAGATAGATTCTTTCACTCGCAGGAAATGAGCAACTTTTTTCAGCTTGTCGATAACCACGAAGATGGCATCGTTGCCTCTCTTGGAATTAGGAAACCCAATGACGAAATCCATCTCCACATGATTGAATTTCCACTCTGGGATAGGCAAAGGCTGAAGAAGACCTGCTGGACGTTGATGCTCTGCCTTCACTCTGCGACAAACATCACACTCGTTCACGAACTAAGCAATTTCACGTTTCATGCGAGTCCACCAGAAGGTTTGCTTGAGATCCCGATACATCTTGAAACTGCCTGGATGAATGGATAGAAGAGAATTGTGTTCTTCATCCATGATAACCTTTCTTAGATCACCTTTAGGGACCACCAGACGGTCCTCAAAGAACAAGGTGTCTTTGTCATCAACTCTAAAGCACTTATACTTCGGAATGCCCTTGGCCACACCTTTCTTTACTTTCTTCACCATAGCGTCAAGAAGCTGCGCTTGGTGAACCTGATCTTCCAGAGTCGGAGAAACTTGAAGATTGGCAAGAAATCCTTGCAGAATCATTTGAAGGTGGAGCTTGCGGAAGGCTTCACATAACTCGGGTTGAAGAGGCTTCAAGATGAGACTATTGCAGTACGCCTTACGGCTAAGCGCGTCTGCAATGACATTTGCTTTTCCAGGAGTATACTCACTACTTGGATTGAAGTCCTCAAGCATTTCCGCCCAATGAGACTGCCGAAGATTAAGATTGGGTTGAGTGAAAATACACTTCAAGCTCTTGTGATCGGTGTACACCTCAACTGGTCTACCCAACAAGAAATGCATCCAAGTCATTAGAGCATGCACAACTGCCGCCAACTCGAGATCATGAGTGGGGTAGTTCTTCTCGGTAGGCTTCAACTAACGTGAGGTATAAGCAAAAATCTTCTTATCTTGCATGAGAACACCACCAAGACCTTGGAGAGAAGCATCACAAAATACTTGGAAAGGCTTTGACTACTCAGAAGGAACAAGAACTGGAGCTGAAGTCAGTCTCTGCTTAAGCGTATTGAACGCCACATCACACTCAAGAGACCAAACATACTTGACACTCTTCTGGAGGAGACTGGACAGAGGCTTAGCAATTTTAGAGAAGTTCTCCACGAATCTTCTGCAATACCTAGCAAGCCCGAGGAAACTCCAAAGCTGCTTCACATTCTGAAGAGGCTCCCACTTCAAGATTGCCTCAACTTTCTCAGGGTGCACTTTAATTCCCTTGGCAGAGATCACATGCCCAAGGTACACAACTTCATTGAGCCAAAACTCACACTTGGAAAACTTGGCATAGAATCGATGCTCTGTTAACTTGTCAAGCACAAGGCGGAGATGCTCTGCATGCTCTTCTTCTGTCTCCGAGAACACAAGGATGTCATCCAAATAGACCAAGACGAACTCATTCTTGAAAGGAGAGAAAATGAAGTTCATCATTCTTGAGAAGGTTGGAGGAGCATTTGCAAGACCAAATGACATGACGGTGTACTCATAAGAGCAAAATCTCATCCTGAAAGCAGTCTTAGGAATATCTTCTTCGCGGTGCGAATTTGATGATAGCCGATGCGAAGATCAAGCTTCGAGAAAACCTTGGCACCTTTCAGTTGTTCAAACAGCTCACTGATGTTGGGAAGTGGGTACTTGTTTCTGATTGTCTTCTTGTTCAATGGATGGTAGTCGACACAAAGCCGTTTGGGCCATCTTTCTTCTTGACAAATAAAACACCACAACCCCATGGAGAAGAACTTGGTCTGATCAGACCCAGACGTTCTTGTTCATCTAGCTGCTTCTTCAACTCTTTCAGCTCTTCGGGGCCAAGTTTATAAGGGCGCTTGCAAACCGGTTTAGTTCCGGGCTCGAGATCAATCACGAACTCGACTGGCCGGTGCGGAGGCATTCCTGGCAATTCTTCTAGAAAGACATCTTCATACTCGCAAACCACTAGAATTTGAGAAATCGTCGAGATTTCACCCTTCTCATTAAGAGCAAAGAGACAGATTGTGTCATCGCGAGCCGTGAAAATAATCACATCTTCTAAAGGATGAGTCATCTTGACTTCTTTTGCTTGACAATCAACATAAGCCTTGTTCATAGCCAGGAAGTCCATGCCCAAAATGAGATCAATGTCGGAATTTCCAAGAACAATTGGAGAAGCCAGAAAAGAATAATTGCCCATCTTGATAGAAACATCCGGAACAACCAAACGAGAATTCATCACTTTGCCGGGAGAAACTAGTGACAAAGGCTTGGATAGATTAACAGGACACAAATCATGCAACTCGACGAACGGCCTTGAAATGAATGAATGTGATGCCCCAGTATCAAACAAAACTTTTGCAGGAATAGAATTAACTGAGAGATTACCCATGATCACTTGAGAAGAATCCTTTGCCTCTACTGCGTTCATCATGTTCACCCTTGCTGACTTGGGATTATGCTTCACCATAGCACTGCCTGGGGTCTTGATAGGAGGAGGAGGCAGAAGACGCCGCTGGTTTCACTTGTTTGCATAGTGACCCTTTTGGCCACACTTGTGACAAGTCACCTCAGAAAGCGGATGAGCATTGCCCGGAGGAGGAGGAAAAGCTTCCTTGGACGCCTGGGGTCTCTGCTGAAATCCTGGGTTGGGTGGGTGGGAAGAACCACGACCACCGAACTGCTTATGCTGCCGAGGAGGACGAAACGGAGGAGGATTTGGCAGCCAATACTCTTGCTGCTTAGGAACCATCTGAGAGCTGGAAGAAGACGAATATGAATCCCTTGAACGCTTCCTTGAGTTCTCCAACTTGAGTTGAGTTGCCTCGACCTTCAAAGCCATGTTGTAGAACTGATCAAACTCACGAGGCTCTTGAAGAACTAGGCCTCACAGAAGCTCATCCTTGAGACCACCTCTGAACTCATAGATCATCGCCTTGTCATCTGGAACATCTTGCTTAGCATAGCGGGCCAAATTCTAGAACTCGATATTGTACTGATAGACAGACTTGCTTCCCTGCTTCAGGTGCCTGAACTTCTCACGCATCTCCTCGACAAAGCTTGTCGGAATGTAATGGGCCCTGAAGTCACGATGGAAATCGTCTCAAGTAACAACACGATCGCCCCTGGAATCCTTGTACTGCTGCCACCAATCAGTTGCCTGACCCTTGAGCTGGAACGATGCAAATCTGACAAAGTCCTCTAGCCTGACATTGCTGCACTCAAAATGCTTACTCATATCACGAAGCCAATCATCAGCATCAAAAGGCTGCTCACAACAGGTGAAAGACTTGGGCTGGTTGGCAAGGAACTGATTGAGCGTCGCAAACTAAGGTTGATTCTGAAAACCCTTGAAAGCCTTGCTGACCCTGATCTCTTTCTTGCAACAGCCTGAGAAACATCTGAGTGTTCGCATTGGTTGCGGCCATCACAACTTGCCAAGCTTCTAGAGTTGGAGGCGGAGGCGGGGGTGGTGGAACATCAGCCTGCTCCTCACCACGACCCTGATTGTTGCGAGTTGGTGGAGCCATCCTGAAGATGGACAAAAACATTAGTACCTCATTGATAAGATGAATTCAAAAGATGAATCAAATGCTTGAAAGAATTGTACAAAAACATCACAACCTTCCTACTGAAAAATTAGTAAGAATGCTTCTTCCGTTTATGATAACCTCATCAGATATTAGAAGCCACTTGCAATAACACAAAAGTATTGAGCCAATGTAGCTCGGAGCAAATGTATATGCCCACATACATCTGAAGAAGATGATCCTAGATAAATACAAGATTTTCCACCTAAGAACTGTTGGGGAACGTTGCATGGGAAACAAAAAATTTCCTACGCACACGCAAGATCTATCCATGGTGATGAGAATCTACGAGAGGGAGAGTGGATCTACATACCCTTGTAGATCGCTAAGCGGGAAGCGTTAAGAAACGCGGTTGGTGTAGTCGAACATCTTCGCGATCCAAATCGCCGAGTGTCCCGCGATCACATCACGATCCGTCCCGCGATCCAATCACGATCCGTCCCGCGAACTCATCACGATCCGTCCCGCAATCTCATCACGGTCCGTCCCGCGATCTCATCACGATCCGTCACGTGAACTCATCACGAACCGTCTCGCGATCTTGTTCACGGTCCTTCCGATCTAGCGCCGAACAGACAGCACCTCCGCGTTCAGCACACGTGCAGCTTGATGACGATCTCCACCGTCTTGATCTAGCAAGAGGAAGTGGAGAGGGAGAAGAGTTCACCGGCAGCGTGACGGCGCCCCGGTGATGGTGGTGGAGCAATTCCGGCAGGGCTTCGCCTAAGCACTGCGAAAATCCGATCTAGAGGAGCACCGATGGAACGGGTAGCACGTGGCCGTAAAATCAAGTGCAAAACACCCAACACCTCCAGTATATATAAGAGGGAGGGAGGAGGAGGGCTGGTGCACAAGGAAGCCCTGCCTTGCCTCTTGCGCAAGGAGGATTGGAGGAGTCCTCCTCCAATCCTAGTAGGACTAGGATTGCTCCTTTCCTACTTGGAGTCTATTCCCACCTTTTGCAGTTTTTTCTTTCTTTCTCAAGTCCAGCCACATGGGCCTCTTAGAGGACTTACACCAGCCCACAAAGGGCTGGTTTCCACCCTCCCATAGCCCATGTAGCCTCTTGGGTCGAAATACCTCTCCCGATGGTCCCCCGGTACACTCCCGGCACTCCCGGTACACTACCGATGAGCCCGAAACTTTTCCGGTGACCAAAGTAGGACTTTCTATATATGAATCTTTACCTCCAGACCATTCCGGAGCTCCTCGTGACGTCCGGGATGTCATACGGGACTCCAAACAACCTTCGGTCACCACCATACATAAATCTATACTACCGAAACGTCACCAAACCTTAAGTGTGCAAATCCTGCGGGTTCGAGAACTATGTAGACATGACCGAGACACTACTACGATCAATAACCAATGGCGGGACATGGATGTCCACATTGGTTCCTACATATTCTATGAAGATCTTTACCGGTCGAACCTCTATGTCAAGCATTCAGCTAATCCCGTATGATGTTTCCCTTTGTTCTTCGGTATGTTACTTGCCCGAGATTCGATCGTCGGTATCTCCATACCTAGTTCAACCTAATTACCGGCAAGTCTCTTTACTCGTTTCGTAATACAAGATCCCATGACTAACACTTAGTCACATTGCTTGCAAGGCTTGTTGTGATGTTGTATTACCGAGTGGGCCCTGAGATACCTCTCCGTCACACGGAGTAACAAATCCCAGTCTTGATCCATGCCAACTCAACAGACACCCTCGGAGATACCTGTAGAGCACCTTTATAGTCACCCAGTTACGTTGCGATGTTTGATACACACAAGGTACTCCTCCGATGTCAGTGAGTTGCATGATCTCATGGTCATAGGAACACATACTTTGACATGCAGAAAACAGTAGCAACAAACTGACACGATCATATGCTACGTTTGTAGTTTGGGTCTTGTCCATCACATCATTCTCCTAATGATGTGATACCGTTATCAAATGACATCACATGTCAATGGCTAGGAAACCTTGACCATCTTTGATCAACGAGCTAGTTCCCTAGAGGCATACTAGGGACAGAGTGTTGTCTATTTACCCACACATGTAATGTGTTTCCATTCAATACAATTATAGCATGGATAATAAATTATTATCATGAACAAGGAAATATGATAATAACTAATTTATTATTGCCTCTAGGGCATATTTCCAACAAGAACTTGCTAAAACTTTTTGGTTATGCAATCCGATGTGGGGGATACAAGGAGGAAATATCTCACGCAACTAGCAATCCTACACCCCAACTGTATCCATCCTTCAACACATAACCAGAGGCTTTCGCAAATTAATCTAACTCGAATCCTTGAACTCACAACGATACTAAACCATGGTGGTACCCCGGACGCCTCCCTAGTATTGGGTGACTCCGACCATATCTCACCACAACAAGTATTGAAATAATTCCGAACACTCCCGTCCTGAGATATCAAGGAAGCTGAATGATAACGATGTGCCAACACTCCCTGGAGCTCGACTCCCCGGAAGAAATCAAGTCAGACAGGAGGCACCAAGACAGAACCCTGTCACATCGGTATCATATAGACTCCAAAATACCCGCGTGATCCTAACAAAATTTTGAGCGAGAAGAGGAGTACAATCAAAATTCCTAAGTCGAATACCTCACCAGAAAATAGAAGAGGAGTAAAAAGAATCCTACTCTCCGACATAACCAGACTAAAAATAGTTTTTACTAGACTCGACTCGGCCAAGTTCGATCAAGCAAAGGGCTTCTGTGGTCGTATGGCTCTGATACCAACTTGTCACACCCAAGATGTGTGCCTATCCATATTAAGGCACGGGGGCCTCGACAAGGGATAGAGGCGCATCTCGTCGTTCGCAAGTATAGTATCATTACATCATACATACAAGAAGAGATGAGTATATGAGTTGGCTTACACTCGCCACATACTAAATTACAATTCCACACAAGAGTTCAAACATCAATATGAAGACAGGGTCCGACTACGGACGAAAACAAGCGATTAAAGCAGATGCAATGATACTATCTCGCTAGTCCTGAAGATCACGACCATGGTCCTCTACTCATCTGAATAAGTCACGTACATCCTGCCTCTTTCCTCGTCATACTCCCATTGGAGCTGCATCAGATCATCCTGCACGAACTCATCTGTACCTGTACCTAGATTGTTGTAGTAATTTGTGAGCCACAAGGATTTAGCAATCATGCGCCCGAGTACCAAGACTATTCAAGCTTAAAGGTTGGGATGGGGTATGTGTTTAGTTTGCGACAACACTAAGCATTTATGGTGGCTAATCTTACGTAACATGAAGATAAATATATGTGTCCTACGATGAACGATCGAATCTAGAATGACCTCTATGAGATCCTGAACACTTACTTACGTCAATCATAACCCCACCATGTTCTCTCTCGGATCATGTTCACGAGCAAAGACGATCACGGTTACTCACACAGTTGGTGCATTTTATTAGAGTTTACTTCAAGTTAACTATAACCGGGTGTTAAACAAATATCCAAGTTGCCACATAACCACGGGCACGGCTTTCCGAAAGATTTGACCCTACAGGAGTGCTCCAACTAGTCCATCACAAATTAACCACACTCCGCGGGAATAGCCTCGACCACGGATCTTGTGATCATCCTTGGCAACTCCAAAGAAATTCCAACACCTCGAGATAACCCGAAGAAAGTCAGAGCCCTCACACAAGACACTCGATAAAGGTAAAACAAGTCCAGCAAGACCTCCCGGTGAGCCAGATCCGCTTCTAGAGCCGTGCGCTCTCTATCAACGGGCATCATCCGTCTATGCGAAGTGGACGATTGCCTGAAAATGCCTCGAGTTGCCCCGAGGTGGCATCGCAGACTGCTACGTGGGTGGACCAACACTCATGCGGAGCACTGGCCCGGGGTTGATTAATTATCCACGAGGTTGCAAAGCCCTATGCAAATTTTATTAAGCTATTAAGAAAATGTAGTACCAAAGTTGGGTCTTGCTAGACAAGTTTTAATCTTAACCGAATAAACAAGGGGGTCCCCATAACAACCCCGAGCATGTTAGGAGCGCAAAATATGGAAACATAACACCGGTAACAAGAAACCATGGCGGTAACAGCGAAACAAAACACCTAGTAAAACGCCAAGCCTTCCACCAATAACAAGATATATATGTGCATTAAATTAAATAACAAATAATATTGTGATATGCCAAATCCATGTTATCACATGGAACAACCTGTACCTGCAACTAGAACGCTATACGAGGGGCTGAGCAGCGGTAACGTAGCCAATCAAAGGTTTGCTAGGATGTGGAGGGTTAGAGGCTA
The DNA here is from genome assembly GCA_022496015.1 of Hordeum marinum. Classification (NCBI taxonomy): domain Eukaryota; kingdom Viridiplantae; phylum Streptophyta; class Magnoliopsida; order Poales; family Poaceae; genus Hordeum; species Hordeum marinum. The sequence goes on from CM039676.1 coordinate 264,117,714, forward strand.
TCATGGCAATTAGGAGGCTGACATTCAAGTGGTAGGTAGCACAATTGTAACGATAAGAGTGGACAACTAGCAAGCGAAAATAGTATCGAGATCCAGGTACGATCATCTTGCCTGTTGGTTCTTCAGTGGAACAAGTAGCGGAATCCTCGTAGTTGTACACGCCTGACTCTTCGTACTCAGGTTCAACGTTCGCGTCTACCCAAAATAAACAGCAAGAATAAACAAGCAACCAAGGTTCAATGCACAAGCAAGAATGATGCATGCTTAGGTGAAGAGTTTTAGCATGACAATCCTAACTAGTCATGTTTCACATGCAAAGGATTAGTTATTAATGAATGCAAACAGAACCATATGTTAAGTTATTTAAACATTCATGAACATGGCAAATATGTATGCATCATGCAAAAACGATAAAAATGCATATGAAGAACGTAAGAAACAGAGTTACGGTTCTCACGATACGCTCACGACAAGATACGAAGGCAAAACACAAGACAAGAAGTACCTGGGCTATTCCTTGGCATTCCAAGGTAGCCACTAGATACGCAATGAAAAACCAACCACAATAGAGCCAAATATCAAGCAATTCCATGGAGTATAGCTGCCACAAGTCACAAAACAATAAAACAAGCAATCTGCCACAAAACAGCAACATAGCAACTTACACAACCAACAACGTGAGCCAGAGGAATCCTACAACCACAAACAAGGTATTAACAGAAACTACACAACATGCTTATCAACGTATCCAACTATACAATCTGGAAACGAGGCACACATCAATAAGCATGAAGCTCACAAGTTGGCATGATGAAACAGATTTCTGGGACTTAGTGAAAATAACAGTTTTCTGGAATCTGAGTTAACCTGATGGCAAGTTAACAGCTGAAACTAATGGTGTTAGAGACCACCCCACGGCATGAAAATTAACAGGAAGCTAGAAGACAACATATACTTCAAAACACTAGTACTGAGCTTAGGCTAATTCACAACATATCACAAGATAGCAACCACTCTTCATGGCATAAAAATAACAGCAGATTCTCAGACTTAGAAATATTTGGCATGGTTGAAAACAGCAACATTTTAGTGGTTACTTTAGAGCATGGTTCCCACTTGTTTGCAAGTTCATCATGACAAGGATAAATACCATGGCATTCTACACATCAAAGACTACCATATTCATGTTGGCACAAACATCATAGCATGTATGGATTAAACATGGCAAAAATGACAAAATGGCACTATGAGATAAAATGACATTTTGTCAAACTTTCTCAAAATACCAAACCAATAGCACCAATGAATTCCTGGGATTTTTCTACCCCAAAATGATATATCACACTCCTATGTTTACATGGAGCAATATGGCAAAACACTAGCTAGGAAAGATACCAACATTCCTATAAGTTGAAACTTACTAAAAATGTCCATGTTCATATATGCTCATACCAGATTTGGAAATAATACCAGAAATAGAAATAATTCATAAAAATCACAATAAAACACTAAAACAAAATAAAACAAAGGAGGGGGCCACCTGGCATGACACCAAGGACCCCTAGTGGATGACGAGTGGGGCCAGACCCACTTGTGATACACACAACAGTACACACACACTTACACAACAACACACACCACTCTGGATCTGCTGCACGGCAGATCCAACGCACACATGCACACACACACGCTCACTCACACAACAGACGCAGCCACACCTGATCCGGGCAGTGGCCACACGAAATCCACACACACAACACCACAACCGGCCAATGAAAAAAAGGAAAAGAGGGTGGGCGAGCCGGGATCGAACCCACGACCGCGAGGTCGACGCCTGAGTCGATTGCCACTAGGCTAAGCGGGAACTACTGGCCGAAGGGGGGGTTCTCGCACCTCATTTACTAACACGCACGGGGTCTAACTAATGAAACTAAACCAAGCTAGCGGCGGATAGAGGAATGCGACGGCGACAAATTCCGGTAACTATGGGGCCTCTCCGACGAGGGGGAAGCTCGGCGGGGAAGAGGGAACCTTAGGAGGATCCATTCCCGGGGCTAGGGAGGCGCGACAGTGAGGGGAATGAGCGGCACGAGCTTGCTGGCACTGTGCCACGCGAACATAGCAGCAGACCGAGTGCAACGACGATTGCGACTACGAGGGGGGAAGCGGAGAGGGGAGGAAGACGCGCAGGTCTTACAACGGGCTCAATGTGGTCGAACGGGCTCGGGGAGGAACCACGGCGTCGAACTGCTGTGGCGGAGGAGCTTGACCAGAGAGGAAGAAGACAAAGCAAAGGCCGGCCTTGGCGTCCCATCAGGCAGCAGAGGACGACGGGGAAGAAGGGGAACGACGCGGACCGATCCCGACGCTCGCCTGCTCAGGGGCTAGCCGGAGAAGCTTCCACGACGACGAGCTCCTGCTCTGAACCTCTCAGCCCACTCTTTGAATCTCGCCTTACCCGAGACGAAGGAGGAGGAAGGTGGAGGGTGGCGGCACGAGGAGGGAGAGGGAACCCTAGGGGGGCGACACGGACGCCGAGGGGACTAAATAGGCACGGGATGACGGCATCTCGATGTCTGAAGATCACAGCGGCGGCCGCTCTCTCTCTGCTCTTGCTCTGACTGACGGAAAGGAGGGTGACGGGGCAGGTCTCCGCTTACCCTATGGGCTGGGCCGGGGCGAGGGGAAAAAGGCCCAGTCTAGATATCCACTCTCTCTCTCAGAAAACAAACAAATCTTTTTGTTTATAAATAAAAGGAAACAAAACAAAAGCCCCAGATTAAAAAAAAGGATTTTTTGCCAAAACAAAAATACTTTGCCACAAAAGGAATAATGCCATATTTAAATAAAATACCAAGATGATTTTTAAAACAAGTAAATTGAATACTTTTATGAAATAACAGCCCCTGTTATTTAAAGCCCAAAAATCATATAGCTCAAAACAACAAAATAACTACACACGCAATTATTCAAATATTGCAGGCTACCTCCTAAACATTTTAAAACAATATTATGAGCAAGTTAATTTTGTTGATAAAATGCCCATGGAATAAAATGTAAAGGTTGGGTTTGTTTGAAAAGAATAGAGAGGGGGAAGGATATGAAGCCCACTCAAAGCACACATCCACACAACACACAACAAGATCACTCTCTAACACAACAAGGTCAAGAAGCACATCACAAACAAAGGCATGGCATGATGATGAAGACATGATGCATGATGCATGAATGCATGAGACAAGGCATGACAAGGAGAAAACTTATTTCATTAACTAATGAAAACAAGGTTCACATAAGATACATGCCATAAAAGGTAGGGACAGCACTTGGGCTGTCACAGCAGCGTAGAAAGATGTTTCTGTGGAACCTATGTCAGTTGAAGAGGAAGTGAATGACGATGATCATGAAGCTTTGGATCAAGTTCCTATCGAACCTCATAGGTTGACAAGGACACGTACTTCCCTGAGTGGTACGGCAATCATGTCTTGGAAATCATGTTGTTAGACAACAATGAGCCTACAAACTATGAAGAAGCGATGGTGGGACCGGATTCCAACAAATGGTTAGAGGCCATGAAATCCGAGAAAGGATCCATTTATGAAAACCAAGTATGGACTTTGGTAGACTTTCCCGTTAAAAGGCAGGTCGTTGAGTACAAATGGACCTTTAAGATGAAGACAGACGTTGATGGTGAATGTCACCATTTATAAAGCTCGACTTGTCGCAAAGAAGTTTCTGCCAAGTTCAAGGAGTTGACTACGATGAGACTTTCTCACCCGTAGAGATGCTAAAAGTCTGTTGGAATTATGTTAGCAGTTCATGCATTTTTCAATTATGAAATCTAGCAGATGGATGTTAAAACATCATTTCCTTAACGGTTTACTTGAGGAAAGGTTGTATGTGATACAACCAGAAGGTTTTGTCAGTCCTAAGGCTGCTAAAAGGTGTGCAAGATCCATCAATCCTTCTATGGGATGGGCAAGCATATCGGAGTTGGAATATACGCTTTGATGAGGTGATCAAAGTTTTGGGTTTATACAAAGTTTACGAGAAACTTGTATTTACAAGAAAGTGAGTGGGAGCACTATAGAATTTCTGATAAGTATATGTGGTTGACATACTATTGATCAGAAATGATGAAGAATTTCTGGAAAGCATAAACGGTTGTTTGAAAAGAGTTTTTCAAAGGAAGACCTGGATAAAGCTACCTAATTGTTGGGCATCAAGATCTATAGAGATAGATCAAGATGCTTGATGAGACTTTCAATGAGTACATACCTACACAAGTTTTGAAAGAGTTCAAAATGGATCAGTCAAAAAGGAGTTCTTGCCTGGTTTGTAAGGTGTGGAGTTGAGTGAGACTCAAAGCTTGACCACGAAAGAAGAAAGAGAAAAGACAAAGGTCATCCCCTATGCTTTGACCATATGCTCTATATAGTATGCCATGCTGTGTACGGCACCTGTGTGTGCCTTGCCATGAGTCTGTCAAGGGGTACAAGAGTGATCCAGGAGTGCATCACTGGACATCGGTCAAAATTATCCTTAGTGACTAGAGGACTAAGGAAATATTTCTCGATTATGGAGGTAATAAAGAGTTCGTCGTAAAGGGTTACGTCGATGCAAGCTTTAACACCGATCCGAATGACTCTTAGTAGCAATCCGGATACGTATAGTGGAATAGCCATTTGGAATAGCTCCAAGTGAAGCGTGGTATCAGTGTCTACACTATAACATAGAGATTTGCAAAGTACATACGGATCTGAATGTCACAGTCTCGTTGACTAAAACCTCTTTCACATGCAAAACATTATCGAACCCCGGAACTCATAGGGTGTGAGATTCATAACAAATCACATAGCGATGTGAGCTAGATTATTGGATCTAGTGCAAGTGGGAGACTGTTGGAAATATGCCCTAAAGGAAATAATAAATTAGTTATTATCATCTTTCCTTGTTCATGATGGTCATTTATTATCCATGCTAGAATTATATTGATTGGAAACTCAGATACATGTGTGGATACATAGACAACACCATGTCCCTTGTATGCCTCTAATAGACTAGCTCGTTGATCAAAGACGGTTAAGGTATACTAGCCATGGACATAAGATGTCATTTGATAACGGGATCGCATCATTAGGAGAATGATGTGATGGACAAGACCCAAATTATAAACGTAGCATATGATTGTGTCAGTTTATTGCTATAGTTTTCTGCATGTCAAGTATCTGTTCCTATGACCATGAGATCATGCAACTCACTGACACCGGAGGAGTGCCTTGTGTGTATCAAACATCGCAACATAACTGGATGACTATAAAGGTGCTCTACAGGTATCTCCGAGGGTGTCTGTTGGGTTGACATGGATCAAGACTAGGATTTGTTACTCCGTGTGATGGAGAGGTATCTCAGGGCCCACTCGGTAATACAACATCACTATAAGCCTTGCAAGCAATGTGACTAAAGAGTTAGCCACGGAATCTTGTATTACGGAACGAGTAAAGAGACTTGCCAGTAACAAGATTGAACTAGGTATAGAGATATCGATGATCGAATCTCGGGCAAGTAACATACCGAAGAACAAAGGGAACAACATACGGGATTATCTGAATCCTTGACATAGAGGTTCGACCGATAAAGATCTGTAGCGACCCGACCTGAAAGGTCAAGTCTCCGGTGTTTCCGTACCATCCCAAGATCATGCTGGTACACACACGGTACATCAATGTATATATCAAAGGTAAATCACACAACATTATATTAATCGAAATCTCATATCGAGTCCTTTATTACAATAAAAATTACAATAAAGTGGCCAAAAGCCAACTCATGAGAATATCTAAATCTTGCGGAAGCGTCGACGGTAGATGAGTCCATCCGACTCCAAGGGCATCTCACTGAGCATAGAACGCGTCCTCACTCCTGGTTAGAAAAATACTCTGCAATATGATACGTTGCAGCCGCGTAGGTCAGCATATGGAATATGCCGGCAAAGTCACAAGAGAGGGGTGAAAATAATCAGCTAGTCTATATGCTTATATGGCAGGTGGTGGTGTAAGTTTTTGCGTAAAGCCATGTTTTTCTTACATCAAGAGAGGGGCTAAGCAAAATATTACTAAGTTGGTTGATTAATGAGATGGTTCCACCAACCAATTCTCATACCCAAAATTATTAAATACCCACATCATCATATTAATTGTGTTGAGAGTTCCGGAAGTTTCAATTCCTTTGGCTCAAGTCGTCCATGACCGTGGACACGGCTAATCGATTAGGTTTGGAATACTCTGCAGAGTTTTGCACACGTTCCCCACAAGATTTGGTCGCCTCCGTTTGATTTCTCGCACTTCAGGGTGTTTGAGAAACGGATGACCAAAACATGGTCTTCCAAAGGGTTTCCCTGCGACTCTGACGGTGCCCATCCTTTCCTACCGTTCTTCTACCTCTCGTAGCACCGCCTGTCCAGGGTCACCACGATATCCAACCAAGCCAGAGCCCATAATGACTTTTGGCTGTGCAGGTAAGCCTTGGGTCTTGAAGCACCCATCCATCCCTTTGTGCCTGGGTGGACCTTTCCGCGTGAATACTGGCCATCTCCAGCATCACCTAGGCAAATCCACTGGTTACTCCAGGGTGCCGTTCAACCATCATCCACCCAGAGGTATGTTGAAAACTTGGAGTCTTGAAATCTTGATCATTATGCAGGTCTTGAAATTATTAACTCTCTCAACTCTCATGAATCACACAACCAACCCCGTCTACTAATAGCATAGCAAAAGGTAAAACAACGTTTCCCGGGGCCAATGTGTCAAAGAGGTTGAGGGGGGGTACCTACCACATGATACTATTACAATGTAACCAAGTTTCCAACTAACCTATCTTGCATGCAATTGGGGAGATGGTAGACTAATGCATATAAAACATGGGTAAAACATGATCAAAGTGACTTGCCTGATTGATGATCTTCGTACGTGAGTGACTCTAAGTAACAAGCTTCGCACTCCGGATAATCTAACGAAACAAACAAATGCTCTCAAATAAGCATACAACCAAAATAACTACTCATAACATTCAGCAAAGAAGTACTAAACAATCAAGGCAAACAATGCACAAAAGTCTCTAGCAAGTAAAACACACAAAGTTTTGTTTTTCAAAAGGAGATGATGAAAACACTACTACATAATAAAACTATTTTGAAATAGCAAGACAATTGTTGACAGCAAGGCAACAATAGAATATTTTATTATTAAACAAAGAAAATCAATTTAAGTTTGTTGGGAAAACTTTAGTAAAGTTTATAAAAGTTTTGATAAACACTATATGAATCAACTATAGTTATACTAACAAAAAGAATGAAAAAACTAAACTTATTATTTATTAGTAAAACATGTTCTTAACAGAAAATAATTTACAATTAAATCTGTCTTAGAAAACAGAATTAAAATATGCAATCCTTTGTTTGAAAACAAAACTATTACTAGTTAGTTGTTTTAATCAAATTATGCCTATTTGAAAATAAGTTGTGATTCCTATGTTAAATAAAATTAAACTAAGCAAATTTATATTTTTATTAACAGTGAGTGAAAACACTAAATGTTTACTAACAGAACCTAATAAACAAATAAAACCAAATTCTAAATCAAACTAATTAAAATTAAGTATATAAAACTATATTGTAATACTAGGCAGATTCTGTTTTTAACTGAAACACAAATCAAATATATCCTAAAAATCCTCAAACTAAGCATGAAGGTAGTCCTAACTAATACCAAAGAGTAGCAAAAAGATTCATATCAAAATCTATTTTCAAACTCTAGTTATTCAGATTTGAAGATTTTGAGCAAATTTGATTAAATTCAAATTTATAGTTCAAATTTGAAATTTAAAAGTACAGGGTGAAACTACATGAATAATGTGAGCTATTGCAAAAAGAATCAACTCAAAACACTAAATAGATTAAAAGATATAAGCAAAACAATTTTTTAAAAACATTCTGTTAATTAAAACAGAAAATGAAAAAAAAAATCTGATTTGCGTCGGTCGGGGGGGCTACGTGGCACGATCCGATTGGCTAAGGGGTGTGTGCGTGCGAGAGCTACGGGCGGGCGACCGATCGGAAGAAGAAAACGATTCGGACTTAAGTCCGTTCTAATCTCGGACGTTGGATTCGGATCGGAGGGAGGGGGTGCTCACAGGGTAAAGAGGTCGCCGGCGTCGGGGTACTCCGGCGAGTCCGGTAGCGGTGGATGCGACGGCGAGGTGCTCCGGTGGTCGGGGAAGATGGGGGAGTGGTCCGGGCGACGGCGACGGTTCTCCGGAGTCGATTGGTGGCAACGGCGAGGCGAACGGTGGTCGGAGGTGGTGGCTACGGTCGACGGCGAGCTTCGGTGTGGGAGTAGCTCCGGCGAGCAATTGACAGCGTTCCGGCAAGGGGGAAAAGGGGGGCTCGGGGTGAATGGATGCGGGGAAGTGGCCGGTACTTATAGGGCGCTCGAGGGGTGCGGGAGTTAAGAGGGGAGAGAGATCCGGCGAGGGGAAGAAACTGCCGGCGTCGGATCCGGCGAGCGCGGGGAGGGAGACGATGACCGTTCGGTGTAACGGTCGGTCGGGGGTGGGGCCCGGATGTCAGTGAGAGGGAGACGTGTCCGTTGCGCGCGGTCGGCCGGCTCGTAGTTAATGCGCGAATAAAACCTGTGGACCGGCCCGTTTAATACCGGAAACGGTTACCGTTTCTTTTTAATAATTTTCCAGAGACATTCAAAAGCTTTTAAAGCATTCAAATCGTCTCTAAATATAGGGGTATTATATATCAAAATTAACAGAATAATAAATTCTATTTAATGAACATTTCTATTCTGTCATTTGAACAATTTGAAAAAAATAATATTTTCAGAAATTGCCTAATTGTTTTTAAACCCTTTTTGCAAATATTTTCAAAATAACCCCCTGGTTATTTTTGTTCAAATAAACCACCAATTAGTCCCTGGTGTGGAGTGTCATGTTCCTCCTCTCTTATTTGAACTTTTAACCAAAATTTCAAATAGGTGAAAGCAACTTAGTGAAAAGTAGAAAGAGCTTTCTGAAATCCAGAAGAGACATTTCAACAAACACATACAATCAAGCAATGATGCTGCTAGATGCATAGCTATAATCATAACATTCCAAAATGGAATTTTGGGATGTTACAAGATCTTCGTAGAATATGTAGGAACCAATATGGGCATCTAGGTCCCGCTATTGGTTATTGACCATAGAGGTGTCTCGGTCATGTCTACATAGTTCTCGAACCCGTGGGGTCTACACACTTAAGGTTCGGTGACGTTTCGGTAGTATAGAGTCATGTATGGTGGTGACCGAAGGTTGTTCGGAGTCTCAGATGAGATCCCGGACATCACGAGGAGATCCGAAATGGTTCGGAGGTAAAGATTGATATATAGGAAATCCTATTTTGGTCATCGAAAAAGTTTCGGGACCATCGGGAGGGTGTCTCGACCCCAAGGACCTCATGGGCTGTGGGAGGAGTCAAACCAGCCTCTAGTGGGCTGGACGAACCCCTCACTAAGGCCCATGCGGCTAGGGGTGGGCAAAACCCAAAGGAGGAAAGGTGGAAAGGGTTTCCAAGTGGAGAGGAGGAATCCTACTCCTGGTAGGATTGGAGTAGGATTCCTCCACCTCCTATTTCGGCCAAACCTTGAGGGTTTGGGGCTGCCTCCTCCCCTCTCTCCCTCCTATATATACTAGAGGATTTAGAAGATAGAGCCAACCCTAATTGTCACGTGCTGCCCTCTTCTTCCCTATATCAGTGTCTCCTCTAGATTAGTTTTGCGGTGCTTAGGAGAAGCCCTGTAGGATTAGTTCACCACCACCGCCACCACGGCGTTGTGCTGCCGGAGAACTCAACTACCTCTCCGCCCCTTCTGGCTGGATCAAGAAGGCGAAGATCGTCATCGAGTTGTACATGTGCTGAACGCGGAGGTACCATTCGTTCGACGCTAGATCAGAAGGACCGTGATCAGGATCCTAAGACGATTCATGATTTGATCGCGGGACGGATCGTGATGGGATCGCGGGACATAACGTGATTGGATCGCGAGATGGATCGTGATGGGATCGCGGGACGCTTGGCAATTTGGATCGCAAAGATGTTGGACTGCATCAACCACGTTTCTTAACGCTTCACGCTTAGCGATCTATGAGGGTATGTAGATCCAATCTCCCTCTCGTAGATACTCATCACCATGGATAAATTTTACGTGTGCGTAGAATTTTTTTTGTTTCCCATGCAACGTTCCCCAACAATCTGCTCTTGCAACTACGAGCGAGCATATACCCTTCAGGTTTGCAACTTTCAAACATTTGTTTTAATTTGCACTTCTAATTAAGTCATCATATATATGATCTCGCTAACCTTTTTCTAACTGGCAGTAATTCGAAGTTAACATACTTGTTGAAAGACTCACTAAGTGTGCAATTTTCTTCTCCTTGTGCCGGTATGATATGAAGTTATTCTTTAGTTTGGTTATAATGTGTGTAAATCACTGCAGGTGGAGACTTCAAAACTTTGATATGTGTTCAAATTAGCCCAAACGAGAATGACATGGGTGAAACTCTGCTCTCTGAATTTGCGAGTAGAGTGAGCGGGATAGAGCTTGGACAGTCAAGGAAACAATTTGACGTTGGAGAACTGTCAAGATATAAGCTGATGGTACTTGCTCTATTTCCCTCCCTGTTAGTTCACGCTTTATTATGAGTTTAGCCTCCACTTCTGAAGATTTCATGTTAACTTGCATCAGAGCTTTGCATTCTATACCTGAATACCTGACTGCAAATATGGCGTTGGAGATAAAGAAAATGCATTGTCGCATTGTTGACATGAAACCAGAATATTCTTGCTCCTTTTTTATGCAGCAAATGCTACTGAACATGATAAGAAGAGTCGTGTATTGATTCAGATTCTTAGGGAAGGACAAGAATATGTTAAGGACAATGAAGTTTAAAGATGACTGAACATGTTACTGAACAAATGCCATTGAACATGTTAAGAAGAGTCATGTACTGATTCAAATTCTTAGGGAAGGATAAGAATATCATAAGGAGAATGAAGTTTAAAGATGACTACAAGCAAAGTTGCTGGTTGTATCTTTGTTTTGTTTTGGTGGCCCTTGAATCGAACATTTCCTCCCTTTTAATAAAATGCAATTTTAGATGCAACTCACTCGAAGTGTTAGACTATGAACATTTTTTATATCCCAACTGGACATTTTTTTATATCGTTTTCATTTTGTATGAACCCTTTATTTTTTGTTACGGTTGGCCAGTCCATTTTCTGAATCATCATGTGCATCATGGTTGTGAATTTTCTTGACTGCAAGGATAATATGATATTAAATATAGATTTAACAAGAGGTTACCGAGTGTGAGAGGATGTATACAGACTTAACATGGTTTCTTGTTTAATGAAGTCTTGATTTGTTAACTTTATTTTTCCTCTACAAAACAACTTGTCTTCCTACGAGGTATGGTACAGTGAGAAGGGTCAACAAGGCTTCACTAAAATTATGTGCTTGGGAAATGATTTTGAACTTCCAATTCCCCATAACAATGAGAGGTGCAACAAGGTTGCACTTTATTCATATGTTGGAAATCAAACATAGAGAGGTGATTTACTATGCATGGTGGTAGCTACAAACCCTTTGGTATAAGTGACTTTTTATATATATGAGGTGTTGGGTTTCAATGACATTGGCACAAGTGTATTTTTATTATATAGAAATTGGGGCCATGCGTAGCTATCATCATGGGTAGCAGTTATTTCGATCAAACATATATATAGCATATATATAGCATGCGTGATATGGATTCAAGAGGCATGTTGATTCATGAAGATTGGTAATTCTAATTATCTGTATGAGTAAGGACTAGCAAAAAATGTCCGTGCGTAGCAACGGAAGAAAATAATTCTTTCATGTTTGTGGGTCTGTGCGTTGTCATGGGAGAACACTCACGTATGTGAAGCTATTAAGATTCGTCTTAACCGAACATTTAATTATTCATTTGTTAATGTATCATACATGCACAACATGCATTTGTCTACATAAAGAGGTTTGTAGTTGAATGCACATGCATTGTTATGGAGAGAAAAAACAACTGATAGCAACTTTCTCATTTCCCAGTTAGCTCAGTAAACAATTGAGTATTGTTGACATGGTTAGAAATTAAACCGGATGGAATTAGCAATGCAGTGTGTACAGCTGACCAGACAAAATCTGAGGTTATACATACACTATAGTCTATTGTGATCTATATGTTGGAGTTACCTAAACAAATATTGATAACCGGAAGCAGTGGAGTTGGACTGCTCGGAAGCAGTGGTGATGCTACAGGCCACTGAACGAAACCGGTCGAGGCACATGACCAATGTGAGTGAAATCCAGGAGATGTTAAAAGTTGATAGGGATATCTCAGTTATTTTTATTAGCCGTATCAAAAGTAAAGTTAGTCATAGTCTAGCTGCCTACGGGTGTTGTACTCCTCGGACTGTGGTATGGTTAAGAGGAGGTACGGACGAAACTATAAACTTGTGCAAGGATGATGCACCACATTAGTAATGAGATTTTCCTTGTCACGCAAAAAAAAAAGATAACAGGCGTAGGTCTGATAAACAAACAAGACTACCATAGCACCGCACGATCTTTGCATGCACATAAAATTGAAGCTCAAAAAAGCATATGCCCTGGTTTTCCTCTTTTATTTTTCTTTTTTCCGTGAGTTTTTTTTAGGCATTTTTTCCCGTGAGTGGGCCCGAGCAATCTAGCACGCAAAAACAGAACAGGTCTATACGTTGCTAGTTGTTTACATAAGATTCACTGGTGTTCCGCCGCATCCCTTTGCCTCGACCCCGTCCTCATCCCCCTGCCTTCTCCCGAGCTCGCCCGAGCTGCCGCCCAGCGCCATGACAACCAGCACAACCCAGTGCACAAATCCTCCTCATGCTGGCTGCATAACCGAGCTACATCAGCCTCCTCCCCGTTTTCTTCCTCCCTTCGGCTTCCTGAAGCGAAGCAAGGCCATGCCGTCTCCTTGTACGCGCTCTAGACAACTTAAAACGTATATAAATTGGTGAATCGTGATGAAAACGGACGAGGTGGGACAATATAATATGTTTCGAAACCTATTTTATAACACAAAAAAGGGTCAGCGCAGTTGGCTCCAGCCTTGTAGACACGAGGGAGAGGTAACAAGTTCGAAACCTGAGGAAAGCAAAAAAAAATTGCTAATCTATCAAAAATTGAGCGGATCAAGCCCAACACGGCCGAGGTAATTTTCTACTGGGCCTACTTCATTGGCTGTGAGGCCCGAGTGAGCTGTCTATGGACGAATTTTAGACGCGAACCCTTTTTGCATCTGGACTGCGGGTAATTAGTACCACCTCGATGCATTAATGTGAAAATAGAGGGGGTGAAGAATAAATATGTATGTCATGTAAATTTGCAAAAATAAAAACATAGTGTAAAATATACATAAAATATGATTTTTCTAGTCTTATGACTTATATTTTTATTTTTTTATGTCAAACTTTACGCAGTGAATCAATATAAATGTAATTATTTGCATTTGAAATGTAATTTATTTATGAAACGATCGTAATATTACCTCGGGTGAAGAATAACTTATTATAGACCCTGGGTGATGAATAGACTTTCTATATATATATATATATATATATACATAGTATGTGTGTGTGTGTGTGCAATCCATTTCATGTGAAATTTGAAACTTTAAACAGTATTATCATATATTTGGTCAGGATTTATGATGTTTGACATAATGTGTGTTGTTTTAGACGTGTGTTACACGTGCTAGTATCTTATTACCGTCCGTTTTCAACTCGTCGCCCCCCTCTTCTTGAGCCCACAGGGCAACCTCCCCTCCTACCCTGCGACCAGTGGTGCTTCGGTAATGTATGTATGTATGTATAGACCCTGGATGATGAATAGACTTTCTATATATGTATGTATGTATGTATGTATGTATGTATGTATGTATGTATATATGTATGTGTGTGTGTGTGTGTGTGCAATCCATTTCATGTGAAATTTGAAACTTTAAACAAAATTATCATATATTTGGTCAGGATTTATGATGTTTGACATAATGTGTGTTATTTTAGACGTGTGTTACACGTGCACACTTACTAGTATCTTATTACCGTCCGTTTTCAGCTCGTCGCCCCCCTCTTCTTGAGCCCACAGGGCAACCTCCCCTCCTACCCTGCGACCAGTGGTGCTTCGGCTGGATAAATTTCTAGCTCATTGCCTCCTCTGCCGGCCACGCCTCATGGCAGGCGGGACGAGCACCATCATCCATAGCCCTAGCGTAGAACGCCTAAACCCTGATCTACCTCCTTAACGCCATCAACGAGTTCGACCTTACCTCACCTGTTGGTGGACTAGAAGAAAGAGAAGGCCGAGAGGAAGCAACAAAATCGACCCGAACTCAATCTAACAAAGTGGAAGGAAAAGACTTCCACAACCATACCAAAAACAGAAGTCACATGCCTATTGGTTCATTGCCACACACAAGTCCGTGTCTCCACTCTCCAACACCCAGCTATGTTGCCACTAGCAAGCTGCCAAGCTCACACCAAATCCAGCAGAAACAGAAATGCTCCTCCAATCCAAGCATACATAACCAACCCCACCCCTGCATCTGTTTCTAGGCCTCATTGAAGGCGGGGCCGCCAGCAACGCATACAATAATATGCCATGCCGCGTCGGCCGATCTGTGGGAGCCGTCCATTTCTCCATGATCAATTGCATGCGCACGCCCCACATGGAGTGCGTTACTACCTACGTCTCGCAGATCCTCGCCGTTGCGACGCCATCAATGGCCTTCATCGGTCCTACTGTAAGTACCACGCCGTTTATTTGAGCAACCTAACCATCGCTGTTGATGTGGGGTACAGACATTGCATTCTCTCCTCGCTCTTCGGTAGTAAGTGCAGAGAGCACAGTGCGGATGCCTGCTCATATGATATGGTGCAGCAGCAGTGCTGTACCTGCATCTTTGTCTTTGATTGGATGGACGTGTGCCGCGGATCTAGCGATAAGTTCCTGGACCATCTTCTTCTCATCTTCTGCCTCGGTCGTACGTAGATCAAGAAGATTCAAGAGGGCCAGCTAACACAGTTTTACTAACCCAATTTCGCTAGCTTTTCAGTCGCCTAAATTTGGAATTTGGGTCACTGTATTTTTTTTTTGAAGGAAGCAGCAGCCCCACGGAGCAGGGAGGTCTGGGGACGCTGGCAAGGCCTCGGACAGGAATGAGCCGTAGTCGGCGTCATACCCATGTGTTTCTATTTTCTATTTCACTAATTGCAATAAGGCCCTTCTTGCAATCTCTCTAGTGGCCTTGTTGCAAAAAGCATCTTCAACTCATGGCCATCAAAGTTGTCATTGCAACAAGACCCTTATTGCATTTGCAACAAAACCCTTAATGAGCCGTGTACGTCGTTAACACAACAAGACTCTTGTTGCAATTAAAACATCGCCCTTGTTGCATAAGCATCTCTGGCCGTGTCAAAGTCCGTCGTTTGTTGTGGTAGCAACAATGATGACATCGTCGGCCGCTCCTGCTCACTGCTTGCTGCTGACAAGGGAGAGAAATGAAAAAGGAGACAAGGGACCGAGATGCAGGATTTGAAGGTGCCGCCAACACGTGGAGACTGCTCCAATGAGAGGCGGCGATTTAATGGCGGAATTTTGAGGCCTGACCTTCTCAGGCTATTCATAACGGGGAGTATCATATATTAATATTAGACATATGATACTAGTATATGATACTATCTTCATAGTGTATAGTACCATAGAGTAGTATCATGTACGATGATATTTATTATCATGCATGACACAAAGTAGCATAGTATAACATTTAACATGTTATGGTATCTATCTATGTTACTCTAACTCTTTCTCTCTCCTTTAATTATTTGCCACATCAGCATGTTTGTAATTTTCAAGTGCATGATACCACCTATGTTACCCCCATTATGGCCAGCCTCAATGCCTTTTTAACGTGTTTTTTTAACACAGTATAGACGCAAGCGTTCATATACACGCGCACACACTCACCTCTATGAATGCACACACGCACACCCTACCCCTATGAGCACCTCCGAGATACTGAGCCGACATATCATATTGAAATTTACGAAAACACTGTAGACACCTCGTCGTCGACGGGAACGTCTCCTCCCACTAAATGCGCATCGCGGGACATCCTGAAATAAATCCAGGAATAAATGCAAGCACCAGGATTTGAATCCTGATGGGCTGGGATACCACAGTCCCTCTAACCATCCAATCACAGGTTGGTTTGCCTCTTCGACGTGTTGTTGCCACCTGCTCCTCGCATGAGTATGGATCAGTGTTTTAAATAGTGGGTTATGCTAAATAGCCACAAGTCTTCAAATCTGCTATAGCATGCTATAGCAGTCTATTAACGGATTGTTATACATGGGACAATTTAACGACATCTTGTTAAAAAAAAGCTATAGCCAGCTATATTTAGGCCCTGTTTGGAACCACTTAGATTATAATAATTCAGATTATATAATCTATATTATCTCCAAACAGGACAGATTATATTGTAGATTATAAAAATCTGATGGACAGATTATTAAAATCTCATAATCTACTCTACCCCAGCTAAAACCAAATTATGGAATCCTAATAACCCATTACCCTTGTACAGTTGGATGTAATTACAAATGTATGCCACCGCCACCTCCTTCTTTTTTTCTCCTCAAGCAAAGGGCACACAGGTCATTATGCAATGTAAAAACCGGATTACAGTTTATATAATCTGGCCTCCAAACATGCCCACCTAGATTATTTTTATAAGCCGGATTATACAATTTATCTTCATAATCCAGATTATCATAATCTATTGTGGTTTCAAACAGGGCCTTAAAATTATGGTCTAGATGGATAAGAGAAAAGAAGAGAGATAAGATGTGGATGATAAGGGAAGGACGCGTGGCGGAGGAGGGCGACGCAAATGTGGGATTCGTTGGGTGATCCCAAGCGTTTTTGAAATTTCAATTGCAGCTAGTGTAAGAAAAATTCGAGGCTCATGAGCCGTTCGAGATCGACTTGTTTTTTAGCTCTTCTCGGGATCGACTCGAAAATAAACGAGTTGAGTTTGAACATTTTTATGCAGCTCGATAGAGAAACGAGTCAATCTTGAGCCAATGCTAGCTTGCTCGAATTTAACTCGAGAAGTCGACATAATATCATTATTTTCAACAATCACGTCATTTTTTGAATGCAAATAAGACAATTTATTACCATATATGGTGTCCATGATTTTTTTTTTCATTTTATCTACTAGCAAATGTGGAAGCTTAATTAAATGCAGTGAAGAATTAGGCCCTATTCATCAATAATTTGCTTTCCTAATTATATTTTGTCATGAATCATTATATTATTTTGATACTAAGCTTTTGGTTGTGAGAGAATAAGTCAAACTACTGTGAAGAAATTTATATTATCATTGTCTTGGTTGAAGTATTTTTAATTGTTTTCTTATGTAGTGTTTAGCCTTATCTAGTTGGAATAAATCATCATGAATTTATAATTTTATCATATCATTTAACTCGAAATTAACTTGAGATCGACTCGAGATCATTACAAGCTGAACACGAGACATATTTTACAGCTCGACCTTTTGCTTCACTTAGTCTCCGCTCGTCCGATTCTTAATAGGAGTTAAGTTGAGCGCTCGAACTCGATTCGTTTACGACCCTAATTGCAGCATCGAGGGTGTCCCGTTTTAGCACAACAAAACTAACTGAAATTATACGGAGCAAGGTTGAGACAACGACTGAATGTTTGCTTACATAAAGACGTACGTACGTGGCTGGAATGAAAATACATCAGCGTACTTATAGAAGAAGTATCTGGTCATCGATCGGAACGTGACTATGCATCGACTTAGATGGATTACGGCGGGAACAGAACAGCACAATTTATTCTTCGGCCGACGGATCGACGGCGACGGACGGTACATCCGGGTGTCTCACAGCTTCTTCTGCTCCTCTTGCTGCTGCTGCTCGGGCTGGGGTTGGTAGTGCTGCCGGCGCGGGGTGGGCACCGGCAAGGCCATGGGGTAGCGGTGCGCGCAGCCGTTCCAGGGGTTGTCGGCGTCGGGGCCGGAGTCGCGGAGCGCGCGCCAGACGACGCTGCAGGCCTTGAAGCCGGTGCCGAAGGCGAGCATCCAGAGGCGGTCGCCGGCGCGGACGCGGCGCTTGGCCTCGAAGTAGGCCAGCTCGTAGAAGACGAGGCTGCTGGAGGTGTTGCCGAAGCGGTGCAGCGTGGCGCGCGCGGGCTCCACCACCAGCGGCCCGAACCCCATCAGCTTCGCCACCGTGTCGATCACCGCCTTGCCGCCGGAGTGGATGC
This sequence comes from Hordeum marinum, assembly GCA_022496015.1. Lineage (NCBI taxonomy): Eukaryota > Viridiplantae > Streptophyta > Magnoliopsida > Poales > Poaceae > Hordeum > Hordeum marinum. The sequence continues at coordinate 264,136,172 of CM039676.1, forward strand.
ACATGTGCTCGAACGCGCGCTGGAAGTCCGGCACCAGCGCCGCCGCCGCCTTCGGGTTGCCGCCGCTGTACGCCCACGCCACCCGGTACACGTACCTGCATGCCCAACCACCACATGCCCGAGCGTCCGGTGAGATCGTGCACTGTGTACCGAAACAAGCTAAATGTTTGAAGCTTTGCACCATGGCCATGCCGGATCGATCTTGATGAAATTCATCTACGTTGATGCTCCGTAGTAAACAGACATTAAACAACGACCATACAGCGTCAACAAGAATGTGGAAAAGATGACCATGCATCCATTAAGTTTTCAAAGTGCTCACGTACGATCCCGTTAAGTTTTGCCACTGCTGCTCTGAAGATGCATGTGGGGTGTGGGTGTGCTACGCGCCTACGCTTACTATAGAAAACCCATAAAGTACCACACAGTATACAGCATCAAGATTGGAGCTATTCCTCATATGCTCAAACCAAAAGTCAAGTCCACATTATACGTGTGCAGAATACCGCAGTAGTACTGTCTGTGCAATTCTGGAAATGGAAAACATCTTCTAAAAGCTCAGAAACTAAATTTAGGTCATACCGCCAAAATTAGCAAAGAAACATCCTAAAAAAAATCAAGTTCACGCTATTTCTTCATTCGGCAAACACCAACTAAGCAATATAAGTTCGATTCTAAAAGAAAAGCAATATAAGTTCGAAATAAGTTCTTACTAATAGAACGAAAAAATCGAAAGTGCCCTTCTGAGCTGAGTGAACAGTGAAATCTGAAAAATTTGAAAACGAATTTAAACAATTCCGAACTATTTTGGTGACAAACAAATGTTTTCAATGCTTGCAAAGTTTAATCATGAAATGGCACCCGTGTAAGTCGTCAAAAAAACACAAATTCGGTGCTGCAAAACAGTTAGTTTTGGAGTGTTGATTTTTTTATCATGACTTCCAAGAATGCCATTCTATGATGAACATTTGCAAACATTTAAAACACTTGTCAATTTTTTCCACGGAACACTCAGGTTTTTTATTTTTTATTTTTTATTTTTCCACATCCTGAGAAAATGAGATATCTTTTTGCTCATTTCCCTATACCTTTTCATCCGAATCTTTTTTCCTTTAGCACAATATATAACAGCATAACAACTAAGAGAGTGTCTAGATCTCAGTCGACCGAGACTTCGCAAAGTCTCGGTCAAGTAGTATAACATGAAAAAATAAAAAATAACTAAAAAATAACTATTTACACGAATCTCAATGCAAGATCAATGAATTATAGTGTCGACTAAGACTTCGCAAAATCTCAATCGACTGATTTTTAGCAAGCCCGAACAACTAATGTTTTCTCTGTGGTTATGTACATCAATCAATGCACATGCCGGTGACACTCCCATATGAAAAAAGGCTTCTCTGTCTCTTTATGAAGATCTCTAAAGCTAGACGCCTAGAGGACACTATGGCCATCTTTTTTTTCCCCCTAGCAACCGCATCCGTGCGTCATTGAAGAAAGGAACCCGAGTACACGGTCCCATGATTGATCTTCTTAAGTTGCCCATGTTCCTTTGATGCAAAATGTTATACTCCCTCCGTCCGTAATTAAAAGTGTAACATAATACTTGAGCGAGTAACTAAAAGTGTAAAAAGCCAATGTTATACTCCCTTCGTCCGATAATATTTGTCCTAAAATTAAAGAAAATGAATGTATCTATAACTAAAATAAATCTAGATACATCTATTTTTAAAACAAGTATTTTCGAACGAAGAGAGTAGTCTTTAGTGTTTCTGCAACTTTCTCTTGTTGCTCCTGGATACGATGGATAATAAGGTTATAGGCTCAACTACTGACGGGTTAGTGAGGGTGTAAACAGAAGCAACATGAGCAAAAATACAATTACCAGCCTTTAAAACTACTTACATTCTGGTTAAACTTGGGAAACCCCTAAAAGGAATTACATTTTGGATGTGAGTCGTTGACAAGCCCACCCCCCTCCCCTCCCACTCGATCGATCTGTGGCCGCATGGCGTGATGTGTCCAGCAGTTTTATGTTGCAAAAATAATTGCGTGCAGGTGCAGCTTTAGATCTAGAAACGTGAAGCTGCGAGTGTACATTTTGAAACGCAAAATCTCAAAGTTAATATCATCACATTGTTTTGTTTTTTTAAGCCAGACCTAGTGCTCATACTGAACAACGATTTTTTTGTTCCTTTTCTTCTAAAAAGAGCATATGCATTAGATCATGGGTGGATTTTGTTTCAAGGCAGGTAGAAATTAATACCGGTGTAGGAGCATTGCTGTGCTTGGGTGAAAAGTTGTTTATACAGTGGCAGTGTTGCAGCGATAGTGCGATACCAGAGTGGTAGTAAAGTTTTACTGGCCCCTGGAAAAATCTGGACGGCGCAGTAGATATGTTAAATGCGCGCGCAGAGGTGGGAAACATCGCGACGTGGTAATTAATTACTGGCTATGCGCATAGTACGTACAAGGCAGCACGTATGGTACTGTACCTGAGCAGCTCGGATACAGGGAGCACGTAGGGCGCGAGGGTGGCGATGTGGCTGCGGAGCCCGGCGCCGGCGACGCGCACGAGGTCCTTGGTGAGCGCCACGCCCACGCCGCCGTCCTCGTCCTCCATCTGCACGGCGGCGTTGTACGCCGCGTCGTCGGCGCCGTGGTGCGTCCGCAGCGTGCGCAGCAGCTCGTACTTGGCGTCGGCCCGGCGCGCGGGCACGTCGGTGATGAGCGCCGCCGCGCTGCCGACGCGGAAGATGCAGTTGGTCACCAGCATGTGCTTGTTGTTGCCGAAGTACCAGTTGAGGCTGGTGTTCTCCGTCACCACCACCAGCGCGTACCCTGGGCGGCGCTGCACGCGCAGCAGGCGCGCGGCCATGTCGATGCCCACCGTGCCGGCGCTGCAACCCATCCCGGCGAAGCTGTACACCTTGACGTCGTCCTTCATCTTGAAGCGGCGCACGATCATGGACGCCAGCGACGGCTGTGGGGAGAACATGGAGCAGGCGACGACGAGGACGCTGACGTCCCGCGGGGAGACGTCGGACTTGGCCAGCAGCTGGGACACCACGGTGAAGAGCCCCTCCTCGGCCTCCTGGATGGCGAAGGCCAGCGTCTTCTCGAACTTGCCGGAGAAGATGAAGGGCGGCGCGAAGGTCTCCTGCCCGAGGCCGGACTTGCGGAAGATGAGCCGCATGAAGTCCGCGGTCTCGTCGGTGTAGCGCTTGGAGCGGAGGCCGAAGTACTCGCACACCTCCAGGTTGCACTGCCGGTCCGCGTCCGGAAGGTGGCAGCTGTAGTTGAGCAGGTAAACCGGCCGCTGCCGCCGGAGAACGCGCCGGAAGACGGTGACGAGGAAGGCGAGCGCCGAGGCCACCAGCGGCACGAGTATGGGGAGTGGGAGGGAGCGGAGCGACGACACGGCAGCGGCCATGGACGACGACATGGCCAAGAGCTAGAGGCGCGGCGTGGTAGGGACTAGGAAAGGACTGTGCTGGAAGGCTTTGGGTTTTGGAGTGAAACGGCACCTCTTGTATTTATAGGCAACAAGAGGTCAATCTTCCAATATAAACTAACGAAAAGGGTCACTTCCTCCCTAATCATTTTTAGGTACACTCAGAACTATCCTAAAAAAGTACACATAGAACCAGCTCTAATTTGAAAAAAAAAAATCTCTTCATAGCGAGAGCATTTGAGCTCGGGACTAGAAGAACACCCTGATACCATTTCATCAAAAATAAAATACTTTTTGTTAGTGTGTATGTTTCTCTCCCGTTACATGGAACCGTACAGATGGTAGCATGTTCCTCTTATGATGTATGCACAAATTAAGTTTATTTATATTTACCTTATGCCTCTCCAAATGTTCCAAGGTGATGCCGCCAATAAGAAGTAGGGAGAAAATCGTCTCTTATTTCACATGTAGTCTTTAAGAGCATCTTCAACAGCCGCCGAACGTGCCGCGCGCTAAAAACTACTTTGCCGTGCGCCCAGCGTCTGATTTGGTGCGGCGGGCAGCGATGGCTCCAGCAGCCGCACTAAAATACAGCGCGCGTAGCTCTAGCAACGCGCAAGAATGCAGCGCGCGCGACTCTCACACAAACAACATATGCATTCCAAACACAAGCAAAAAGATCAAACACAAACAAAATAAATCAACAATAAATAGTTCAATTTTGTTATTACAACTCAAGCAAATAGTTTATCGTCCAATACAACAAAATAGTTCAATAACACAATAAATAGTTCAACAATACAACGTCGAACGCACAAATCATGATGCTCTTTGTCGCTCATTTCATGCCCACCATGCGTTGTGGGACGTCGAATGGCATGATAGGAGGCAACAAAACGGGTCACCCTTTCAGCCCTCCGTCGCACTCGTACGGGATGTTCCAAGAGCTCATACTGAGAGTAGTCTACATCTTGATCACGCTCATTCTCGATGATCATGTTGTGCATGATCACACAAGCATGCATGATGTATCAAAGCATTTTTTGATCCCAAAATCTAACCGATACTCTCACAATAGCAAATTAGGCTTGCAAAATCCCAAAAGCTCTTTCCACATCTTTTCTAGCCGCCGCATGAGCATTGTGGAAATCAAGATTTTTCTTACCTTGCGGTTTTTTCAACGGCTTCACAAATATTTGCCACTTTGGGTAGATGCCATCCGCAAGATAATAGCCATAGTTGTATGTACGACCATTTGCTATAAACTGCACTGGTGGCAAATCACCATTTACAATCTTATTCATGAGTGATAACCGGTTGACAACATTGATGTCATTCAAAGATCCAGGCATTCCAAAGAAAGCATGCCAAATCCAAGTCTCTTGATCGGCCACCGCTTCAAGGATTATAGTGGAACCCTTTTTTTGGCCGTGGAATTGCCCATGCCATGCCTTTGGATAATTCTTCCAATTCCGATGCATGCAATCTATTGAGCCAAGCATACCTGAGAAGCCGCGAGCTTTGTTCATCTCCAATAGCCTTGCGGTGTCTTCAGCATTGGGACATCTCAAATACTCCTGGCCAAACACTTGAACAATTCCAACTGCAAAACGCTTGACACACATGATGGCTTGGCTCTCACCCATAGCAAAGTGATCATCAACTAGATCAGCCGGGATACCGTATGCCAACATACGCAAAGCGGTTGTCACCTTCTGAAAGGTGCTATGCCCGAGCTTTCCGGCGGCATTCCTCCTTTGCTGAAAAACCGGTCATGGCTCGCTAGTTTCTCTGCAATGCGCCTGAACAACTCGGTGCTCATCCTAAACCAGCGACGAAAGTACGACTCCGGGTATGTGGGATTCTCCACGAAATAGTGCCTCATCAGTCTGTTATGTGCATCGATCCTATCCCTCCAAATTTTCTGCCGACCCATAACCGAACCATTGTGCTTCGGTTTTTTATTGATGTGCATAGCTAGGATCATTGCAAGATCCTCCTCCTCTTCCATATCAAATTCTTCTTCGAAAAAATCATACGACGAACTCATCTACAATGTTCAATACTAGGCTATAACAACTACAATCAACATGCACCAAATTCATGAAGTTTGAGCAATACATACCTTGCGGGCGTTTTGTCGAACACCTTGCGGGTGCCGAGCGGCAGCGAGCGGCCGCGCGCTGTTCGTCGAAGGACCTCCGCGCGCGAGGGGCGGCGGTGACTAGGGGGAGGCGGAGGAAGCCGCCGTGGCGCGGGGATAGGCCGGGGAAGTGCCGGAACGGTCGCCGGGCGGCGTGGGCAGCGGCGACGCCGCGGATGGATGGGGTAGGTGGAGTTGCAAGCGAGCGTTCGAGAGTCCAGCGCGCGGGAACAGGCGCAGCAAATAAGCGGTGCGCGATAGCGTTTCAGTCCGCGCGCTGAACTAGATATGCCGCGCGCGTGGCTTTTTACGCCTCCGTTGAAGCGTCCGGAGTGATAGCGCGCGCAAAAACCACTGATTTTAGCGCGCGGCTCTTATATAGCGCGGCTGTTGGAAATGCTCTAACGCAGTCCAAGAAAAAAACTAGAAAAAAATGGCTTTTGGCTAATAAGCCAAAACCGTAAGTCATAAGTTGAGCCTAACCAAATATCACATAGTTTTGACCAAAGCACCGTGCATATAATGTATTAAGCATTTGGCATATGTAAGATACAACCTATTGGACTATTGGAGTATATATTATCACCTCACTCTTCTGTAATTATATTACAACATCATCTTAATACTCCCTCCATACCGGTGCATAAGACATTTTTGCAAGCTATGATATGACACTACGTATACTTGCTTATGATACTGCAGTGGGGTGGCCGTTATACAAGAACAATAGTAGACAATTTGTTAGAAAGTAAGAAAACAAAACAATTCTTTGGGAGTGGTTTTAAAGGGACAATAATGTATAGCTCATTATAATTCATTGATTGCACGTGCATATATCTTGATTATTCTTGAATGTGAGCTGCATATGTATCGGCTTTCATCTGGAGTAGGTGCACTTCGTGTATGCATGCACATGGGTCAGGGTCGACGTGGCGACTGGCAATAGATCCAACCCACTAGGCATGCCGTATGTTAATTAAGACAGCTTTTATATGTCTTGAGGTTCAGTGAATGTTTATGCCCCCCAACGACTAAAGTGTTCTCCCTTTGTGTACACTGTTTAAGTTATTGTAGATTTTTTTAAACTAAGTTAACTATTACTCCGGTCTCTCCGGTTTGCTTGGTCCGGTCTTTCTGATCTTCTAAGAATTCTGTCTTCCATAACTGATGACCAAAATTATTCCGGTCTTCTTGGTTCTCTACTATTTGGTGTTCGCTCACCACCAAATAGCCCACATTTCATGATACAAATCAGATACATCTGCGTTATAGTACATATGTATATAAGCAGATTCAGACAAGATGTATGTGAAATCAGATGTATACAACAAAAGTTTAGAGTTCAGACAACACATGTATGTCATAGGTGTATTCAACCAAAATTAGTTGTGCCATAAACATCCTGAGAAAACTGGGGATTGTGCTTATTGTGCCATAAACATCTAGAGAATTGTGCTAATTCGGTCATTCAAAGAAGAAGATCGATGTAACCGGATTTAATAGGTCTTCCAGTTATGACAACCAATTTTAGTTTGGTCTTTTATAGTTATCTTTACGGGTTCGTTCCCGATCTTTCAAGGGTTTAGTTTTCAGTTTTTATGCTCGGGCTTAGCGGCGTATTACGTGTGGTACATAGACGTGGAGGTGCGACATGGAGGTGGTGTGCACATGGGCATAAGGAGGTTCTCGCAACGAACACAAGTTGTTGGGGTAGCTTTCAGCGGGGGTCCAAGCGTGCTGACTGGGATAATGTTTCGTAATTGAGGCGGCAGCGAGCACCCTCTTCCTTCGATGACATGTCAGCTCAAGGATGCCAATGCGGCATAGATCATTGGTCCTACGAGATTGGATAGTGTGCATAGTGGCACTAGTTTAGGGAATGTCTCTTTTAGTAGGGGATCCAAATGTGAGGCTCCTATCATCTACCCCCTTGCCTGCTTACGGGCCTCTATCTCCCCACAATCCTTGCGTCGCTTCCTTATTAGGGCACCTCAGAGTGAAGCCAAACCCTATCAGCCCCTAGCCCCTCCTACCATGATCCTCCCTCGCCGCTTCCCAAGCTTGTCGTGGGCAAAGACATGTGTCCCAAAGGAAGGCGAAAACAAGGCATCCTCATTTAGATCATCTCTCGGTCATTTATGGCGCTTGTTCTGGTCTGGTGCCAATGTCGTGGTAGGTTCTTTCTTCGTATTTGTGGCATTGGGGACTTGGTTGGTGGTCGTGGCACGGTGTTTTCGACTTGTGGTGGTGCCACCCCAGTCCTGTCATGGTTCTTAGGTAGCTGCATCAACATCCGCGTCTATGGCAGTACCCTCTCGGTCATTTCCCAGCTATATCCAAGTCTCCCGCTACTAGATCTGACCCTCTACCTCTCCTCCTGCTCATGCTTGACCGTATGTAGGAGTATCACCTTGGGATATGGAGTATCTCCCCCATCAACTCCTCCTACTTTGGGAAGCTAGTGTTGCTCATTCACAGTTGTCCCAGACGCACATTGTCCTTCCTCCGGTCCTCCGGTGTCCATCACTATCGGTGGGGTTGATCCCCTCCTCCTTGGATTCCCCCTTCACTATTGCATGTGAGGCGAATGTATTGGAGGTATGGATTGGTTGGACTGTGGAGGTGCAGTATTTCTATGGTTGAATTCTCCTGGCACTTGCATTTTCACGCGTGCATGTTATCTCTTTTTGGTGCTGGTGGCTGACGTTGTTGTTGGGTAACGTCGCATGGGAAACAAAAAATTTCCTACGCACACGCAAGATCTATCCATGGTGATGAGCATCTACGAGAGGGAGAGTGGATCTGCATACCCTTGTAGATCGCTAAGCGGGAAGCGTTAAGAAACGCGGTTGGTGTAGTCGAATGTCTTCGCGATCAGAATCGCCGAGCGTCCCGCGATCTCATCACGATCCGTCCCACGATCTAATCACGATCCATCCTGCGAACTCATCATGATCCGTCCCGCGATCCAATCACGATCTGTCCCGTGAACTCATCACGATCCGTACCGCAAACTCATCACGATCCGTCTCGCGATCTTGATCATGGTCCTTCCCATCTAGCGCCCAACAGACAACACCTCCGCGTTCAGCACACGTACAGATCGATGATGATCTCCGCCTTCTTGATCCAGCAAGAGGGAGCGGAGAGGTAGACGAGTTCACCGGCAGCGTGACGGCGTCGCGGTGATGGTGGTGGAGCAATTCCGACAGGGCTTCGCCTAAGCACTGCAGAAATCCAATCTAGAGGAGAAACTATGCACTGGAGGAACGGGCAGCACGTGCTAAAAATTCTGTGCAAAAACCCCTAAAACCTCCAGTATATATAAGAGGGAGGGAGGACAGGACTTGACGCAAGGGCCAAGCCTCCTTGGGTCGGCCAAAGTGGGGAGGAGAGGAGGACTCCTCCTCCAATCCTAGTAGGACTAGGATTCCTCCCTTTTAGGCATTTTCCCACCTTTTTCCCTTTGGGCTTTTCTTCCCAGTCGCATGGGCCTTGTGTGGGAATTCCACCAGCCCAAAAAGGGCTGGTATTTACTCTCCCACAGCCCATGTAGCCTCTTGGGTCGAAATACCCCTCCTGATGGTCTCCCGGTTCACTACCGGCACTCTTGGTACACTACCGATGAGCCCAAAACTTTTCCGACGACCAAAATAGGACTCCCTATATATGAATCTTTACCTGTGAACCATTCCGGAGCTCCTCGTGACGTCCGGGATCTCATCCGGGACTCCAAACAACCTTCGGTCACCACCATACATAACTCTATACTACCGAAACGTCACCAAACCTTAAGTGTGCAGACCCTGCGGGTTCGAGAACTATGTAGACATGACGGAGACACCTCTACGGTCAATAACCAATGGTGGGACCTGGATGCCCATATTGGTTCCTACATATTCTACGAAGATCTTTATCGGTCAAACCTCTATGTCAAGGATTCAGTTAATCCCGTAAGATGTTCCCTTTGTACTTCGGTATGTTACTTGCCCGAGATTCGATCATCGGTATCTCCATACCTAGTTCAACCTCGTTACCAGCAAGTCTCTTTACTCATTTCGTAATACAAGATCCCGTGACTAACACTTAGTCACATTGCTTGCAAGGCTTGTTCTGATGTTGTATTACCGAGTGGGCCCTGAGATACCTCTCCGTCACACGGAGTAACAAATCCCAGTCTTGATCCATGCCAACTCAACAGACACCCTCGGAGATACCTGTAGAGTACCTTTATAGTCACCCAGTTACGTTGCGACGTTTGATACACACAAGGCACTTCTCCGGTGTCAGTGAGTTGCATGATCTCATGGTCATAGGAACATATACTTGACATGTAGAAAACAGTAGCAATAAACTGACACGATCATATGCTATGTTTGTAGTTTGGGTCTTGTCCATCACACCATTCTCCTAATGATGTGATCCCGTTATCAAATGAAATCTCATGTCCATGGCTAGGAAACCTTAACCATCTTTGATCAACGAGCTAGTCTATTAGAGGCATACTAGGGACATGGTTTTGTCTATGTATCCACACATGCATCTAAGTCTCCGATCAATACAATTATAGCATGGATAATAAACGGTTATCATGAACAAGGAAATATGATAATAACTAATTTATTATTGCCTCTAGGGCATATTTCCAACAGTCTCCCACTTGCACTAGAGTCAATAATCTAGTTCACATCACCATGTGATACGCATTTTTATGAATCTAACACCCAATGAGTTCTGGGGCTCGATCATGCTTTGCATGGGAGAGAGGTCTTATAGTCAATGGGTCTGTGACATTCAGCTCCGAGTGTACTTTGCAAATCTCTATGTCAAACCGTAAACACTGCTACCACACTCCACTGCTGCTCCACTATACGTATCCAGATTGCTACTACGAGTCATCCGGATTGGTGTTAAAGCTTGCATCGATGTAACTCTTTATGACGAACTCTTTATCACCTCCATAATCGAGAAATATCTCCTTACTATTTTAGTCACTAAGGATAATCTTGACCGCTGTCCAGTGATCCACTCCTGGATCACTTTTGTACCCCTTGACTGACTCATGGCAAGGCACACACCAGGTGCGGTACACAGCATGGCATAATATAGAGCCTATGGCTAAGGCATAGGGGACGACGTTCATCCTTTTCTCTTTCTTCTGTCGTTGTCGATCTTTGAGTCTCACTCAACTTCACACCTTACAAATCAGGCGAGAACTCTTTCTCTGACTGATCCATTTTGAACTCTTTCAAAATCTTGTCAAGGTATGTACTCATTGAAAGTCTCATCTAGCATCTTGATCTATCTCTATAGATCTTGATGTTCAACAATTAGGTAGCTTTATCCAGGCCTTCCTTTGAAAAACTCTTTTCAAACAACCGTTTATGCTTTCCAAAAATTCTACATCATTTCCGAATAGCAATATGTCATCCACATATACTTATCAGAAACTCTATAGTGCTCCCACTCACTTTATTGCAAATACAATTTCTCATAAACTTTGTATAGATTTAAAAACTTTGATCACCTTATCAAAGTGTATATTCCAACTCCGAGATGCTTGCTTCAGTCCATAGAAGGATCACTGAAGCTTGCTCACCTTTTAGCATCCTTAGGACTGAAAAAACCTTCTGGTTGTATCTCATACAACCTTTCCTTAAGGAAGGAAACGATGTTTTGGCATCCATCTGCGAGGTTTCATAATTGAAAAATGCAGCAACTGCTAACATAATTCCAACAGACTTTAGCATCACTGCGAGTGAGAAAGTCTCATCGTAGTCAACTCCTTGAACTTGTCGGAAACTTCTTGGCGACAAGTCGAGCTTTATAAATGGTGACATTCACCATCAGCGTGTGTCTTCATTTTAAAGATCCATTTGTACTCAAAGACCTGCCATCCAACGAGCAAGTCTACCAAAGTCTATACTTGGTTTTCATATATGGATCCTTTCTCAGATTTCATGGCCTCTAACCATTTGTCGGAATCCGGGCCCATCATCGCTTCTTCATAGCTCGTAGGTTCATCGTTGTCCAACAACATGACCTCCAAGACAGGGTTGTTGTACCGCTCAGGAGCAGTACACGTCCTTGTCGACCTATGAGGTTTGATAGTAACTTGATCCGAAGCTTCATGATCATCATCATTAACTTCCTCTTCAACTAACGTAGGCTTAACAGAAACATCTCCCTACGCTGCGCTACTCTCTGGTTGAACAGAGGTTCAACAACCTCATCAAGTTCTATCTTCCTCCCACTCAATTCTTTCGAGAGAAACTCTTTCTCGAGAAAGGACCCAGTTTTAGCAGCAAACATTTTATGCTTGGATCTGAGATAGAAGGTTTACCCAAATGTCTTTAGGGTATTCTATGAAGATGCATTTGTCTGCTTTGGGTTCGAGCTCATTAGGTGAAAACCCTTTTTCACATAAGTGTTGCAGCCCCAAACATTAAGAAATGACAGCTTAGGTTTCTATCAAACCATAATTCACACGGTGTCATCTCAAAGGATTTAGATGGTGCCCTATCTAAAGTGAATGTAATTGTCTCTAATGCATAACTCCAAAACGATAGTGGTAAAAGGATAACAGACATCATAATTCGCACCATATCCAATAGAGCACGACTATGACATTCGGACACACCATCACACTATGGTGTTCCAGGTGGCGTGAGTTGTGAAACAACTTTCACATTGTGTTAAGTTGTATACCAAACTCGTAACTCAGATATTCACCTCCACGATCATATCGCGGACATTTTATCTTCTTGTCATGATGATCTTAAACTTCACTCTGAATTTGCTTGAACTTTTTCAAACGATTCAAATTTGCATTTCATTAAGTAAATATACACTATTATCTACTCAAATCATCAGTGAAGGTAAGAAAATAACGATATCCATCGCATGCTACAAGACTCATTGGATTGCATACATCAACATGTATCATTTCCAATAAATCACTTGCCCGCTCCATCAAACCAGAAAACGGGGTCCTTAGTCATCTTGCCCAAGAGGCATGGTTCGCATGTCTCAGCCGATTCGAAATCGAATGATTCTAAAGATCCATCAGCATGGAGTTTCTTCATGTGCTTTATACCAATATGACATTTAGCGGCAGTGCCACAAGTATGTGGTACTATCATTATTAACTTTGTATCTTTTGGCATCAATGTTATGAACATGTGTATTGCTACGATCAAGATTCAACAAACCATTCTCACTGGGTGCATGACCATTGAAGGTATTATTCATGTAAACAGAATAACCATTATTATTTAACTTAAATGAATAACCGTGTTGCAATAAACACGATCTAATCACGTTCATGCTCAACGCAAAACACCAAATAACATTTATTTAGGTTCGTCACTAATCCCGAAGGTAGAGAGAGTGTGCGATGTTGATCACATCAACCTTGGAAATATTTCCAGCACACATCGTCACCTCACCCTTAGCTAGTGCTCCGTTTATTCCGTAGCTTTTATTTCAAGTTACTAACATTTAGCAACCAAACCGGTACCCAATACCTAGGTGCTACTAGGAGTACTAGCAAGGTACACATAAATAACACGTATATCAAATATACTTCTATCGACGTTGCCAACCTTCTTATCTACCAAGTATCTAGGGTTGTTCTGCTTCAGCGACCGCTCTCCTCATAATCGAAGCACTTAGTCCCGGGTTTGGGTTCAACTTTGGGTTGCTTCACTAGAGCAGCAACTGACTTGCTATCCATGAAGTTTTCCCTCCTTGTTCCTGCCCTTCTCGAAACTAGTGGTTTGACTAACCATCAACACTTGACGCTCCTTATTGATTTCTACCTTCGCGGTGTCAAACGTTGCAAATAGCTCAGGGATCATTATTTCTATCCCTAGCATTTTATAGTTCATCACCAAGTTCTAGTAGCTTAGTGACAGTGACTTAGAGAACTATATCAATCACTATCTTATCTGGAAGATCAACTCCCACTCGATTCAAGCGATTGTAGCACCCAAACAATCTGAGCACATGCTCAACGATTGAGCTATTCTCTTTCATATTACAGGCAAAGAATCTTGTTGGAGATCTCATATCTCGCAACACGGGCATGAGCCTGAGATCCTAATTTCAGCTCTTAGAACATCTCATATGTTCTGTGACGTTCAAAATGTTTCGGAGCCTCAATTCTAAGCAGTAATGCATGACGCACTAAACTGTCAAGTAGTTATCAGAACGTGCATGTCAGATGTTCACAACATCTACAAACAACGCTAGAGGGGTTGGCGCACCGAGCAGTGCATTAAGGACATAAGCCTTCTGTGCAGCAATGAGGACAATCCTCAGATCACGGAGCCAGTCCGCAATATTGCTACCATCATCTTTCAACTCTATTTCTCTAGGAACATATAAAAATTCAAGGGAGCTACATCGCGAGCAAGTAATCTACAACATAATTTGCAAAGACACTATTGACTATGTTCATGATAATGAGTTCAATTAATCATATTACTGAAGAACTCCCACTCAAATTGACATCCCTCCGATCATTCGAGTGATACATGATCCAAATTCACCAACTCAAGTCCGATCATCACGTGAGTTGAGGTGGTTTCAATGGTGAACATCATCATGTTGATCATATCTACTATATGACTCATGTTCGACCTTTCGGTCTCTTGTATTCCAAGGCCATGTCTGTACATGCCAGGCTCGTCAATTTTAACCCGAGTGTTCCGCATGTGCAACACTGGCTTGCACCCGTTGTATGTGAACGTAGAGTCTATCACACCCGATCATCACGTGGTGTCTCGACACGACGAACTTTCGCAACGGTGCACACTTGGGGAGAACACAATTTATCTTGAAATTAAGTGAGGGATCACCTTATAATGCTACCGTCGTACTAAGCAAAACAAGGTGCATAAAAGGATTAACATCACATGAAAATCATAAGTGACATGATATGGCCATGAACTTGTGCTTTTGATCTCCATCTAGAAAGCACCGACATGATATCCATCATCACCGGCACGACCCCATGATCTCCATCATCTTGATCTCCATCAACGTGTCGCCATCGGGGTTGTCGTGCCCAACATGCTTCTACTACTATTGCTACCGCTTAGGGATAAAGTAAAGCATTACATAGCGCTTAATGATTGACACGCCGGTCATACAATAATTAAAGACAACCCTATGGCTCCTGCCGGTTGCCGTACTCATCGACATGCAAGTCATGATAATCTATACATCACATGATCATCTCAAACATCACATATATCACATCATGTAATTGGCCATATCACATCACAACATATCCTGCAAAAACAAGTTAGACGTCCTCTAATTGTTGTTGCATGTTTTATGTGGCTGCTACGGGTATCTAGCAAGAATAATTCTCATCTACGCAAAAATCACAACGGTGATACATTAGTTGTTTTTCAACCTTCTCAAGGACCGCCTTTGTCGAATCCGATCCAACTAAAGTGAAAGAAACTAGCGCCCGCAAGCCATCTATGCAACAAGTTGCGGTAGAGGGAACCGGTCTCTCGTAAGCATACGAGTAATGCTGGTCCGGGCCGCTTCATCTCACAATACTGCTGAACGAAAACACGACCAAGGGAGGAAGCAATCTAAGCATCAACACCCACAAACTCTTTGTGTTCTACTCGAGATCTCATCTACACATAGACCTAGCTCATGATGCCACTTTTGGGTAACGTTGCATGGGAAACAAAAATTTCCTATGCACACGCAAGATCTATCCATGGGGATGAGCATCTACGAGAGGGAGAGTGGATCTACATACCCTTGTATATCGCTAAGCAGGAAGCGTTAAGAAACACGGTTGGTGTAGTCGAATGTCTTCGCGAGCCAAATCGCCGAGCGTCCCGCGATCTCATCACGATCCGTCCCACGATCCAATCACGATCCGTCCCACGAACTCATCACAATCTGTCCCGTGATCCAATCATGATCCGTCCCACGAACTCATCACGATCCGTCCCACAAACTCATCATGATCCGTCTCGTGATCTTGATCACGGTCCTTTCGATCTAGCGCCGAACGAACGACACCTCCGCGTTCAGCACACGTACAGCTAGATGATGATCTCCGCCTTCTTGATCCAGCAAGAGGGAGAAGAGAGGTAGACGAGTTCACCGACAGCGTGACGGCGCCGCGGTGATGGTGGTGGAGCAATTCCGGCAGGGCTTCACCTAAGCACTTCAGAAATCCGATCTAGAGGAGAAACTATGCACTGGAGGAACGGGCAGCACGTGGCTAAAAATTCTGTGCAAAAAACTCTAAAACCTCCAGTATATATAAGAGGGAGGGAGGAGAGTACTTGGCGCAAGAGCCAAGTCTCCTTGGGTCGGCCGAAGTGGGGAGGAGAGGAGGACTCCTCCAATCCTATTAGGACTAGGATTCCTCCCTTTTTTGGCCTTTTCCCACCTTTTTCCCTTTGAGCTTTTCTTCCCAGACGCATGGGCCTAGTGTGGGACTTCCACCAGCCCACAAAGGGCTGGTATTTACTCTCCCACAGCCTATGTAGCCTCTTGGGTCGAAATACCCCTCGCAATGGTCTCCCGGTACACTACCGGCACTCTCGGTACACTACCGATGAGCCCGAAACTTTTCCGGCAACCAAAATAGGACTTCCTATATATGAATATTTACCTCCGGACCATTCAAGAGCTCCTCGTGATGTCCGGGATCTCATCCGGGACTCCGAACAACCTTAGGTCACCACCATACATAACTCTATACTACCGAAACGTCACCAAACCTTTAGTGTGCAGACCCTGCGGGTTCGAGAATTATGTAGACATGACCGAGACACCTCTACGGTCAATAACCAATAGCGGGACCTGGATGCCCATATTGGTTCCTACATATTCTACGAAGATCTTTATCGGTCGAACCTCTATGTCAAGGATTCAGTTAATCCCGTAAGATGTTCCCTTTGTTCTTCGGTATGTTACTTGCCCGAGATTCGATCGTCAGTATCTCCATACCTAGTTCAACCCCGTTACCGGCAAGTCTCTTTACTCGTTCCGTAATACACGATCCCATGAATAACAATTAGTCACATTGCTTGCAAGGCTTGTTGTGATGTTGTATTACCGAGTGGGCCCTGAGATACCTCTCCGTCACACGGAGTAACAAATCCCAGTCTTGATCCATGCCAACTCAACAGACACCCTCGAAGATACCTGTAGAGTACCTTTATAGTCACCTAGTTACGATGCGACATTTGATACACACAAGGCACTCCTCAGGTGTCAGTGAGTTGCATGATCTCATGGTCATAGGAACATATACTTGACATGCAGAAAACAGTAGCAATAAACTGACATGATCATATGCTACGTTTGTAGTTTGGGTCTTGTCCATCACAACATTCTCCTAAGGATGTGATCCCGTTATCAAATGACATCTCATGTCCATGGCTAGGAAACCTTAACCATCTTTGATCAACGAGCTAGTCTATTAGAGGCATACTAGGGACATGGTTTTGTCTATGTATCCACACATGCATCTAAGTCTCCAATCAATACAATTATAACATGGATAATAAACGATTATCATGAACAAGGAAATATGATAATAACTAATTTTTTATTGCCTCTAGGGCATATTTCCAATAGTTGTCATGTTGGTGCATGCACTCGTGTCGTGGTTGTGGTTGTGTTTTGTGCGGTGCTGCAGACCCTATCATGGATGTTCGAGGTCCATGTTTATTAGATTGCCTTTCATGCCCTATTTTGGGTTGGTAGGGTTTCATTTAAGGTTATTGGTTGCAGGCATTCATTTATGGAGCTTTAGGTTGTTGTGGTGATGTGGTTCGGGTATATCATGCCATCTGTGATGATGTAATAGTTGCGATCCTAGACCGTGATATGGGTCATGTCATCGTTGGTGTTTGTAAGGATCATACCATCAATCTTTCTCTTTTCAATGAATTACGTACACCAGAAAAATGTATGAATATCTTTTCGAGAAATAACTTTTATGAATGTGTACGTGACGGGATGTGACTTAAATCCTATCTTTGATCACCGCAGTCTCCTAGGTCCCTATTATTATGAAAATCGATTAAGACGGCTTTAGCGTACACATGACTCATTTACTCTAAATGGCATCCTAAAGTTTGTTCAATAATATTTTCCCCTTCTAATACCATGTTCAAACTCTGGCATTGATACTCGAGGTCATGTTAATGTACAAAAATTAATATGTAGCAACTATGAATTCTTCTCTCATCCCTCCATGGCAAGATCAGAGCATTTATAAAATCTAGACATTACCTGGTAATGTTCATTCTGGCTCGGTTTTTGGTGGGATTTTTAGTGCTCATCCCTACTCAGTAAGTTAAGAAGGTCAAGCTTGATGACCATTTCCCAGATTTATCACTAAAGGGCCTTGTTTTTTGTTTCTTTTTCTTTTCCTCATGGGCCTCTTTCATAAAGGACATGTCGGGCTTCATGGACACGGTTTCCTAGGATTGGGTTGAGAAACTCCCCACTACGAGCCTTGCCAAATTTTATTCCATAAGCTCCATAAGGTGGCATTCGGATTGTATTTTTCGAGCCAACCTTTCTACTCCAATGTTAGGATGCACCTCCACATGGCCCTCGAGATTATTTTGCGACCGGACATTGCACAGGAGGCCCGCATACACTTGTAAGATGGCGTGAATTTGCGAGTGTTTGAATAGGAGGGTTATTATGTTGACGGAGCTTGAACGAGCCAGGAAAAATGTAGGGTTCTTGGAGATATGTTGTTCCTAGTCATCTTTGTTCTTGTCATGATCCACTTCAAAAAATCTTGTAAATAGTGACAATAAATGTGAACCTGCATAGGCTGTGAGGGAGAGGGGCCAACCTACATACTTCTCTTTTAGCAGATGATGCAACATTCTTCCTGGCTCCCGTGAAGGAAGATGTGGACATACTTACATCCATCCTGCACAGTTTTGGTGAGGTAAAGGGTTTGGCGGCTCCTAGATGCTCCAGTATTGACCTTGATGACATCCTTACGACCTTCCTTGTTGTGCGATCACAACTCCCTTTCTAGTACCTTGGTATACTTCTTTCGGTACACCACTTGGAAAAGGTTGACTTTCAACATCTCACGGAAAACAGTGCACATGAAGTTATGTGTGGGTAAGGAGAATACATCACCATGGAAGGTAAGAATGCTTGGTTTCAAGTGGTTATCACCCCGCATGCTATCTACCACCTCACATCCCTTATAATTCCAGAGGGATCCTTTTCCGCCATTACTAAGCTCCAAAGAACCTTCCTTTGGGTTGGCTTGAACATGGTACATGGAGGACTGCAAGATCAAATGAGACCACGTATGTAGGTCCAAGAGCATGTGAGGTTTAGAAATTTTGTACATGGATAAATTTGCACGTGCCTTGCCAATGTGTTGGTTAAGGTTAGCTTAGACACAGCTGGAGAGGCCATGGGTGGGACTTGGCTACCCTTGCAACTAGGTGGATATGGACCTCTTCTTTGACCTAATGGCGAGAAGCATTGGAGATGGAAAAACCACGCCATTCTGGTGCTCACCCTAGCTTAGTGTTCGTAAGCCAAATACCATCTCAAAATGCAAGCACATGTCATTGGAAAAATCTTTGGTGCATGAGTGATGGATTGAACACGTAAACATTAGTCCGGGCCTCACTGTGCAACAAAACATTTATTTGTGGATCTATGGACGAACCTACTTGAGAGCAACCACAATAAGAATATTGTGGATGCCCTCATTTGGTGCAATACCCAGCCAAGTGAGTGCTCTACATTTGTGGTCTACCTACCGCAACTTCAATACCGAAATGACTCCCCTTTGAAGTCGACAGCGTGGAAACTTTGGAACCCTCCAACGCATATTTTTTGCATGGCTCGTCATGCAAGAATGAATATGGACGATAGACCGGCTTCAATGGAAGGGTTGCCCAAATTGTGGAATTTGTCAATTTGTAATAGGGAGCCAGGGATGGCGATGCATATTTTTTAACTGCAAATACTCAAGGTACATTTTGTTTACAATTGCAAGATGGCTTGGGCTTCACCATGTGGACTTTGACGGGTGGAATAATTTCAACTCGGTCAAGGAGTGGTGGCTCTCCATAATCAACTCCAACGGCGACACGAGAAAAGGCTTGGCCTCGCTTGTGAGAGGAATGCTCGGGTTTTTGTGGATGAATCATCAATGGAGAGCAGTAGTGTTACGAAGGTTAAATCTAAGGCCACCCTTTGGGATTTTGCAGGTACAAAGCACTTTAGATAAACTCCAACGCACCAACGTATTATGTCCATGCGTGCCTGTTTGGGTCTATTTGGGTCGAAACAGACATAAAATGTGGCCCAATGCGGCAACGCAAATGGACAAATGTTCGTTATTTGTCCTCTTGTGACCCATTCTCGGTCCAAATTTGGGCATAGTTTGCGTCGGCGCAGACACCTGCGATGTCCTCTCTTGTTCTCGCCATGGATCGCCATACAATGGCATATCGACCCTTCTTCCCTATCCCTATATATAGTCGACACACCCCCGCCACCCTGCAATTACCGCCACCAACCACTGCCGACTAGTTGGACGCTCAATAGGTAGCCTTCGCCCACACACGTCCCTCAGTCACACGTTGCACCCCTCACCTTCGCGGCAGTGGGGAGTCCAAGCCTGGCGTCCTCGTTCCACAGTCGCCTCCACATCAACAGGCATGCTGGCTGGACTGGGTGATGCGTGGGGCTCTTCATCGGTCGACTTCCTCCACCACACCCGCAAGATGTTCAATGTTTTGCCCGCATGATACAAATGGATAGTGGAGATTAGTTCTTTCTCAACAACTTCATTTGTGATACAGACAATTCGTTTTCGAGCGATGATGAGTTTGTGGTCGCTAGTTTGGTTGTCGATGACCACATAGCTAGGCAGCGCCCGAGGTTTAGGGGATCGATCACGAGCCATTCTCCAACGTTGAATCACAACAGAGAGAGCGATCATTACCTACTCTCGGAAGACTACTTTTAGTGCACGTCCACATTCTTCAAACCCAAGCTCTTTAGATGTTGCTTTTGCATGGCTAGACATGTGTTCAATCGTATTCATGAGGGGTGACGGCATATGATGACTATTTTGTGTGCAAGGAGGATGCCTTAAAAAAGGTTGGCATCTCATCTTTATCAGAAATGCATTTCAACTACTCGGATGCTTGCACACAGAATACCCGGTGATCTTGTTGATGAGTATGTCCGCATGAGTAAGTCCATATGCCTAGAATCCATGTACAAGTTCTGTAAGGCTATGGTAGCAACGTTTGGTCCGGAGTACTTTAGAGAGCCAAATGCAACAGATACAACCTGATTGTTGGCGATCAATGCAGATAGGGGCTTTCTAGGGATGCTTGGTAGTATAGATTGTATGCACTAGAAGTGAAAGAACTGGCTATCTAATTGACAGAGGAAGTATAAGGGACATGTCAAAGGATGCACTGTCATACTTGAGGCCATGGCATCCCAATATCTTTGGATTTGGCACTGCATGGTTGGCTTTCACAATAACATCAACGTGCTTCAGCATTCTTCGGTGTTCGGAAGGCTTGCAGAAGGCAACTGTCCAGAAATCACCGTTGAGATCAATGGCCACCACTACAACAAGAAATACTACTTAGCTGATGGTATGTATCCTCAGTGGACAACTCTTGTGGGACAATACCCAATCCGCTAGGAGAGAAAAGACATAGATTTTTCCAAGCCCAAGAGAGTGCTAGGAAGGATGTAGAGTGTGCTTCAATCTCGATGGGCCATCATTCGATATCCTGTTAGGACTTAGAGCTAGCACCAAGATGTTGTGGAAGGTGATGACTGCTTGTGTGCTCATGCACAACATGATCATAAGGGATGAGCATGATGATGAAACTTTTGACCAGGGATTTCAATGCCAAGGTGGAAATGTTGTGCCTGAGTAGGAAGGAGAGGCAACGTATACACAGGTCACCCAATTTAATCTTGAAATGCTTCATTGGGCAACTCACATTCAACTTCAAGTTGATTTGGTTGAGCATATGTGGGCTCACCTTAACAATCAAGAGATGTATTGACTCTTTTTCTTTTGATGTATTTGTGAGAATTTAAATTTTATTTGATTTGTAAACTATAAGATTTTTATTAGTTGTAAACTATGAGATTTTTATTTGGTTGTAGCTTACGTGATTTATAAACTTTAGGCAATGTTTGGTATGTATGTAAAAAAATTAGGCAAAAATATGACCATACCGATCACACGGATAAAAATGTGTCGTTGTGTTGGTCAAACTGACCAGCAAATTGCAGACAGAGCGGGACGCGTCCAAAACATTGATCCAAACGAAAAAAAGTAGGCAAAATCTACATTCGTTTGTGTCAGCGTGTTAGAATTGCTCTTAGATCTTTGATGCATGTACTCATTCGTAAACTCGCTTTTTACTTAATAATGAGATGAGTGAAATTTTGTTATCTCCAATTAAAGAGAATACAAATAGATACGAAGCTGCTGGTTCTTGTCAAAAATTATCAAAGACGTCCATGCGGATCGAAAACCAAATGAGAATTGGAGATCATGCGTACTGATACTGGAGGCCATGTTAATGTGCAACATTTCACATGGAGCAACTAAACCTGGGCATTCATCGGACCGGGTCGGGTGGCTGGGTTTAAACTTGGCCCGGGCTTTATAAAGCCCGAACTAGAAATTCTAAGCCCGAGCCCGACCCAGCCCAGCCAAAAAAACCAATCTGCTGGCCCGAGCCCGGCCCGAATGAAATAATAGATGATTTTCGGGCCACGCGGGGCTGGGCCACCGTGTAAAATGTCATTTTTTAAGCTTGAGCCCAACCCGAATTGCTTTCCGGGCCTGGTTCCCAAGCCCAAACCTGGCCTGAAACTAAAGTCCGGCCCGGTTCGGTTCGGATTTTTTGGGCCAGGCTTGGACCGAGTCACCAGGCCGGCCTGCCCATGCCCAGATGTAGGAGCAACTATGACTGCTTCTCTCCTCCCTCCGCGGCAGGAGCAGAGCATTTGTAAAATCGGGACATTACTAGTGTGGTGTGAAGTCGTTCTAATGTTCGTTTTGGCTTGTTTTTTTGTGGGATATTTTATACTCATCCCTACTCACCAAGAGCATTTCTAACCGATTCCTTGGAAAATGGAGGAGTAAACTATCAAATAAAGATTGGTGAAATATTTTTACTTCACTAAATTTTGGTTGTTTCTAATTGATTTTCTACGTTTAACCGAGTAAAAAATGAATTCGTTGCAAACAATCACAAATTCGGTTCAAACTTAAACATACTAACCGAAATTTGATGCCAATTCATAATATCTTACAGTGCCATTAACTAAAACTTAGTTTAAACTAACTAATTTCAGCTATATTTAGCCTACAACTTACTAGTTTTAATCGCTATCGTATTCTTCGGTGATCTCTTTCCACTCGATTCTTGACGTATTGCCGATCATGCTATCCGGGCTAGTGTCCGCTTCTGGATCGTCAAAGATGCTCCCGCCGTCGAAGATGCTCCTTTCACCTCCATTACCAGTAGCCATCGTTGTCACAGCCTCCGTTGCCATCCTCTGTTGCCGTCTGTTGGGGAACGTTGCATGGGAAACAAAAAAAATCTTACGCACACGCAGAGCTATCCATGGTGATGAGCATCTACGAGAGGGAGAGTGGATCTACATACCCTTGTAGATCGCTAAGCGGGAAGCGTTAAGAAACGTGGTTGGTGTAGTCGAACATCTTTGTGATCCAAATCACTGTGCATCCCACGATCTAATCACGATCTGTCCCGTGATCCAATCACGATCCGTCCCGCGATCCGATCACTATCCGTCCCATGAACTTGATCACGATCCGTCCCACGAACTTGATCACGATCCTTCCGATCTAGCACCGAACGGACGACACCTCCGCGTTCAGCACACATACAACTTGATGACGATATCCACCGTATTGATCCAGCAAGAGGGAGTGGAGAGTAAGAAGAGTTCTTCGGCAGCCTGACGGCGCTCCGGCGATGGTGGTGGAGCAATTCCGGCAGGGCTTCGCCTAAGCACTGCAGAAAACCGATCTAGAGGAGAAACTATGCACTGGAGGAACGGGTAGCACGTGGCTGAAAAACCTAGTGCAAAGACCCAAAAACCTCTAGTATATATAGGAGGAGGGGAGGAGAGGAGGCAGCCTTGGCCTCCAAGGCTAGCTGGTTTGGCCGAACCTACTAGGAGAGGAGGATTCCTCCTCCAATCCTAGTAGGACTAGGATTGCTCCTTTTTGCCTTTTTTTTCCACCTTTTCCTATTGGTTTTTTTCTCCAGCCACATGGGCCTTGTGTGGGAGTTTCCACCAGCCCACTAAGGGCTGATATTCACTCTCCCACAGCCCATGAAGCCTCTTGGGTCGAAATACCCTTCCCGGAGGCCTCCCGGTACACTGCCGGCCTCTCGGTACACTACCGATGAGCCCGAAACTTTTCCGGCGACCAAAACAAGACTTCCTATATATGAATCTTTACCTCCGGACCATTCCGGAGCTCCTCATGACGTTCGGGATCTCATCCGGGACTCCGAACAAACTTCGGTCACCACCATACATAACTCTATACTACCGAAACGTTACCAAACCTTAAGTGTGCAGACCCTGCGGTTTCGAGAACCATGTAGACATGACCGAGACACCTATACGGTCAATAACTAATGGCGGGACCTGGATGTCCACATTGGTTCCTACATATTCTATGAAGATCTTTATCGGTCGAACCTCTATGTTAAGGATTCAGTTAATCCCGTATGATGTTCCCTTTGTTTCTTCGGTATGTTACTTGCCCGAGATTTGATCGTCCGTATCTCCATACCTAGTTCAACCTCGTTACTGGCAAGTCTCTTTACTCGTTCCGTAATACAAGATCTCGCAACTAACACTTAGTAACATTGCTTGCAAGGCTTATTGTGATGTTGTATTACCGAGTGGGCCCTGAGATACCTCTCCGCCACATGGAGTAACAAATCCCCGTCTTGATCCATGCCAACTCAACAGACACCCTCGGAGACACCTGTAGAGCACATTTATAGTCACCCAGTTACGTTGCGATGTTTGATACACAAAAGGTGCTCCTCCGATATCTGTGAGTTGCATGATCTCATGGTCATAGGAACATACACTTGACATGCAAAAAACAGTAGCAATAAACTGACACGATCATAAGCTACATTTGTTGTTTCGGTCTTGTCCATCACATCATTCTCCTAATGATGTGATCCTGTTATCAAATGACATCTCATGTCCATGGCTAGGAAACCTTAACCATCTTTCGATCAACGAGCTAGTTCACTAGAGGCACACTAGGGACATTGTGTTTGTCTATGTATCCACACATGTATCCATGTTTCCACTTAATACAATTATAGCATGGATAATAAACGATTATCATGAACAAGGAAATACAATAATAAACATTTTATTTATTGCCTCTAGGGCATATTTCCAACAGTCTCCCACTTGCACTAGAGTCAATAATCTAGTTTCACATCACTATGTGATTTACATTGTAATGAATCGAACACCCATGCAGTTCTGGTGTTGATCATGTTTAGCCCTTGGAAGAGGTTTAGTTAACGGGTCTGCAACATTAAGATTCGTGTGCACTTTGCAAATATTTATGTCTTTCTCCACAATGTAATCGTGGATGGAGTTGAAGCGTCGCTTTATGTGTCTGGTCCTCTTGTGAAACCTTGGTTCCTTGGCCAGAGCAATGGCACCAGTGTTGTCACAGAACAGGTTCATTGGATTCAGTGCACCGGGCACTACTCCAAGATCTGTCAGGAACTCTTTCATCCAGACACCTTCCTTTGCCGCCTCCGAGGCTGCGATGTATTCTGCTTCGCACATAGAATCAGCTACCATGCTTTGCTTGGAACTACACCAGCTTACTGCTCCCCCGTTAAGAATAAATATGTATCCGGTTTGCGACTTAGAGTCGTCTGAATCAGTGCCAAAGCTTGCATCGACGTAACCCTTTACGACGAGCTCTTCATCACCTCCATAAACGAGAAACATTTCCTTAGTCCTTTTCAGGTACTTAAGGATATTCTTGACCGCTTGCCAGTGCTCCATTCCAGGATCACTTTGAAACCTTCCGGCCATACTTATGGCAAGGCTGACATCGGGTCTTGTGCACAACATTGCATACATGATAGAGCCTATGGCTGAAGCATAAGGGATGACACTCATCTTTTCTCTATCTTGTGCAGTTACTGGGCATTGAGTCTTACTCAACTTCACACCTTGTAACATAGGCAAAACCCCCTTCTTGGACTGTTCCATTTTAAACTTCTTCAAAACTTTATAAAGGTATGTGCTCTGTGAAAGTGCTATTAAGCGTCTCGATCTATCTCTATAGATCTTAATGCCTAATATGAAAGTAGCTTCTCCTAGGTCCTTCATTGAGAAACTCTTGTTCAAATATTCCTTCACGCTTTCCAGCATTTCTATATTGTTTCCAATCAGCAATATGTCATCCACATATAATACTAGAAACGCTATAGAGCTCCCACTCACTTTCTTGTAAATACAAGCTTCTCCATAAACTTGTATAAACTCAAACGCTTTGATCACCTCATCAAAGCGCTTATTCCAACTCCGAGATGCTTGCACCAGTCCATAAATGGATCGCTGGAGTTTGCAAACTTTGTCAGCATTCTCTGGATCGACAAAACCTTCGGGTTGCATCATATACAACTCTTCCTCAAGGAAACCGTTGAGGAACGTTGTTTTGACATCCATCTGCCAAATTTCATAGTCGAAATAAGCAGCTATTGCTAACATGATTCTGACAGACTTAAGCATTGCTACGGGTGAGAAAGTCTCATCGTAGTCAACTCCTTGAACTTGTGAAAAACCCTTTGCCACAAGTTGAGCTTTATAGACGGTGACATTATCGTCCGCGTCTGTCTTCTTCTTAAAGATCAATTTGTCCTGAATGGCCTTTCGCCCTTCAGGTAATACTTCCAAAGTCCATACTTTGTTTTCATACATGGATCCCATCTCGAATTTCATGGCCTCTAACCATTTCTCGGAATCCGGGACCATCACTGCTCCTCCATAGCTCGTAGGTTCATTGTTGTCCAACAACATAACCTCCAAGACAGAGTTGCCGTACCACTCAGGGATAGTACGCGGCCTTGTCGACCTACGAGGTTCAATAGAAGCTTGATCCGAAGCTTCATGATCATCATCATTAACTTCCTCTTCTACCGTCCTAGGTTCCACAGAAACATCTTTCTGTGTTGCGCTACTTTCTGGTTGAAGTAAAGGTTCAATAACCTCATCAAGCTCTATTTTCCTTCCACTCAATTCTTTCGAGAGAAACTCTTTCTCAAGAAATGTTCCGTTCTTAGCGACAAACACTTTGCCTTTGGATCTGAGATAGAAGGTATACCCGACTGTCTCTTTCGGGTATCCTATGAAGACGCATTTCTCCGCTTTGGGTTCCAGCTTTTCAGGCTGAAGCTTTTTGACATAAGCATCACACCCCCAAACTTTAAGAAACGAAAACTTTGGCCTTTTGCCAAACCATAGTTCATATGGCGTCGTCTCAACGGATTTCGATGGTGCCATATTTAAAGTGAATGCAGCTATCTCTAATGCATAACCCCAAAACAATAGTGGCGAATCAGCAAGAGACATCATAGAACGTACCATATCTAATAAGGTTCGATTACGACATTCGGACACACCATTACGCTGTGGTGTTCCGGGCGCTGTCAACTGTGAAACAATTCTACATTGTCTTAAGTGACTGCAAAACACATAACTCGGATATTCACCTCCTCGATCAGATCACAGGAACTTAACCTTCTTGTTACGATGATTCTCAACTTCACTCTGAAATTGCTTGAACTTTTTAAACGTTTCAGACTTGTGTTTCATCAAGTAAATATACCCATATATACTTAAGTCATCAGTGAAGGTGAGAAAATAACGATATCCACCACGCGCTGTAACATTCATTGGACCGCACACATCAGTATGTATGATTTCCAATAAGTCACTTGCCCGTTCCATTGTTCCAGAGAACGGTGTTTTAGTCATCTTGACCATGAGGCATGGTTCACATGTGTCAAGTGATTCAAAATCAAGTGACTCCAAAAGTGCATAAGCATGGAGCTTCCTCATGCGTTTTACACCAATATGACCTTTAGGTACACTACAGGCACTCCCGGTACACTACCGATGAGCCCGAAACTTTTCCAACGACCAAAACAGGACTTCCTATATATGAATCTTTACCTCCAGACCATTTCGGAGCTCCTCGTGGCGTCCGGGATCTCATTTGGGACTCCGAAAAAACTTCGGTCACCACCATACATAACTCTATACTACCAAAACGTCACCAAAATTAAGTGTGTAGACCCTGCGGGTTCCGGAACCATGTAGACATGACCGAGACACCTCTACGGCCAATAACCAATGGCGGGACCTGGATGTCCACATTGGTTCCTACATATTCTACGAATATCTTTATCGGTCGAACCTCTATGTCAAGGATTCAGTTAATCCCGTATGATGTTCCCTTTGTTTCTTCGGTACGTTACTTGCCCGAGATTCGATCGTCCGTATCTTCATACCTAGTTCAACCTCGTTACTGGAAAGTCTCTTTACTCATTCCGTAATACAAGATCTCCCAACTAACACTTAGTCACATTGCTTGCAAGGCTTATTGTGATGTTGTATTACCGAGTGGACCCTGAGATACCTCTCCATCACACGAAGTAACAAATCCCAGTCTTGATCCATGCCAACTCAACAGACACCCTCGGAGACACCTGTAGAGCACCTTTATAGTCACCCAGTTACGTTGCGACGTTTGATACACACAAGGTACTCCTCCGATATCTGTGAGTTGCATGATCTCATGGTCATAGAAACATATACTTGACATGCAGAAAACAGTAGCAATAAACTGACACAACCATAAGCTACGGTTGTTGTTTGGGTCTTGTCCATCACATCATTCTCCTAATGATGTGATCCCGTTATCAAATGACATCTCATGTCCACGGCTACGAAACCTTAACCATCTTTTGATCAACGAGCTAGTTCACTAGAGGCACACTAGGGACATTGTGTTTGTCTATGTATCCACACATGTATCCATGTTTCCAATTAATACAATTATAGCATGAATAATAAACTATTATCATGAACAAGGAAATACAGTAATAAACACTTTATTTATTGCCTCTAGGGCATATTTACAACACCGTCGTGGCCTTGTTCGACGGCGTACCCCAAGTACAGGCGGCGCCACAGGAAGTGGCAGCGGAGCTGTGCCATGTAAGCCTCGCCGACGACGTCTGCCTCGAGCAGCTCACGGGCCACCCGATCCTTCCACTTCTCACATGCATTGGCCGCCCGGTTGTCCACCCACGGCTCCGCAGGCAGCAAATAGCCGCCCGAGACATTATGGTGGCCAGCAGCGCCGTAGAGGTGCACCAACTTGATGTCGATTGTACGCATGGAAGGAACCCAACCAATAGGTTTTCCGGTGTCGCAATCATAGATCTCCGCTATCGAAGTGCCGGCGATGGGGTAGGGGGATCGGGGATGGTGTGGGAGAAGGAGGTGGCGGCGCCGCGATGTTGATCTGCCGTCCATGTGCCACGAATGGGCGGCAGGGAGCGACGACGACGGCCAGATCTGGCCATGAAGTCTGCAAGGTATGTGAATGGACGGTGGGGAGTGGCAGGCGTGTGGGAAGGGCGGCGAGGGTTGTGAAATGAACAGCCCATGGGGAGGTGATTTTTTCCTCCACGACTGTCCGAGTACTTGTACTCCCCGACTGTTGACCGGGGTAATTCTTTTTACTTCTCTAGTTGTTTTAGGAGATCGGCTAGGTCCGGTTTAAGGCTGGCCGTAGTGAGAGTAACATATATAGCTAGTTCATGCACTTGGAGCTAGCAAACATGCTGATGTGGTACACAATTAAAGAAAAGAGAAAGGGTTATAGTAATATAGATAAATATCGTATCATATTAAATGCTATACTACTATGTGTCTAAACTATCAATATATGAGATGACATATAATACTAGTTTATGATAGTATGCATTATGAATATAGTATCATACAATAATATCATATGCATGATACTATTATATGATACTCTCACTATGTATACTTCAAAAGAGTAAACATGATTGTTACTACTCTATTGGTATTTCGGGATACGGTAGAGATGTTCTAAGTTAAGCAGGTCAAGCTGGATCACCATTTCTCGACTTTCTCACTAAAGGGCCTTTTTTATGGATCTTTTTTATTCTCTTTTGCTCATGGTGCTCTTCCAGAAAGTGCAGATGTACATCGCTCATTCCGAGCGGTCACCATGCTGCTGATTGTTGTCTGTAATGTATTTTTTTCGTTTCTAAATATAAGATTTTTTAAAAATTTCATAACGAACTATTCATTTCGTTTAAAAAATACTTGTCCTAAAAATGAATAAAATGAATGTATCTGTAACTAAAATAAGTCTAGATACAACCATTTTTAGGATAAGTATTTTCGGACGAAGGTAATACATACGATCGAGTCAATCTATACTTTATAATAGAGAAAAGTGTGTTTTCGTCCCTCAAGTTCTCACAAAGTATAGACTTGGTCCTTCAAGTTTATTTGGTACACTTTTCGTCCCTAAGTCTTAAAACCGGTAAATTTTCGTCCTCATCCGGTTTCATTATAAAACATGACACGTGGCCCGGTATTCTCCCTCCCCCCACTTGCCACGTCGGCCGGTCGTCAGGTCAAAGTGTTCGTTCGAGCAACGCCGTCCTCACTCGCTTCCCCTTTCTCCTCACGCGCTCTCCTCTGTTGCTCTTCTCTGTCCATCCCGACCCCTTGCTCGCCGCCCACATGCAACAAATAAACCTTCTGCCCATGTCGACACCTTCATAAGCAACCTTTCTCCCCGGCAAAAATCCACAAAAACAACTAAAACACACTTGGTTTCGAGGCCGCAGAACTCTCGATCTTCGATGGCGAGCGAAACTATGCCGGATATCAATTTTGGCCGCGTATAGACCTATTCAACGAAAAAAAGCACCAAGTAGCACCTCCCTTTAGTGCTCAAACAGCAAACATGAACAAGAGACCCTAAATTCCTAACCCTAAATCCCAAATTGTCACTTACCAGTGCAGGAGGACAACTGTTGTTGTCCTCACCCATCCACCCAAAGATCTCCTCGAGGGTTCGCATGGCACCGACGGCGAGCAAGGGGCCGGTGGTGAGCAAGGGGGAATGGACAGAGAAGAGCAACAGAAGAGAGCGCGTCGGTAGAAAGGGGAAGAGAGTGAGGATGGCGTCGCATGGGCGAACACTTTGACCTAACGACGGGCGGCGGACGTGGCAAGTGGGGGGAGGGAGAATATTGGGCCACATGTCATGTTTTCTAATGAAACCGGATTTATGACGAAAATTGACCGATTTTGAGACTGGAGGGACGAAAAGTATACCAAATAAACTTGAAGGACCAAGTCTATACTTTTTGGGAACTTGAGAACGAAAAACATACTTTTCTCTCTATAATATATTCATATACATCCGTATGTAGTATATAGTGAAAATTTTAAAATGTCTTAAAGCATCTACAGTCGGACCCCTCATACTCTCCTCAAACGCCTGGGCAGTCCGCCCAAGCACTAACCGGTCATGAAAAAATGACCCAGACGGATCCCTCATACCCATCTCAAACGTCCGAACTGACCGGCACCCCTCATATCCATCTCAAACATGAGGACGATATGAGGGGTCGCGGGCGCGCCCGAACAGGCCCGGTCAGTCCGCCACAGGACACGACCCCACCCCGGACCATCTTTTCTCTTTCTTTATTCATTTTTTTTCTTTTTGTGTCTTCTTCTTCACCAATCACGTGCAAGTGACCGAACATATGAGAAAAAAATATAAGAGATACGGCTGCATGGACAGAAAAGTAGGGGTTCAAAACGCACATGCCCTAACCGGATGTGTCCACGGACGTTTTAGGTACCGGATTTGAAAGTGTGGCTGAAAATGCTCTTATATTTAGAAGCTGAGGGAGTATCAAAGACGTCCATGCTGATCGAAACATGCATGATGGTAGAACGATGAGACCATTCACACTGATTGAAACAAACCAAATAAGAAATGGAGAATCGGTGTACACAAGGTATGCATCGGATCTGATCCGATATCATATGACCTTGTCTTTCCTCTCCATCTCCTTCCTTCCAAATAGTGTACTAGGGCGGTGGTTGATCGTTCGGCGTCTGATGAATATGCACCCATCCACAATCAGTACACGCATTTATAGCAGTCGCTTCTCGCTGCCATGGCCATGGATGGTGGGGTGGGGCTTGTGCGGCAGCCCATACCTGCCTGCATGCATGTGTGTGCGCGTTCTCGGAGAGCAGACAGGCCCCGGCGCCTCGCCGGCCTGGATGTCCGTGCCTGTGGCCGGCTTGCGCGGAGCGCGACGGGTGGGAAGACTTGTGGGTTCAGGACCTTGTTGATCAGCTCTTGACACGGAGGAACAGTGCCTCCAACAGTCATAGCTAGGGCACCACGGCAACGACCAGCTCAGGTGGGCACATACACAGCTACTGCACTGGACGAATAGTCATTGGTGGTTGACACGTACCGTACGTAAATGCCACGTCGAGATATTACCATTTGTTCCACCATCCACGGTTAAGTCCTTAGAAAAAAAATTCAAGAAAAGAAAAATACATACCTTTTTCTATGGTATGTTTTTTGTCTAATTCGATAATTGGAAAATAACGTTTTCATCCTGTTACTGTAATTCTTTTCTATACCAAAAATTCATTCAAATAGCTGACCACCCCTACCGTGTGGTAATTCTTTGCTATACCATACTAATAAAATAAGGAACGTTTCTACCCGTTCGTTATCGTTTTATAAAAGAACATCCTGAATTTTTATTTAAATAACTAACAGTCCAGATTGAAGTGTCTTTGGGCTTCGGTCCAACTGCAGTACGCTTTATCTCACGCGCCTAGGCTCTGGTTAGAGTACCCCGCTCAGCTGCAGTGCAGCAGGGCGAATTCGCTCTGTTTTCAGCCCATTTAGATCACTGACTTTTATTATTTATAAAGAATATGTTAAACTTGACGCGCTATAACTTTACAACCGTAACTTAGATTAAAATAATTTATATATGTAATTTGATCAGAAAGATGTGTAGTTTTCAATCGTGCTATTACTTGCTCTTGTGACCACTTTAAAATTCTGTTTTGGGTATAAACTTAATTAACCTAATTAATTGCTATTTTATATTTTGGAAAATGCTAACACACAAATATATCATTTATATAGAGAGAGTGTGATAGGAGGGTCTACCTATATGGATCAGAGGGAGTATAGACGATAATTTTTAATGGACATAAGGAGTAATAAAGAAAGGAAAGAATAAAGGATGTGAGACAATTTTTTTATTAATATTCAAGCGTATGCAAAGATGGCCTAAAACATATTTAATATAATTCTTTTATCGAGATTTTTCTCATGACTTAGTGCAAATTTCAAATGCTGTTTCAACTTACAAGTAATGCTTTGGTACGAAAAAATTGAAAATTATGCTCTTTAAGATCAAATTAGTCGTACAAAAATCATACCAAAAGTACTGTATGCATGCTTTTTAATGTACTACTGTTATGAACTTCTACTAGAACTCAGTGTGCGTCTTTTTACCGTGGCCGGGCACAATTTAGATGTTGTTGGGTCCAGGAAGTGGACACGTTAATTATCTCTCCCGTTACAACGCACGGACATATTTACTAGTTTATTGCTAAACTAGCAAACATGCATGTCCGTGTATTGCAATTGGGGCAAAAATATCACACTACCCCTATCACAATAAACATGACTTTAGACCCCACAAATTGATGTCCACTATTTCAACACCCCCGGGAAGCATTAATAATACCATAAACAATGAATATGCAAGATTTCTAAGGCTGAACTTTGTAATTCTACTTGTATGCCATTTAGCCTTTACATCCGGTTTAATATTTGCCTTATCAAATTTAGGCTTATTTCAATCACGTTTAATATTGGAAATATGATATGGAGGACATTTGTATATATGTGGTGCATTACTCGCGGGTGTTCGTCGGTGGAACCCTCAACACCATCCTAGCAAAGATTTGAATGAATGCTTTAGATCATTTGTCATGATGTTAAGATGGTACCTAATGCTAATGCCGTACGATAACCATTCTCGCGGGCCAGCTGGACTATCTTGGCAATAGGTTCAAATGATTGTACATCACTTAACTAAGCAAAGGTTGGGATATTTGTTGCGATTTTTAACCGAACCAAAACTACAACACTATCAGATCCAAATCGAGACGCAACCCCTAATGGCAAGTAACCGCCATGGGCCAAAAATCACAACGAATAACTTCTACACTCAAAGGGCCAACATGCAACCATCCTACTCCAGCCTCACTTTCTATATAATAATTTATAGACGAGAAATTGCAGCTACAAATCCTATGTACCTAAATAGTTGATTCCCCCTAACTCAATTATCTTAACGTGCAACTATGCCAACTCATCATGCTACCATGCATGCTTCACTAAATTTAATTCTCTTACCATGCCACCACATCAACTCACCACATCGTAATGCTTTGGAGAAGACATGTCCTTAAAACACACCATGCAAGCTACTCATATTTGATAAATATTTTAGAACCATTTAATAATCAAATATATTCAATTATATATACTTTAGTTTCAAATCTCACATTGCAAATTGAAATTTTAAAGTTTTATACCGTCAATTCTCATAAAAATAGTTGCATTCAATTTTCACATCGACGCGCGGGGTATCATCTCTAGTAATTACTAATATGTCATGCTACTACCATCTCAAAAACAAATCACACTTCAATTAACTAAGGGATATGTAATTCTGCTCTAGATGAGATTTAACTGTCACATCTAAGTTTTCCACCACATGACTAATTGTTGCAAGATTTGTGCAAACGTTTGTCCGGCACATGTTGGACCTGCGCTTTTGTTTTTGTGGTGAGCCGCACACATGTTGTTTTGTGGGTATACATGGGTTGTGCAGTTTTCTCTGCCAATGGGCCGTTTTTTTATCCTGTGACCGTGGGCCTTGTCACCTCCCCCACTCCCCACTCTCCCTTCTTTGTATCATTCTCCTTCCCTCCTCGGTAGAGAAACGACGAAGAGCGTGAATAGGAGGCGGGCAGGTCGATCTAGTTAGTGAGAGAGAAGAGGAGGGCGTTGTTGCAGTGAGTGATCCCTCATTTTCGAAAAAAACACATTCTTGGAATGATATTTCTAGGTTGAACGATAATCCCTCATATTAGAGGATGTGTGGAGGTACATCCTAGTGGTTTTTCCAGGGGTCTTTCCAGCTACTTTTACAGTATATTTATTATCCTCTTTTTTTTAACTGTCTGTGTTTGATGTTGTTTTTTCCATCAACATATTAGCACTCTTGGGACTCCTTGAGTTGAAGGATTTTCCTCTCCGTTATATAGTGCATACAGGTGGAATAGGATTTTGGGGCGTGGAAATGCAATTCGGCTCACGGGAGCACGTGCTCCTGCCTGTGGAAAATAATTTTTGAAATGTCAAAAAAATCATAACAAAAAATTTATGTGTTCTTCGTCACATTCAAATGCTACCTCAATTTTTTTAGGCAAAAAGCTCATTTTTTTGGCCTATGCAAAAAAAATGAAACACAAAATGTTACCCCAAAATGTCACTCCAAATTTGTTTTTTTTTCACCGGCGAAACACTAATGCTCCATTTTGCACGAAATTTTGCAGGCATGCTTGTGAAGCTAACAAGAACACCCACAAAAAAATTCAGAATTTTTTAAATTTGTTTTGAAACATTTTTTGCGTTATTGTTCAACCGGGAGCAAATGCTCCCGGGAGCCAAAACGCCTCCCCTTTGGGACGCCTCTACTGCGAATATTTCTCACGTCGTTTTGCGAACAGCGACAGGGTTGATGTCTTGGAAGCGATATCGGGTGGTACAAGCAGCGACACAACCAGCGATGGTCATACCACGCACCATGTTTTTTTAAGCCAAGACCGTAGAACAATTGTTCTACGGTATATTTTCATTAATTAAAACCAAATACAAGTAAAGAAAACAAAAGTGTGTAATGCAGTCAACCTATGCCTGTTTTGCGAAACATGAGTGTAATTTAAAGGATATTGTCTATCCAATGCTTGATCTTGTCTGCTTTGCATGCTCTGGCTCGAAGCTCTATGCCTTTCGTTCCTTCTTTCAGATAGTATTTCCAGGTATCAACTATTGGTGTTGCTCTTCTAAAGATCTTGCCATTTTTGCTCATCCAATACCCAATTGTCACGTCCAAGATGCGCTCCTATCCATATTAAGGCATGGGGGCCTCGACAAGGGATAGAGGCGCGTCTCGACGTTCGCAAGTATAACATCATTAAATTATACATATAAGAAGAAAGGAGTATATGAGTTGGCTTACACTCGCCACATGCTAAATTACAATTTTATAGAAGAGTTCAAACATCAATCTGA
The DNA here is from genome assembly GCA_022496015.1 of Hordeum marinum. Lineage (NCBI taxonomy): Eukaryota > Viridiplantae > Streptophyta > Magnoliopsida > Poales > Poaceae > Hordeum > Hordeum marinum. Next base: position 264,172,391 of record CM039676.1, read on the forward strand.
AGGCAGGGTCCGGCTACGGACGAAAACAAACGATAAAAGCAGATGCAATGATACTATGTTGCTAGCCCCGAAGATCACGACCACGATCCTCTACTCATCTGGATACGTCACGTACATCCTGCCGCGTTCCTCGTCATACTCCCACTGGAGCTGCGTCATGTCATCTGTCACGACCTCATCTGTACCTGTACCTGGATGGTTGTAGTAATCTGTGAGCCACAAGGACTCAGCAATCTCGTGCCCGGGTACCGAGACTATTCAAGCTTATAGGTTAGGATGTGGTATGTATTTAGTTTGCAGCAGCACTAAGCATTTATGGTGTCTAATCTTATAAAACATGAAAATAAATATGTGGTCTACGATAAACGATCGAAACTAGAATGACCTCTATAAGATCCTGAACACCTACTTACGTCAATAATAACCCCACCGTGTTCTCTCTCGGTTCATGTTCACGAGAAGAGACGATCACGGTTACTCACACAGTAGGTGCATTTTATTAGAGTTTACTTCAAGTTAACTATAACCGGGTGTTAAAAAAATATCCAAGTTGCCACATAACCGTGGGCACGACTTTCCGAAAGTTTTAACCCTGCAGGGGTCCTCCAACTAGTCCATCATAAATTAACCATACTCCGCGGGAATAGCCTCGACCACGAATCTCGTGATCATCCTAGGCAACTCCAAAGGAATTCCAACATCTCGAGATAGCCCGAAGAAAGTCAGAGCCCCTCATGCAAGACACTCGATAAAGGTAAAATAAGTCCAGCAAGACCACCCGGCAGGCCAGATCCCAACAGGAGCCGCGCGTATATCTGTCTCAAGGCACTACCAGATGGGACTAGCTACGGGGAAAACCAATCCTCAATTTGCCTCGAGGCGGCCCCGCAGGCAACCCATTTTGGACCAACACTCACGAGGAGCACTGGCCCGGGTTGTTGATTAATTATCCACGGGGTAGCTAAGCCCTATGTAATTTTATTAAATTGTTAAGCAAATGTAGTACCAATGTTGGGTCTTGCCAGACAAGTTTTAATCTCAACCGAGTAAACAAGGGGGTCTCCATAACAACCCCGAGCATGTTAGGAGCGCAAAGTATGGAAACATAACACCGGTAACAAGAAACTATGGTGGTAACAGTGCAACAAAAGACCTAGCAAAAGGCCAAGCCTTCCACGAATACGAGATGTATAAGTGCATTAAATTAAATAATAGATAATATTGTGATATGCCAGACATCCATGTTATCACATGGAAACAATCTGTACCTGCAACTACAATGGTATAAGAGGGGCCAAGCAGCGGTAACTTAGCCAAACAACGGTTGCTAGGATGTGAAGGGTTAGAGGCTATCATGGCAAGTAGGAGGCTGACATTCAGTGGTAGGTGTAGGAGATATGCCCTAGAGGCAGTAATAACAGTTATTTTGTATCTCCAAAGTTTGTAATGAATGTTTATGTTCCATGCTATAACCGCAATGATTCTCAAGTCTACAAATTAAACGAGGCTTGAAGGGAAACTCATGTGCACGTGTGGTATAATAAACGGTAAATTGTATTCCTAGTCTTGCCTCTAAGACTGGCTCAAGTGTTGCATGATGGTCCTATTTTCCTGATCATGGGCATGGCTATGCCAGCAATTTTGAGGACGCGATCTTGGTAGAACACTCGTGTTGAATCGATCCGAATTGATGTTATGCTATGAGATACATTCGTCACAAGTTAATGGTTAATAACACAGAGATGGTTAACGTTTGCACAATTCCTTAGACCATGAGAGTATCGAGTTTCTTCATGCTTGCTTCATGAACTTTGGGGTTTGTTAAACGTCATCCGTAAATGGGTGGCTATTACGGCGGCTTACGGGTTCATGGAAAAGTATGTCAAGTAACTTGTTAGCTCAAGATTGGGATTTGCTCCTCCGACGATGGAGAGATATCTCTAGGCCCTCTCGGTGTTACGGTGTCCATCATCGTCTGGCCAGACATTTTGTGATTTGATCACGGGGATGCCGGAACACGGGAACGAGAAAAGAGAACAATACCGGCAACGAGGTAACTGGCATAGTGGAAAGGTTGTTGATCCATGAGGATGACTACATGTCTCACCTCGGGTAATTGTAACATATCGCGAAGCAACAGGAATAGCTCACGGCAACTAGAGGTTCACTCGAATATTCATTCGTGTGGGTATAGGGGTCAATATGGGTGTCCACGGCTCCGATGTTGACCATTGATCGGAAGGGGTTCCAGGTCATGTCTATGCTTCACCTAACCTATAGGGTCACACGCTTAAGGGTCATCTATCTGTTGAATACTAGACAGGGAGTCTGAGAGAATATCATCGAAAAGTTTCAGACACCGGAAAAGTTTCGAACTACGGAAAAGTTCCGCAGACAGGTCACCAGAACAGTTTCGGTAAAACTAAAAAGTAGTTTCAGGGGATACCATTAAGTCAAATTGGTTTCGGCACATGCCTGATAATTCTTGGAGGGTGCCAGAATCATTCTGGAAACTTCTAGGAATTTTCCGGAAGAAAAACCGGAAATGTTCCGGAGCTGCCGGAACCGCTTCAGATGCTTTTCGCAGATGAAAATCACTATTCCGGAATTGTTCCGGATTGCATTAAAAATTATTTTAGTGGGGTACTAGAATTGTTCTAAGCCCACATAAATATTTTCAGTTCGATCGGACGCTGAAAAATGTCGTCGTGAATAGTGAAAGTGCTTTTTGGATATTTATGGAAAAGGACCTTTTTGGATATTTCCAAAAAGGCTTCTAGAAGGGATTGGGGAGCAAGTTAGCTCCTCATGGGGGCCCCCCAAGGGTTGGCCGGCCAAGGGTGGAGCTCCTCCATGGAGCTCCACATGGCACCCCTTTTTCCTTCTTATGTTTTTTATGTGTGACATAAAGTGGGGGTAGTTTGGTATTTTCAAGTCCCAGCCCTACCCTTGGTTTTCCTATAAATAGAGGATATGTGGGCTGCCATATCTTCATCCTTGTGCTCTCATACACATGCTTTGCTTTTGCAAGCTCTCTCTCTCCCTCCCACGAAAAGAGTCTTTCGTAGAGCCGAAAGGCTGTTTGGGTTCCGGCAGGAACTAATTCTGGACGGCGAAGCCCTACCGGATAGATGACACCGTATGTGTGCAACCCCATAGAGAGGTCGTAGTTTTGATCTTTTGCCCGAGGGGCTGTTCGTGTGTCCTCCCGTAGGGCTGTCCGAGTCTTCGTTCGGGTTTCGAGGGTCCTCCCGAAGGGCTGTCCGCGACATCATCCGGAGGACTATCCGACCGCCTCCCGAAGGGCTGTTCGACGAGGGAGTACATCCTCGTGGTTGGGAGGTTGTAAAATCCTAGCTGCGGGGATCTGCACCAACTATCTCCACCGACTCTTCTTTCGCTGCGCTTCGAGTCGGTATGGATCAGATCAAACCTTGTATGCAGTCTCCATAGTGGTCGTGGGCGTGCTCGCTATACCGGAAATTTTTGTTTCCTGTCGCGTTCCCCAACAGTGGCATCAAGAGCCAGGATATGAGTAGATGCATGTTATGATCTAGAATACATGAGATGTATGGGTATTGCATAGTATAATTTTGTAGTAGATGAGATCTATTGCTGAAAATTATTTGTGCGGGTAGCAGATGAAATCTGTTACCCGATGTTCCTGTTGCTTCCCGTGAATTTGCGTAGTCCATATCTTGACGGAATGGTGGAATCTTACAAAGTTCTGGCAATCCGCGATCCTTTCATGCTGCTCCTGAGTATGCTGATTGACAGATCAACAAAGTGCTAACAGTTCTTTGGGTTCCATCATAGTCAAAAGAAAGATGGATGTTTCGCAGACGAAAGGGCAATGCAGATATGATCTGCACGGGGGTCACGCGTATGACGAAGTTTAGTATGGGGCTCGAGATTTTATCATCTCGTGTTTCATACACCCTGGAAAGTTAATCTAGCAACTTGAATTATCATACTTGATGATAAACGTTGGTAGTTGCGGTTTGAGTCAAAACCTTAGAAGCCACGTAAAATAAAATTTTGTATAAACCGATTAGAGGCGTCTAACTTGGTTTTGCAGGATGGTTTGCATGTGATGTGGTATAGCAATGCTCATACTCAATTTGATTATGTATGAGATGGCTATATGATGTAATTAACATGACATGCGTGTCATGATTCGGCATGATGGTTGGAGCCATATGATTGCACTTTAATGACCTACGTGTCAACCTTATGTAATGCACTTATTTTATTAGCTATAGAGATAGCAATATTATCTGGTGCATCGACAAGGTGGTAGAAATCTTCGCAGAGGTGAACACCGACGCGAATGCCGAAGACGAAGAAATACTTGACTTCTTCGTCAGAAGGGGCTATACCATATCATGCTATTATGAATTGCCTGAGATGTTTATCCCTCTTGATGCACCCTTCTTAATTGCGCAGTAGTCGCTTTTTATTAGGGTGATCTCTCACTTAGAATATCAAGTAGTTAGTGTTCTCCCAAGTGTAGCACCATCACGACACCTATCTCTTCGGCGTATCACATGGTTACATGGGTACGAACGATTAGAGAAGTGTGAGGCGGGTGAGTTGAAACCTCGCAGCGAGATCACTTGGTTGTCTTGACGTTCATGCATGAAAGTCATGAGCTCTGAACACACGCATCGAAAGATGAACAAGAGTCACATAGAGATGTGATTGGCAAGTTGGCCTACCAATTGAAATTCTCGTCACTTGAGATGGTTACATCCTTGACGCTGAATTGAAAGTTGGGTCTTGCATCACTCACAATCAATTATGAGAGATATTGATTTGAGTGGGAGTGCACCTTAGAATAATTTTTTTATTTATTCACTAGTGCCAAAAATCATTATGAACAAAATCTAAATGAACTTGTGTTTTCCGTTGTAGATCAAATGGAACACAACACCGCGTTCAACTTAGGCCCTATGTTAGAGAAAGAGAAGTTAGCTGCGAATGGAAACAACTATGCGGACTGGGTCCGTACCCTGAGGATTGTCCTCCGGGGTGCTAAGAAAGTGTATGTGCTTGACGGACCTCTTCCTCCTAAACGGGCGGCAACAGCCGCGGCAGACATACAAAATGTCTGGGCAACTAAGGATGATGATTACAACTTAGTGCAGTGCCTCATGCTATCTTGCATGAGTTCAGAGCTTCAAAAACGTTTTGAATTCCATAACTCCTTTGATATGATCAAGGATCTGGATGCTCTTTACAAGTTTAATGCACGGTATGAACGTTTTGAAATCATGAAAATGATGGCGGAGACCAAGATGACTGAGGGCAGTTCAGTTGGCGAGCACGTAGTCAATATGATTGGCTACGCTGAAAGGCTTAAAATCCTGGAATTCCCACTTCAGAAGAGCATGTTATGGACTTGTTGCTAGGTTCACTCCCCCCGTCTTATGGCGGTTTTATCATGAACTACAACATGAATGGAATGGACAAAACAACAAATGAGGTGCTTGCCATGTTGAAAACTGTTGAAGGAGGACTGCAGAAAAATCGCAAGCAAGTGTTGCTTGTGAATAAAACTGCCAGTTTCAAAAAGAAAGGCAAGCCAAAGAAGGGCAAGGGCGCCGGTAAGACCGGCTTCCAACGCAAATCTAAGGGCAGAGCCAAGAATGAAACTGAGTGCTTCTACTGCAAGGGCACAGGACACTGGAAGAGAAACTGCAAGAAGTATCTGGAAGATAAGAAGTTCGGGAAAACCGGAAAAGGTATAATTGTTGTACAAGTTAATGTCATTGACGTTTTGCTTGCTAGCGAAAATTCTAAGTCTTGGGTATTTGATACCGGATCGGTTGCTCACATTTGCAACTCGATACACGGGCTTCAGAAGGTGCGCAAGCTGGCAAAGAATGAAGTCGTGATGCGTGTCGGGAACGGCGCTGGGATCGCCGCTCAAGCCGTCGGCATTATGCCTCTACGTCTCCCTTCAGGATTTATTTTGGAACTTAGTAACTGTTATTTTGTTCCGTTATTGTGTAGAAACATTATCTCTGGATCATGTTTAGTACACGATGGGTACTCCTACAAGTCTGAGAACAATGGTTGTTCACTTTATTGTAAGGATATGTTTTATGGATTTGCACCCATTGTTGGGGGCCTTTTCATATTGAATCTTGATTGTGGAAATGATGTCTTTAACATGAATGCTAAACGCCTTAAGAAGACTGATACCACCACCACTTACTTGTGGCACTGTCAGCTTGGCCACATCGGAAAGAAACGCATGCAAAGACTCCATAAAGATGGAGTTTTACCGTCCCTTGATTTTGAATCATTTGACACATGTGAAGCTTGCTTGAGGGGAAAAATGACCAAGACGCCGTTCACGGGTCATCCTGAACGGGCGGGTGAATTATTGGAAATAATACATAGTGATGTATGTGGTCCAATGAACACGGCCACATGGGGTGGGTATTTTTACTTCGTGACTTTTACTGATGATCTAAGTCAGTATGGCTATATCTACTTGATGAAGCATAAGTCGGAAACCTTTGAAAAGTTCAAAGTTTTTCATAATGAGGTAGAAAATCATCTTGACAAAAAGATGAAGTTTCTGCGGTCTGATCGCGGAGGCGAATATCTTAGTCATGAGTTTGGCCAACATCTGAGTGACCGTGGAATCGTTTCACAGCTTACGCCTCCCGGAACTCCAGAGCGAAACGGAGTGTCGGAACGACGTAACCGAACCCTGTTAGACATGGTAAGGTCGATGATGTCTCTTACAGATCTACCGATATCTTTTTGGGGTCACGCACTACTCACTGCCGCTTATACATTAAACAGAGCGTCGTCTAAGTCTGTTGAGACGACACCACATGAGATGTGGTGTGGGAAGATACCTAGTGTGTCGCATCTCAAGGTTTGGGGTTGTGAGGCATACGTAAAATGTTTACAGCCAACCAAACTAGAACCTAGATCAGACAAATGTTACTTTGTAGGTTATCCAAATAACACCATTGGATATTCCTTCTACCACCAGTCCGAAGGCAAAATGTTTGTCGCAAAGGTTGCACACTTTCTCGAGAAAGAATTTCTCGCTAAAGAATTGAGTGGGAGGACAGTACAACCTAATGAGATTAGTGAATCTTTGGCAACCATTGATATGGCTAAGGAACCAGAAGTAATTCCGCAAATTATCCCTACAACCGAGCCGGAAGTTGTCGCATGTGATGAGGAAATTTCAGACAATGTTGTAACTGAACCGCGCAGATCAGGTAGGGCTATCCAGCCACCTGAGTGGTTTCATAACGAAATCTTCATTCTTGAAGACGATGAACCTGCGCACTACAAGGAAGCGATGGCGGGGCCTAGCTCAAGGGAATGGCACAAGGCCATGAGATCCGAAATGGAATCCATGTACGAAAACCAAGTTTGGAACTTGGAAGAACTTCCAGATGGCATAAAACCCATTGGTTGTAAATGGATTTTCAAAACAAAGACGGACGCGGATGGTAACATTACTATCCACAAAGCTAGACTTGTCGCGAAAGGGTTCACGCAAGTTCCAGGAGTGGACTACGACGAGACTTTCTCGCCCGTAGCTATGCTTAGGTCTGTTCGGATATTACTAGCAATTGCTGCTTATTTCGATTATGCAATATGGCAGATGGATGTCAAAACGGCTTTCCTAAATGGAAACCTTGAACAGGATGTATACATGATACAGCCAGAAGATTTTGTCGATCCTAAGAATGCTGGAAAAGTATGTAAGCTTCAGAAAGCCATTTATGGTGTGAAGCAAGCATCAAGGAGCTGGAACATTCGTTTTGATGAAGTGTTCAAAAAGTTTGGCTTCATTAGGAACGATGAAGAATCTTGTGTTTACAAGAAGTTTAGTGGGAGCGCAAAAGCATTTCTAATCTTGTATGTGGATCACATATTGTTGATTGGAAATGATGTGAATTTTCTTAGCGAAATAAAAGACTCATTGAAAAGGAGTTTTTCAATGAAAGACTTAGGAGAAGCGGCATATGTATTGGGCATCAGGATCTATAGAGATAGATCAAGACGCCTAATAGCGCTTAGCCAAAGCACGTACATTGACAAGGTGTTGAAAAGGTTCAACATGGAGAACTCCAAGAAAGGCCTACTCCCCATGTCAACTGGCACAGTGCTTTGCAAGAATCAGAGTCCTCGGACCCTCGATGAGCGAGTACAAATGAATGATATTCCATATGCTTCGGCGGCTGGTTCTATTATGTATGCCATGCTATGTACAAGACCGGATGTTTCCTATGCGCTAAGTGTTAGCAGCCGGTACCAAGGTGATCCAGGATTGGAACACTGGGCCGCAGTCAAGGGTATTCTTCAGTACCTCAGAAGGACCAAGGATTTACTCCTTGTGTACGGAGGTGATGAAGAGCTCATTGTAAGTTGTTACACTGATGCAGGCTTCATGACTGACCCAGATGACTTCAAATCTCAATCTGGCTATGTTTTCATATTGAACGGCGGTGCAGTTGATTGGAAAAGTTCCAAACAAAAGACTATGGCGGATTCTACGATGGAGGCGGAATATGTTGCTGCTTCTGAAGCCTCCAAGCAAGCTGTCGGTATCAAGCAATTTCTTGAAGACCTTGGTGTGGTTCCAAGTGCTCTGGACCCAGTGGAGATCTATTGTGATTATAGTGGTGTCGTGGCTTAGGCAAGGGAGCCATGTTCGCACCATAAGACAATGCATATTCAACGCAAATATAAACTCATTCGACATCATGTCGAAGAAGGTTTAGTGAAAGTACGCAAAGTTCACACGGATCTGAATGTGTCAGACCCGATGACAAAGCCTCTACCACGAGCAAAGCATGAGCAACACCGGATAGCCATTGGTGTTAGGGAATCCATGTAAATGGATTATGACTCTAGTGCAAGTGGGAGTCTGTAGGAGATATGCCCTAGAGGCAGTAATAACAGTTATTTTGTATCTCCAAAGTTTGTAATGAATGTTTATGTTCCATGCTATAACTGCAATGATTCTCGAGTCTACAAATTAAACGAGGCTTGGAGGGAAACTCATGTGCACATGTGGTATAATAAACGGTAAATTGTATTCCTAGTCTTGCCTCTAAGACTGGCTCAAGTGTTGCATGATGGTCCTGTTTTCCTGATCATGGGCATGGCTATGCCGGCAATTTTGAGGACGCAATGTTGGTAGAACACTCGTGTTGAATCGATCCGAATTGATGTTATGCTATGAGATACATTCGTCACAAGTTAATGGTTAATAACACAGAGATGGTTAACGTTTGCATAATTCCTTAGACCATGAGAGTATTGAGTTTCTTCATGCTTGCTTCATGAACTTTGGGGTTTGTTAAACGTCATCCGTAAATGGGTGGCTATTACGGCGGCTTACGGGTTCATGGAAAAGTATGTCAAGTAACTTGTTAGCTCAAGATTGGGATTTGCTCCTCCGACGATGGAGAGATATCTCTGGGCCCTCTCGGTGTTACGGTATCCATCATCGTCTGGCCAGACATTTTGTGATTTGATCACGGGGATGCCGGAACACGGGAACGAGAAAAGAGAACAATACCGGCAACGAGGTAACTGGCATAGTGGAAAGGTTGTTGATCCACGAGGATGCCTACATGTCTCACCTCGGGTAATTGTAACATATCGCGAAGCAACAGGAATAGCTCACGGCAACTAGAGGTTCACTCGAATATTCATTCGTGTGGGTATAGGGGTCAATATGGGTGTCCACGGCTCCGATGTTGACCATTGATCAGAAGGGGTTCCAGGTCATGTCTATGCTTCACCGAACCTATAGGGTCACACGCTTAAGGGTCATCTATCTGTTGAATACTAGACACGGAGTCTGAGAGGATATCACACAAAAGTTTCGGACACCGGAAAAGTTTCGAACAACGGAAAAGTTCCGCAGACAGGTCACCGGAACAGTTTCGGTAAAACTAAAAAGTAGTTTTAGGGGATACCATTAAGTCAAATTGGTTTCGGCACATGCCTGATAATTCTTGGAGGGTGCCAGAATCATTCTGGAAACTTCTAGGAATTTTTCGAAAGAAAAAACGGAAATGTTCCGGAGCTGCCAGAACCGCTTCAGATGCTTTTCGCAGATGAAAATCACTATTTCGGAATTGTTCCGGATCGCATTAAAAATTATTTTAGTGGGGTACTAGAATTGTTCTAAGCCCACATAAATATTTTCAGTTCGATCCGACGCTGAAAAATGTCGTCGTGAATAGTGAAAGTGCTTTTTGGATATTTATGGAAAAGGACCTTTTTGGATATTTCCAAAAAGGCTTCTAGAAGGGATTGGGGAGCAAGTTAGCTCCTCATGGGGGCCCCCCAAGGGTTGGCCGGCCAAGGGTGGAGCTCCTCCATGGAGCTCCACATGGCACCCCTTTTTCCTTCTTATGTTTTTTATGTGTGACATAAAGTGGGGGTAGTTTGGTATTTTCAAGTCCCAACCCTACCCTTGGTTTTCCTATAAATAGAGGAGATGTGGGCTGCCATATCTTCATCCTTGTGCTCTCATACACATGCTTTGCTTTGCAAGCTCTCTCTCTCCCTCCCACGAAAATAGTCTTTCGTAGAGCCGAAAGGCTGTCTGGGTTCCGGCAGGAACTAGTTCTGGACGGCGAAGCCCTGCCGGATAGATGACACCGTATGTGTGCAACCCCATAGAGAGGTCGTAGTTTCGATCTTTTGCCCGAGGGGCTGTTCGTGTGTCCTCCCATAGGGCTGTCCGAGTCTTCGTTCGGGTTTCGAGGGTCCTCCCGAAGGGCTGTCCGCGACATCGTCTGGAGGACTGTCCGACCGCCTCCCGAAGGGCTGTCCGACGAGGGAGTACATCCTCGCGGTTGGGAGGTTGTAAAATCCTAGCTGCAGGGATCTGCACCAACGGTCTCCATCGACTCTTCTTCCGCTGCGCTTCGAGTCGGTACGAATCAGATCAAACCTTGTATGCAGTCTCCATAGTGGTCCTGGGCGTGCTCGCTATACCGGAAATTTTTGTTTTCTGTCGCGTTCCCCAACAGTAGGTAGCACTAAAGTAGCGATAAGAGCGAGACAACTAGCAAGTGAAAATAGTATCGGGTTCCGGGTACGATCATCTTGCCTATTGGTTCTTCAGAGGGACAAGTAGCGGGATCCTCGTAGTTGTACTCGCCTGGATCTTCATACTCAGGTTCAACGTTCGCGTCTACCCAAAAGAAATAGCAAGAATAAAAAAGCAACCAAGGTGCAATGCGCAAGCAAGAATGATGCATGCTTATGTGAAGAATTTAGCATGGCAATCCTAACTAGTCAAGTTTCACATGCCATAGTATAGTTATTTATGAATCTGGACAAAACCTTGTGTTAAGTTATTTAGACATGCATGAACATGGCAAATATGGATGCATCATGCAAAAGCGATACAAATGCATATGTAGAAAGTAAGAAACAGAGTTACGATTCTCACACTACGCTCACAACAAGATACGAAGGCAAAACACAAGACAAGAAGGCCATGGGCTATTCCTTAGCATTCCAAGGTAGCCACTGGATAGGCAATAAAAAACCAACCACAATAGAGCCAAAGATCAAGCAATTGCATGGAGTATAGCTCCCACAAGTCACAAAACACTAAAACAAACAATCTTCCACAAAACAGCAACATAGCAACTTTCATAGCCAACAACTTGAGCTACGGGAAGTCTCTAGCCACAAAGAAGGTATTGACAGAAACTACATAACATGCTTATCAACTTATCCAACTACACAATCTGGAATGAAGGCACACATCAATAAGCATCAAGCCCACAATTTGGCATGATGAAACAGAATTTCGAGACTTACTGAAAATAACAATTTTTCTGGAATATGAGTTAATCTGGTAGCATGTTGACAGCAGAAACAAATGGTGATAGAGACCACCTCATGGCATGAAAATTAACAGGATGATAGAAGACAACATCTACTTCAAGTCACTAGCACTGAGCTTGAGCTAATTCACAACATATTACAAGATAGCATCCACTCTTCATGGCATAAAAATATTAGCAGATTCTGAGACTTAGAAATATTTAGCAAGTTGAAAACAGCAACATTTTAGTGGCTACTTTAGAGCATGGTTCCCACTCATTTGCAAGTTCATCATGACAAAGATAAATACCATGGCATTTTACACATCAAAGACTACCATATATATGTTGGAACAAACATCATAGCATGCATGGATTAATATAACAAAAATGTCAAAATGACACTTTGAGATAAAATGACATTTTGTCAGACTTGCTCAAATGCCCAAACCAATTGCACCAATGGATTCCTGAGATTTTTCTACCCCAAATTCATGTATCATACACATATGTTCACATGGAGCAACATGGCAAAAACTAGGTGGAAAGAATATCCCACATTCCTATAAGTCAAAACTTGCCTAAATTGCACATGAGCATAAATGATCAATCCAGAATTGGAAATATTGCTATAAATGGAAAAACCCTAATAAATAAATTAAACAATTACAACACTAATAACAATTAAGGGGAAAAACAACCATATCACGGGGGGCACCTGGCATACTCACCAGGGCCCCTCTGTGCATGACATGTGGGGCCAGGCCCACTATCATACACACACACACTAGCAAATACACACACACACACTGGATCTGCCCAACCACAGGGGATCCACCACACAACAGCAATCACCACACCACACACGCAGCCACACAGGATCCGACACAGCCGCACCCGATCACACACACAACACCCAGATCCAGCCAATAGGAAAAGGAAAAACAAAAGGGGGGAGCGGGGAATCGAACCCACGACCTGTCGGTCGATCCCCCTGTGTTCTACCACTGCGCTATTGCGCGACGTTTGAACAAGACGCTACCTCGCTGAACAAATACCACACCTACAGCTACTTAACCGACGAAACTGAACACTGCACTCCGGCGACAGCGAACGGCGGCAGCGAAATTCCGATGACTGCTGGCATCTCTGGCGTCACGAACTACCAGCAGGGAGCGCAGAACCTATGGGGTTTCCTTTCCCCTACCCATCTTGCGACGAGGAGGACGGGGGAAACCTCAAGGCCACACCTTGGCTACCGACGGCGACGCGAGCACTACGGCAACGGAGCGGCAATTCCATGAGCGGGGACGCGACGGCTCACCGAGAGGATGCTCAGAGATGCGGGGACGCGGAAGACGGCAAGACGGAGGGGAAGAAGACGCCGGCGACGACCTTGCTTCCTTGCGGATGACGGCGACGCGAAGCGGCGCTACGGGGAGGTGCTCCTCACCCCCCTAGAGCGTGGAATGGGGCGAGGATGACGATGAAGATGCCCCAGACGCCACGACCGGAGGGAAGGAAGCCACCATCGTGGCCGGCGATGACGGAGAAGCTGTCCCTCTCTGAACTTACCTCGCTACACTCTCTGATAGAGAAGAGGGACGGGAAGGAAGGAAGAGGGAGGAGGAGAAGGGAGATGGTGGCGGCGCGAGAGGGAAGCACGGAACCCTAGAGAGGGAGGCACACACACCGAGGGGCTAAATAAGCGCGGGATGACGGCGATGCAACGGTAGAAGCTCACAGCGGTGTGCACTCGCTCTCTGCATTCTGAAGCTGACGGACGACGCAACAGAGCAGGTAGCTGCTACCTAGTTGGGCTGGGCCGCGCGAGAGAGGAAGTCAGCCCAACTTCCTCTGGCTCTCACACGCAGAAAAGAAAGGAAAAACACAGCAGGGATTTCCCTTTAATATTAAACAGCCCCACACAAATAAAACCCCCCAGAGGAAAGAAAAGGTTTTTAACAAGAACAAAACTACTTTTGCAAGAAATAAAATATGAGCTATTTAAATAAATTATTGAGTGGATTTTATAAAGCAAGTATTTTTTAATACTTATAAACAACAGCCCCTCTGCTATTAAAATCCCAAAATCACATAGCCCAAAACATCAAAAGAACAACAGTCACATGCTTAAAATATTATTAACCACCTCCTGAACATTTTTAAACAAATTTAACAGCAAGTTAATTCTGTTGATTAAAGAAGATATGAATAAAAGAGTTATAGGTTATAGGTTGGTTAGATTTTGAAATAATAAGAGAGGGGAGATGAGTAGATACCACTCAATCACGAACAACCACAACAATACTCACATGCAACAAGGTCAAGAAGCACATCACAAAACAATATGCATGGCATGATGATGATATGCATGATGCAAGATGCATGAACAAGACATGGCAAAGAGCAAACTCATTTCATACACCACATGACACATGGGTCCACATAGGATACAATGCCATAAAAGGTAGGGGCGCACTTGGGCTGTCACACCAATATCCCATGACTATCATGTCCATAGAAAATTTAGTATGTAATGCATCCAAGGAGAAATGAATTTAATCATACATTGATGTTCCCCTATGCTTGCTTGGCAAAATTGATTGCCAACACATTAATGCAAATGGGCAGTCCCAGAATAGATGATTGACTGTTTCCTCAGTTGTTTCACAGCATAGTGCACATTTATAGTCTTCTAAATACATACTTCTTCGATGTAGCAAATTCTGGTACTGACTCTATCATGCAGTAAAAGCTAGAAGAAAATTTGTGTCTCAGTCTACATGAAGTTTTTCATAGGAGTTTGAATGTGTTGTTTGCTTGGGAAACTCTTTGAATGGCTTTGTACATCTTAATAGAAGAGTATTTAGGGGCTGACCATGAAAAAGACCAAGTGTCCTCGTATCCAGCTTCTGTTATGTTTCCTAGAATTTCCTGTAAAGCATTGAATTGAGTAAATGCTTCTTGGGACATTGGCCTATGGAATAGTTGACTGATATCAGTACATTCTAGTGATGTTTGCAATGTTCCATTTTGTTGAATGGCATAGGAATGAAGTTCTGGATACTTGGATTTGAGTGGGAGATCTTGCCAATTATCCTCCCAAAACAGCACAACATTTCCTGACCCAGATTTACAAATAGCATGTTTTTTGAAGGTGGGCAGATGCTTCTAGATTGTCCTCCACCAGAAAGATCCCACTTTGTTTTCACTTGGCAGTTTATCTTGGTAGTATGCCTCCCAAATAATGTTCACCCAGGGGATATCAGCCTTATTGTAAAACTTGTGAAGGAATTTTATGAGTAAGGCTTGGTTGTGAGTCTGAAGGTCAAGGACTCCCAATCCACCCTGATCTTTGTCTTTACATACAATGTCCCAAGATATGTAGACAACCCCTCTTTCTTGTGTTCCATATTTTCTCCAGAAGCAGTTCATAAGATATGTGTTGATTTGCTTGATGACTTTTTCTGGAATCTCCAGGGTGCACATAGTAAAGGTAGGTAGACTAGTAAATACTGATTTTAGCAGAATTAATTTATCCCCAGTGGAAAGCATGGTGGAGCAGCTTAACAGTGTCCTTTCAATTCTTTGTAGCAGTGGAATAAAATCTATCACTTTGGGTTTAGATAAGCATAGTGGCAGACCAAGATATGTGTGTGGCAGATTACCAATCTTGTATCCAAGGAGATTTGCTAGTTCCAGCATCTTCTAGGTAGGAGTGTTGATGGGGACCATGATGGACTTGGAGTAGTTTACTTTTAGTCCTGTGTATTCAGCATAGTGTAAGAGTAGATTTTTAACATGCATCAATTGTCTAGCATTTGCCTTTGCCACTAAGATGGTGTCATTGGCATATTGAATCACTCGATAGTCTAGGCATGATACATGGATGAGAGGCGATTCAATAAGTGCACTTTGGTCAGCTTCATTGAGGATAGTTTGGAGAATATCTGCAACAATCACAAAGATCAATGAGGAAAGTGGATCCCCATGTCTAACACCTTTTTTCTAGATGAATTGTTTTCCTGGAACACCATTAAGAAGAACGGATGAAAACCCAGTTGCATATATCATTTTAATCCATTTTATCCATTTGGGGCCAAAGCCTTTTGCTTGCAATACCTAAATAATAGTGTCATGACTGAGCATATCAAATGCTTTCTCAAAATCCAATTTCAGTAGAACCATTTCTCTTTTATTTTGATTGCATTGATGGATATGTTCATATGACCAAGCCAGGCAATCTTGGATACATCTGTTATAGAGGAAATACATATTGATTCTTGTGGACCATACAAAGAATGTGTTTCTGAAGTATGTTTGCTAGCAGTTTGGTAATGATCTTGAGTGTATAATTCAAGAGAGAAATGGGCCTGAATTCCATTGGTATTGTTGCAGAATCATTCTTTGGTATGATAGTGATGAAAGAGTAATTAATATGCACCTTGTTTTCCTCTATAAGTCTCACGTGGACACCCATTTGAATGGAAATTATCCACATGCTCAATATTCCCTATATGGCTTGGATTTCCAATTAAAATCACCCATTTATGCAAGGAACAAAATAAAAAGGGAGAGATATAATACTTTGCATTTATTAGTCATTAGTACATAGCTTGGTCTTACTCGGATCACCAAGGCTTAGTGGTTGCCAAATATAGAACCAATCAAGGAGTTTACTCCGACTTGGAGGTGTGGGTTGATCATGAGGCATGATCACCTAGTGCTAGTTAAGACTATCATTGTTGGGAGACCTATTCATCACCTCCTTGTGCTGGCCCCACCCAATTGGGTGTTTGACTAATTCTACAACTGGTTGAGGGCTTTATTCCTGTGAGGACCGGATAAAATACATGGATAACAATGCCTCATGGCTTGGAGCAGTGTTTGCCGACCAACGGAGTTTGGAGGACTAAGCGTAAAAAACTTAAAGCTCCAAGAACTTACCTTGCGTGTCACATGGGAATTTCTGAGTAGGACGGATCATATAGCAGCCCCGAGCAAGGTCTCCTGCAATTGAGTGATGATATAGCGAGGGCCATCTTTGATAGCCTTGTGCATATCCACACATGAGATGGCAAATCTCTAGAGAGACTGTTGAATCAAGGGTAGGGTTGTGGCTGATATAGCACCCTTGCTATTGGAGAAGATGAATATTTGACATGTCAACGAATCAACAACCCGTGAGGACCTAAAAAGTCTAAATTGGATTACACGCGTTGGTGCATGTCTAACACTGCCATCATCATCTCCATTACTAACAACACCCCTATTTTATTCTCTTGGAGATGGAGTACCATTGGACAGTACTCAGCGGAATCTACTTATAATATGATGTGCCATGTGTAGGATAGAAAGTAGGTCTAGAGGGGGGTGATTAGACTACTTGACCAAATAAAAATCTACCGTTTCCCAATTTTAAGTCTTGGCAAATTTTTAGCATTCATAGTATGTCAAGTACACCCTACTCATGCATGTCTAAGAGTATAGCTGCAGAAAGTAAATACATTGCACATGTAAGTAAAGAGAGGGTAAGGAAAGCAAGCACAATTGGTGACACGATGATTTTTCCTGTGGTTCCGATAGGTGGTGCTATCGTACATCCACGTTCATGGAGTCTTCAACCCATGGAGGGTAACGGCTGCGAGAGTCCACGGAGGGCTCTACCCACGGAGGGTTCCACGAAGAAGCAACCTTGACTATACCATGACGGCCTACGTCCACGGAGGACTTGCCTTACTCGGGGTAGAACTTCACTAAGTAGGCGATCTCCTTTCCCTTACAAACTTCTTGGTTCACTCCACAACACAAAGTAGGAGGCTCCCAAGCGACACCTAACCAATCTAGGAGGCACCACCCTCCAAAAGGTAATAGGCTCGGTAATGTCGATGAACTCCTTGCTCTTGTGCTTCAAGATGATAGAATCCTCAACACACAATCACTCTCTCACAGATTTGGCTTGTAGAAGAGATGGGGTTGGTGGAAAGAAAATTGGGGAGGCTAGAAATCAAGATCCATATGGTTGGAGTGGAAGATCTTGACCTCAACACAAGGGTAGGTGGTTCTCTATCAGAAAATTGATAGGATACGTATGGAATGGTTCTAGGTGCTTCTATTCCGAGTAGGTGGTGGTGAAGGGGTATATATAGGCATCCCCAAAAATCCAACCATTATACACAAATGACCAACTCGGTGACAACGATGTGTTAATCTTGGTGGTACTAGAGTGACCAAAAGGTGGCAACTTTTGAATCTCGGAGGGACCGATATAGGAATCTCGGTTGCACCGATAAGGTGACCAGCGGTCAAAATGCCCACTCTCGGTGACGCCGATTCAACAATCTTAGAGGGACCAAAACTGTGAACTTGCGTAACAGTAAGTTGGCAGCCCAACTTGGTGGCACCAAAAGTAGTGTCAGCTGTACTGAAAGGTTAGGGTTTGGCTGAGTCTGTCTAGGGTTTGGAATCGGTGGCACCGGGATGGAAATGTTGGTTGCGTCGATTTTGAGTGTTTGGCTTAGGAAAGACTTTGGTGGAAGAGTTTGTGGGTGTGTTTGGTGACTATCACTTGTGCATGTATGAGCATTTTGTTCACCAACAAAACTTTACCCCCTTTTAATAGTATTGGCTTTCCTATGGACTCAAGGTGATTTCTCACAAATATAAAATGTAGAGTCATCTTGCTTGAAGCTTTGCCAATAAATTTCCTTGCATCTTGGGGTGTTCCACACTCTCTTTGCCAACCCATCATTGAACTTTTCCTGAAATATACTTGATGGAAACATTAGTTCAGTGACTTATATGTTGTTATGAATTACCAAAACCACCAAGGGAGCAAATGTGCTTTCAATCTCCCCTTTTTTGAGAATTGATGACAACATATAGATCAAAGCTTTGACATATGATATAATCAATGAATATAATCGTCACTTTGAGAAGTATGTGATAAGCAAGAGCTCCCCCTACATTTGTGCATTATTTTGGATTTGCGTTTGAATGCAAATGCACAATCGATTAGGTACATGGGGAACTTCTTCCATGTCACATACATATTGGTGGTGTGCGAGAATAATTAGAGTGAACATCATAGCACAACACAATCAAGCAATGTAGAAAGATCATCTCATAAAGCATTAAGATGAAAGGAAGTAGTAGCATCACACAAAAAAAGTGTATCACAAGCAACCAAAAGACAATTGTTTTTTAAAAGCAATACACACCAAAACGCAACGCTCTCTGACTCGAAGCCTAAAGATCTATATACACTTCTCCCCCTTTGGCAACAAGTTACCAAAAAGTTCAAAGTCATATGTCTAAGCGTTCTTGGGCTGATCTCCTCCAGTTGTTGCTGAAGGAGTCGAGAGAACAACATCGGTGAAGATCTCTGCAGATGTCGTGGATGGGGTTGGAGTGGCAGCTGGAGGAACTGGAGCTGATGGAGCAGGAGCTGAAGTGACAGCAGCAGGAGCTGATGAAGAGGGCCTCAAGTCTGGAGCTGGCATAGTGGCTGATCTAGCCTGAGTAGGTGCCTGTACTGAGAGGTGATCCATCCTCATCCTCATCATCATCTAAAGAAGAAGTGGTGTGAGGAAGTGGCACTGAGTCAACTTCCTTCTGGAGCTTTGTGACTGTCTTAGTCAGCCTGTCCACCTTATCATTAAGGGTCTTGATCCTAGTTTCAAAGATCCTCACAAGAATATTTTGGTTGTCAAGAATCCCCTTAATGTCCTGCTGCATGCCCTGAACTGATGATATCAACAGATCCATTTGCTCATTTCTGGATCTAGGGACTTGAGCACTAGTGGCTCGAGCTGCCTTTGCCTCTGCCTGAGCTGTAGCAGATGTGGGATGATCTGGGTCCATCACCATGATGTTATCCTCAAGCTTTGGCTGTAGGGGCAAATGGGGACTGTCAAGAGCAAATATGTGCTTCTCAATCTGAGAGTTGATAAGCATCTGGATATAGGATGCATAGCAGCAAGAGCGCTTCTGATCAGCAGCAACCCTCTTGACTATCTCAACAATCAAGCCCATGACTCTGATCCTGGTATGACTGTCAAGGTGGATCAACATATTGATGGAGTAGCCTCGGATCATCTTGTCCTCTCCTAACTTGGGCAACAAGGTATGCCTCAGAATGGTGTTCATGGTGTGTAGGCCAGCTTGAAGATAGTAGATGGATCCAATCTTGTGATATTTCACTTTGTCTGCAAGGATAGGAGTATACATATCCTTCATGGCATTATGGCTTGCCTTGGATTCCATGTAGACATCCAAGTCTCCATCCTGAACCTCTAGGTCTCCTAGAAGTGCAGTCCATTCATCAACAGTGGACTCATATCTTGCTCCTTGTGTCATCCATACAATCCTACCATCTCCATAGAAATGTGCAGTGAACTAGAATTTCATGATCATTTCATCATTCCATGCACTAAATTCTTTGCCAACAAACTCATCCAAACCAATGTAGTGGAAATTGTCTTGGACACTTGGAAAATAGTCCTCATTCTCCTTAATGAATTTCTAGTCAACATACCTCATGTCACCCACAGCTGGACTCTTGTCAAATAGCACAGTCTCGTAGAAATCATGTTGCTCTTTGGTATAGAATCTGTAGTCCACGGTTGTCTTCTTCCTTTGGGCATATGGATCTATAGCTCTCCATGCCCTCAAACCTGAGTCTTTCCTCTTCTTCATATCTTCAACAAGTGGATAGCTGGCATTATGTACTCGAAGGTGTGGTCAAAGTTTCATCAAGGTTGTCAAGTCATCATCATGCTCAACTCTGGAAGCAGTTCACTTGTTCTTTTCAGAAGTTGGAATCCGCTTGGATGTTCTCTTAGGCTTTTCAGCAGAAGCCTTCTGGGATTTTGTGCTCTTGGATGTACCAAAAATGGGCATAGCATTAGCTAGAAGTTTCTTAGCCTTCTTCTTGGGAGGAGCCTTTGCAGCTGGCTAATCCTCCTCTTCAGCAGCAGTTGCCTCCTCTGGATCTTCATACATAGATGTAGGCCTGCCAGTCACATAGGTTATCCTCTTTGTGGCTCTCTTCTCCCCTACCTTCTTAGGCATAGACTTCTTTGGAGGATCAATTGTCACTATTTCCCTAGCACACTCATGTGCTTTGAAAGTTTCAGCAGGTCCATAAATTTTGCCGACCACCCTCATGGAAGAGGTGGCCTCATTTGCTGACTTCTTGGCAGCTTTATCTTTCTTCTTGGCAAGAGCCTCCTCTGGCACAAAGTCTAAATCTTCCTCATCTAAATTCAGTTTCTTCCTGGCCCTAGTGGTAGCCTTGGGCAACCCATGGGAGCTGGGGGTGCCTAGATCTGAAAAAGAACTAGGCTCAGGGTTAGTGCCCGAACTCATGTCAACACCCTGCTCTGGCAAATTCTGTCTGTCTGACTCTGACATGCTGACCCTATGAATAGTGTAGTAGAGTGGAATAGGAGAAGACATCACAAAATATTCAGCTGGTTTTTGAAAGTTTGAACAAAAAAATTATAGATGTAGTTCACTGAAAAATTGGATTTCGGTGTCACCGAGTCAAACCTTTCGGTACTGCCGAGACTCACAAAACCTTTAACCGAAACTTGGCAACAGTTTCGGTCAGACCGAAAACTGTCACTCGGTCTCACCGAGTTTTGTTCTCACTAGCACAAAGAGGCAATTGGTGGAACCGATTTTTCTGACTTGGTCTCACCGAGATGCAATTTCACGAGTAACTAAACCTAAAATTTTCCGGTTCGCTAGACTATAGAGTTAACCTTGTGGATAGAACAATCTCAAACTGTGGCAAGATAATGGTGAAACCCTAATGCGCAAGATTCGGAGGTTGGAGCACAAGAGGGGGCCGAATCCGTACCCTAGCTCGGTGACAGATCCGCTACGGCGGTGACGGGGGCGAAGATTCCGTCGACGGTGGCAATACCCAGCGACGGAGGAGTGCGAGAAGACAAGGGCAACAACCAGGGGTTCTTCTGCGGCAGCTTAGGGCTTGGGGCACGACGGTTTGAAGAGTGAATTTTCAAACCGTCCGGACCACCGAATATATACCCTATACTATTGGTGACATTGATTCTAAATTTTTGGTGTCACCGAGTTTCTCAACGTCAGCTGACAGGGAAACTCGGTGTAATCAAGAATATGGAATCGGTTGTACCGAGGCAAGAAATCCAGATCAACCCTAGGCATACGGTGTGACTAAGATTTTGGAGTTGGTTCCACCGATATGCACTTGGGAGGTTTTAATGGTCAGTCCTTGTCGATACGGAACTCCGAGTGCTCCACACATAGAGGGATCGAAAAGCACTTGTTCAAATTTTGTGATGCAACATGAATAGGGTATGAGGTGAGAAAGCATAGATCACTAAGAACTGGTCCTAAGCATTCTTTTATATCCAATTGGCAAATAAATAAGAAAATCCAAATAGCCACAATTGGATATCCTCGAATGAGTAAATAAATGTAGACCAACATGCTCACACAATAAGATGTCAAATGAAATCCTGGCAAACATGCACAAACAAAATAGCATCTAACAAGTACTTTGGCAATGACAGAGTCATCTATATATGAGTATATTGACTTAGGAGCCAAGTAAGAATACTTGAACATAGGTCATACCCATGGTTTAAGCACAAGTGAGGTTACCACTTTCACATAAAGTATTTAATGTTGTCACATTCTTTTGAGATGCTTTAACTCAAGTCTTATAGTAAAGCTCCCCCTCGATGTGACATCCCCCCATAAGATGGATAAACTAACCTTGGGTTTTGTCGATGAAGACTTCATGTTGGTGAGGTAGTGGTGGATGCTCAAAGTTGATGAAGATCACCAAGAGTTGGGAGCATCCTTGTTGTTTCATTACTCTTCTCACCTACATGGGTTAGTCCCAACACACAAGAGACAAATACAGGGATATCTATAGACATGGAGTGCAAAGCATATGTGATGATGTCCATTGATTTGTTGATTACCTTGTCCCTTGCTTACCTTTGAGGGAATGTGTGACTCCTTGAACTATTGCATAATGTTGATGTAGTTTGCAACTAGTTCTTGCCAATAATGAATATGAGTGAATTTCATTGGCAAAGTCACCCCTTAAGAACTTTGTAGTTCTTCTTCTTGGGGACCCACATCAAGTTAATGGGGATCTTAGGTGTTAAAGTAGCACTTGTTGAAGTTGAGCTTGTAGTAGCCTTGGGAACCCACTTCACCAAAGCTTGGGATTCATCTTCAAATGAGTCAAAGTCCTCTTGAAGCTTGTTCTTGTCCTTGAGCTTGGTGTATTGTGGTGGAAGGTCATCTTGAGCTTTTGTTCCCTTGGGATGAGTATTTTCATACTTCTCCTTTTGAGGAACAAACTTGGGATTGGGGTATTGACCTTGTTCCCATTCAACTCCATTAGCATTGAAGTAGCCAACACCACGATTCTTCCGGTATCCTCCATGCTTGCGTACAATCTCCTAAAATTATTTGCACCCTTCAAGACTCTTGTAGCTACCCTTCTCTATAATCCCTTCCAAGAGTTCATTTTCTTGCTCAAGTGTAACTTGGCTAAGAGAAGAGTTAGTGGGATCAAGAGAACTACTAGAAGCAATATCATTGGATTTATCATTTTCATTGCTACTAGTTGAAGAACCTTTATTTCCTTTGTTACTAGCTTGCTTAGACTTAACTTGAGGCATGAATGTAGATAAGAGAAGTCGTTTGGCAAGATAAGAGGAAGTCCTCTGTCGAAGATCATCATTGATAGCTTTAAGGAACTCATGCTCTTGCTCTAAATTGAGCTTCTCGAAGCGTAGCTTCTCATGTGTCCTTACAAGCTCTCTATGATGCTCTAGAGTTAACTCATGAGCTAACTTAAGAGTTTTTAGTTCTTGAGTTAGTCGTTCTATTTCCAACTTATCATCATCGCATGACTTGTCTATACTAGAGTGAGTACTAGCAAGTTCATTTTGACCATCATTACTAGTTTTTTCAAATAGCAAGTCATCTTCATCAGTATTGAAATCAAGATACTCGTGGTGTGATACCTTGGGGCCTTTAGCCATGAAGCAACTTCCACTCCCGTCATTTGGTGAATCAAATAGATCATAGGAGTTGGTTGTCACTAGTGCAATCCCGGCAACACCGTCATCTTGACTATAGTCGGAGTTGGAGTGATAGATTCTCTCGGAGTGGTTGTCGGAGTCGGAGCCGGAAACCCATTCACCAACATGATATTGATGTTTCCTTATTGAGTAGCTCTTGGTGTACTTGTCCTTCTTCTCCAAGTCCTTACTTCTCATTGAGGGTCTTCGTTCATAACGATCATCTCTAGTCCTTCTCTCTCTTCGAGGTGACTCATCTCTTGACCTTCGTCTTCTTGGTGACTCTTCTCTTCCATTGTAAGGAGTTGTACACTCATTGGAGTAGTGTCCGGGCTTCCCACAATTGTAGCAGGTTCAGTCACGACTTGACGAACGCTTCTCTTCATGTCTTGAGTTGGAGCTACGATCTTTTCTTCTATTCTTGTAGAACTTGTTGAATATCTTGACCACAAGGCTTATCTCATCATTTGTGACAAGGTTGTCGCTTGAGGTAGCGGGAGCATCACTTGTGGCTTTGTAAGCACTGCTAGACTTGTGATGAAGCTCTTCCTTGTCTTTGAGTGTCATCTCATGGGCAACAATTCTACCAATCACTTCCGTTGGCTTGAGATATTTGTAGTTGGACATCATTTGTATCAATGTGCAAATGGTGTCATATCGATCATCCAAAGCTCGAAGTATCTTCTTGATGATGAATTTGTCAGTCATTTCTTCACTTCCTAAACCGGCAATCTAATTTGTGATGAGAGGTAGCCTAGAGTACATCTCAGCGACTGCTTCACCATCCTTCATCTTGAACTTGTCAAGTTGACCTTGAAGAACATCTAACTTGGATTCTCTCACGGACTCAACTCCTTCATGCATATCAACCAAAGTATCCCAAATCTCTTTTGCGTGTTCAAGACGGCTGATTTTGTTGAATTCTTCTGGGCATAGGCAGTTGAAGAGAATGTCACATGCTTGAGCACTGAGTTGCAACACTTCAATTCATCCGTAGTCGCTTCACGATCGGGTTCCTTTCCTTCCACAAAGAATTCACCTTGCAAGCCAACATGAACAACAACCCAAACGGCGGGATTATGACCAAGCAAATGCATTTTCATTTTGTGCTTCCAACTAGCAAAATTTGTGCCATCAAAGCACGGACCTCTATGGTGATAATTTCCCTCACTAGATGTCATACTTCTTCTAGGTTGTGAAACCAATGCAATGGAGACCAAAGCTCTCATACCACTTATAGGATCGAAAGTAGGTCTAGAGGGGGGGTGATTAGACTACTTGACCAAATAAAAATGTACTTTTTCCCAATTTTAATTCTTGGCAGATTTTAGCATTCATAGTATGTCAAGTACACCCTACACATGCATGTCTAAGAGTATAGCAGCGGAAAGTAAACACATTGCACATGTAAGTAAAGAGAGGGTAAGGAAAGCAAACACAATTGGTGACACGATGATTTTTCCCGTGGTTCTGATAGGTGGTGCTATCGTACATCCACATTCATGGAGTCTTCAACCCGCAAAGGGTAACGGTCGCGAGAGTCCATGGAGGGCTCTACCCACGGAGGGTTCCACGAAGAAGCAACCTTGACTATACCATGATGGCTTACGTCCACAGAGGACTTGCCTTACTCGGGGTAGATCTTCACTAAGTAGGCGATCTCCTTGCCCTTACAAAGATCTTGGTTCACTCCATAACACGAAGTAGGAGGATCCCAAGCGACACCTAACCAATCTAGGAAGCACCACCCTCCAAAAGATAATAGGCTCGGTAATGTCGATGAACTCCTTGCTCTTGTGCTTCAAGATGATAGACTCCTCAACACACAATCACTCTCTCATAGATATGGCTTGGTAGAAGAGATGGGAATGGTGGAAAGCAACTTGGGGAGGCTAGAAATCAAGATCCATATGGTTGGAGTGGAAGATCTTGACCTCAACACAAGGGTAGGTGGTTCTCTCTCAGAAAACGGATAGGATAGGTATGGAATGGTTCTGAGTGCTTCTATTTCAAGTAGGTGGTGGTGAAGGGGTATACATAGGCATCCCCAAAAATCCAACCGTTACACACAAAATGACCAACTCGGTGACAATGATGTGTTAATCTCGGTGGTATCGAGTTACCAAAAGGTGGCAACTTTTGAATCTCGGAGGGACCGATATAGGAATCTCGGTTGCACCAATAAGGTGACCAATGGTCAGAATGCCCACTCTCGGTGACGCCGATTCAACTATCTCGGAGGGACCGAAACTGTGAACTTGCGTAACAGAAAGTTGGCAGCCCAACTCAGTGGCACCGAAAGCAGTGTTGGCTGTACTGAAAGGTTAGGGTTTCGCTGAGTCTGTCTAGGGTTTGGAATCGGTGGCACCGGAATGGAAATGTTGGTTGCACCGGTTTTGAGTGTTTGGCTTAGGAAAGACTTTGGTGGGACAGTTTGTGGGTGTCTTTGGTGACTATCACTTGTGCATGTATGAGCATTTTGTTCACCAACAAAACTTTACCCCCTTTTAATAGTATTAGCTTTCCTATGGACTCAAGGTGATTTCTCAAAAATATAAAATGTAGAGTCCTCTTGCTTGAAGCTTTGCCAATCCATTTCCTTGCATCTTGGGGTGTTCCACACTCTCTTTGCCAACCCATCATTGAACTTTTCCTGAAATATACTTGATGGAAACATTAGTTCATTGACTTATATGTTGTTATGAATTACCGAAACCACCAAGGGAGCAAATGTGCTTTCACCATGGCATGACTCGCTTTCCCGTCGCCCATTGCATATGGAAGAGTTGGGCGCCACACAAATGCAAAATATTCATCTAGCTCGCTGTCCAATATCGTGTCTAGACCTCTGATCGATGATTCCAAGATGGATTGAAATACACCATTATGTGCTTCACTTGGTGTGAGGAGGAGGATACTATGGACCACATCCTTATGCAATGTGTCCATGCTCGGGTAGGCATGTCATGCATGTTTCACTTCATTGGCTGTTCATACGGACGTCTGATCCCTACCGTTGAGGACAATCTTGAGGTGTGGTGGATAAGATCCTGCAAAGGATTGCCGAAGACGAGCAGAAAGAGCTTTGATTCGCTAGTCATTATCATTGCTTGGATCTTGTGGAAGCAAATGAATGCAAGGGTGCTCAGGAATCTGGTGCAACGATGCAATACCACCTAATTTGTTAATCTCATTCTTGATGAGATAGAAACTTGGAGGAGAGCTAAAGTTGTTTTGAAGCTTTATGAGAGAGTAGCATATGTAAATGAGGGTGTGTGTGTGGAGTAAGCTTGTAGCCTAATTTGTTTGTCTTACGACATTTCTTGTAACATTTTCCATGCTTTCTATAAAAATATGATACTTAATTTGCGTACGCTAAAAAAGTCATTAGTAGATGGATAGAAGTGATTGCATCAAAACTAGCAAAAATCGGATGTAAACACAAGTGAAAATGAGTGAAATAAATCCATTCTTTAGCAGGTACCATTGGAGGTCGCCACATCCCTCCAAGAAAAACGTACAACACTAGGTGTGCAAATCATCAAGTTTAGTCGCCAGTTCCAAGGCAAGCGTCACCGACGAAATTGACAGCAGTTGCCTGCTAGTGCCTTTGGTGGGAACATAGGCAACATTCTAAAGGAATGCAAGGGTGCTCAGGAATTGACAGCAGTTTCCTGTTAGTGCCTTTGGTGGGCGCTTCTTTCAAACACATAAGGGCCTCAAACAGGGAGACTCTATGTCTCCGGTGTTGTTCAACATTGTAGCGGATATGTTGGCAATACTTATTGGGAGGGCTAAAGACAAATGACAAGTATGTGGACATGTTCCTCATCTGGTTGAGGGTGGGGTGTCCATACTACAATACGCTCATGATACGATTCTATTTATGGAACATGACATGGCTAAGGCAAGAAACGTGAATTTAGTTTTATGTCTATTTGAGAAATTATCTGGACTAAAGATTAACTTCCATAAAAATGAATTGTTCTGTTTTGGGAAGGCGAAGGAGGAACAGGATGCTTATAGGCAGCTCTTTGAATGTGAAATGGGATCACTTCCATTTAGTTATCTCGGGATTCCTATTCATCATAGACGTGTGACGAATAAGGAATGGAAATGTATTGAGGAACGATTTGAGAAAAGACTGAGTTGCTGGAAGGGCAAGCTAATGTCTTACGGAGGGAGGCTAGTGTTAATAAACTTAGTTTTAACAAGTCTGCCCATGTTCTTATTGTCTTTCTTTGAAATACCGGTAGGGGTATGAAAGAGATTAGACTTTTACCATTCTCGTTTCTTCTGGCAAAGTGATGAGGCTAAGAACAAATACAGGTTGGCACGGTGGGATATTATATGCAGACCCAAAGACCAAGGAGGGCTTGGCATTGAAAATCAAGAAGTGAAGAATAGATGCCTGCTAAGCAAATGGCTCTATAGGTTGTCTACGGAAACCGAAGGGATGTGGGTACAAATACTGAAGAATAAATACGTACAATCCAAAACATTAGCGTAGGTTACAGTTAGACCAAATGATTCACCTTTCTGGAAAGGGTTAATGAAGGTGAAGGTAACTTTTTTCCAAAAGGTGAAATTTGTAGTTGGGGATGGAACTTCTACAAGATTTCAGGAAGACACCTGGCTAGGAGATACTCCATTAGCACTTCAATATCCTGCTCTATATAATATCACACACCGGAAAGATGAATATGTGGCAAATGTATTACAAACAGTCCCCTTAAATATACAATTCCGGCGAGCTCTAGTTGGAACACGCTGGAACTCATGGCTACATCTTGTTAGGAGGCCGATGAATGTTCAGCTGTCGGACCAGACAGATAGGATACGTTGGACTTTAACTTCGAATGGTATATTCTCGGTGAAGTCCATGTACACGGTTATGATTAACACTGGACCTATATCGAGTTCTTTGCATATCTGGAAAATCAAAGTACCTCTCATGATTAAAATGTTCATGCGGTTTGTTCACAAGGGAGTGATTATAACCAAGGATATCTTGACAAAACGAAGATGGATTGGAAGGCCCAATTGTTGCTATTGCAATCAAAATGAAACAATAAGACACCTCTTTCTTGATTGTCCGCTTGCAAAACTGCTATGGCGAACGATTCAGATAGCCTTTAATGTCAATCCACCAACATGTATTACATCGCTATTTGGAACGTGGTTCCATGGAGTAGACGTTGCTATAGCGAATCTTATTCGGATTGGGAGTTGTGCTTTATTATGGGCTATTTGGAATATCAGAAATGATAAGATTTTTAATGGCAAGAATTTTAATAATTTTCTGCAGGTAATCTTCAGAGCAATATCTTGGATCCGTATGTGGTCGTTACTCAGTCATGCGGAAGCCAGAAAGCATATGGTTATTGGGTGCAACCGGTGGGAGATGGTCACACGGGTTATCTTCAACCGGTTTGGATGGCATGCTAACAATAGGTTAGGTATATAGATATCGTAGTATATGTTCAGTTAAGACGTATGTAGCAATTTTTATTTGCTTCCGTACTTTATTAGCGCTTCAGCGCCTTTGTGGACCTGAATACTTTGTTCGAATCTACTTAATAAAATGGCTGCATGCATCGATTGATGCAGAGGCCGGGGGCTTCATTCCTCCTTTTAAAAAAAATGTGTGGCCTCCTAATTGAAAGATCGTCCATGGCAATCAGTAGCCTGGTAGAATTTTTATAGCAGCCGCTAGCCCCCACCCCAAGGTATGGAAATGTTCTTGGTCACCACCACCCACAGACTTTGTAAAGGTTAATGTTGATTCTTCTTTCTATGAATACAATATGAAGGAAACCATTTGAATTGTTATCCATGGCAAGAAAGGAAAGTTCAATGGAGTGCGGTATTTTGGTGCCCAGTCTCATTTGCATCTGTTCAGCAAAACAAAATCAAAACAAATACTAAAAAAATTCAAACAATTCTATTTTTTTTAGTGGTAGATAATTTGATGCATGAGGTCCACTCTAATTTTTGTATCATTTAAACATCTGAGCAGCTCTCGGCAAAAAGACAAATCGGGTAAAAACAATGCATGAACAGTAAACTTTTTTAGAGACCTGAATTTGTCTTTTTTGCTGAGAGCTACTCAAATATCCAAATGATTCAAAAATTGAAGCGAACCTAACGCTCAAATTATCTACCACCCAAAAAAATGGATTTTTTTTAAATGATTTAGTATTTGTTTTGAATTTTTTACTCAATGCGGGTGTAGATGAGCCTGGGCTCAGAAATGGATTTTCAAGTTCATTGCTGCAAAGTATTCAAATATAATAATACTTCATGATGTCTTATCAGCTGAAATAATTGCAGTCAAGGAAGGTTTGTTACTTGTTGAATCTTTGGGAACAGTAGAATTGTTGTTGGTATGTACAAAACTAGCAGGGTGACCCGCGCATTTGCGCAGCTAGATTTTTTTATTTATTGTTATATATGTTTTGATTTTGTATTAACTATAATAAGGTGTCATAGATTTGGACTTGTGACACTGAAAAACTAAATACTCTTTTACATCATTGTTTGATACTTTATCACATTTTTATGCTATTTAGGAAATATGTAATATTCATGGCATATATATGAACCCTATTGTCCATTCAGTTCCCTACCTTGTCACTTGCCATATTGCGTTTATGTTTTCTTACTAATACTATATCGTACATGAACCACATGCTTCGATCTCTTCTCATCTTACTCTAGGTCTCTATATTTTAATTCAACATAATTATAAACTGTATCGAAACTGATACAATTTTCTGTCTTGCCACATTGCAATTGCGTTTTTTCTAATTCAACTATATCGTACATGATCCACATGCTTCGATGTCTTTTCCTGTAATTATAACTCTCTATTTTTTCTACTCGTTAAAACTCTCTATTTATTTGTTTGCCCAAAATATTGCACTATCTACCATTATCTTCCTTAACAGCCAAATTTATCGCTTAATTTTTCAATCAAAGTAGCAATGACATATCACAAATTATAGACGAAAAATAATAAAAATATTTATATTGAGTGCCCTATTGTTGGCAAATTAGATACTTTTAAACTCTTTTCTTCAATACTCGAACCTTAGATATGAAAGTATGGAGGATCCATACCAACAATAGCAGCTATTTGATGAAATGTGCGGGACACCTAATTTAAATGCTTTCACTTATGATGATACAAAATTAAAGTGTTTTAGCTAGACGCAAGCTGGCAAAGCAAAAACATGGCTATTAACTCATCTCGATGGTACTTTTCACACTTGGTAACACTATAAAATGAGTGATTTCTTATAATGGACCACCCCTGTCCTGTAAAACTATTTTAACCAAAAATGTCTTTGTGTCGATTCTGGACAGTCACGCCGGCCTTTCTCTATCCACATTATAAAGATTTGTCTACTATGTAGTGAAAATACTAATAATCACAATTAACCATAATCACTAAGAGCACATCAGTTTTTATCTTAAATCAACATATGCATGGCCTTAAAGTTCATGATTGTCTGGACTATCTTAGGCTGGGATATTTTGCCAGGTTGCATTAAGAGTATGGTTCACTACATTCAGTTGACAGTTCTTGTTGTTCCGCTACCTCCTTATTGCTGATTCCACCTTGCCGGAATACCTATATACCTCATGTAAAATTATTGGGCATATATATGCCTGGTGTAAAAGTATTGTCTTCCTACTTACCGATTGGGCTTTATCTTGTCGTGTGCACCTCATATATGCAAACGTAAAATGCTAAAGTTCTCATTGGAAGTATAGACCCTTCTGTCAGGCTAGCGGTTTGCTTATTTATATCAAAGGTGCGTGATTAATAGTGGCTAGATGAATGTGCACAGTCTTGTTATTTCTGACATATGGCAGACCCATTTGTACGTGACTAATGTTATGTATAACTTCTCTATCTTACAATCACGACCACTATAATTAGAATCAACATATAGATTTTGCTATATTTAATTAGTTATCTGTACATTGATATTTTAATCTATGGATCGTTTTTACATTTTGTATTGACATTTTACGCTACATAGTTTATATTATTGTGTACGAACACCTATGTATACATTTTTTTAACGCCATTATTTATATTTTAGATATCTCTGATTGCAGAGCCATATTTTCTTAGTTTTAGTTCTGTTGCATGTTCCTAATCCACATATAGATTTTGCATATATTCTTGCATTTTCCCACAGATGCATCGTTTATTATTATTGTATATTGAAGATCTATGTGTGTTGCCGCAAAAGAAAAAAACACCTATGTATGTGCTTTAATAATATATATTAATATTTGAAATATGTGAATCTATTATTATTTGTAATTGCACAACCATATGTTTTTTCTTATCTCTCCTTCCACTACATGCTCGTAGACACTAAATTATGTGCCAATTAGACCCTATGACGTGGCTAATGAGCTAAAAAAGTAGATGCTTGCTACCTTTTCCATGCCAGCATAACATAATCAATAGTAATTAACATGCATGGATCCGGTTGGCTCATTTGTACAAATTAAGAAGTGCCACATAAAAAATTGGTTGATATTTGCTTTCTTGTTGATGCTTCATGACCCCGTCAAGTGTAATTAGCATACGAATTAGAATGACTCTTTCATGCAGATTAGCTAGTGAGGTATTAGAAAAATAGAGTTGAGCGCTACTTTGATTAGCAATGTAATGTAGTTTTTTTTGTCCAACACGTAATGTAGTGGAGACTAAAAAGAGAGCACGCGTATGTTTCTTTCTGGGCTTCAACTTGTGCTTGGCCCACGTATATTAAAATAAGCTGGAGGCAATACCTACCTTGGCTCATAAAATATTGAATTCACTTTGAGAAAAAACACATACGATGGAATGATACCGATATGTGTTGGATCCGGACTCCAGATTGCCTCGCACATGAATCGATGGTATCTTTGCTAGTCCGACCGGTTTGCCTAACAATTGTTTTTATTTACTTTGACTCTTACAAATCACAGCCGTTGTTTTTAACTATTTTTCTACAGTTACATCTAGACCATACATTTTCTATCGTTTTATAATAATATAATTGATAGATGAAGCCTATCAACATCTTGAACGATGATACCGTAGCAACGGGACCTGCAGCGGCAATGTTTAAAAATTGGTACTATATATCCATAGAGTTTGTCAAATTAAGTTTCATACCGAGCTCACATAAGTCAATTTAGTAGCTCATGAGCTTGGTACCAAGACACCCATACTTGGGTAGATGATCCTCTTCCGGTGCGGATTTTTCGAACCTGGGTCTAGGTACACGCGATTAGGCAAAAACAAATAAAAATAGCAAAATATATCAAAAAAGTGAAACTCTGTCGGAACAAACATTGTCTAGTGTACTACTCATGTGTGAAGTTTTCAGACAAAATGACTTATGTGAAATCGTTTGCAAAAAAATACCAAATTGTAAATACAAACGGTACCAATGGTAAGCCTATAGTATCGCTTTGGTTTTTATTTGTTCAGAATACCATGACAGTATTTTGTCACGAAACTTTACAAGTGGTTAATAAGCTATACAATTTTTGTTCCGAAAAAGTTTCAAAAATATTTGACTATTTTTACTACTTTTTTTCCTTTTACAATTTGGGTGCATGTGCGTCCATGTCCCAATGTGTATTTTTTTATCCTTCCCTATTGTACCTTTATCGGCGAAAGGTGTAATCTTTATTTCAATAAATAAAGAGGTACTTCGATCGGTTAAAAGACTGGAAATATTGTTGACCCTCTATCATAGAACAGATCTCCAAGTTGTCTCTACCAATGTGACGGGATGTATAGGCGGTGTTTGGCAGTAGCATGGACATTTGGACTTGTTGTATGAATATGGTGATTACTTTATTTACAAAGTGAGGCGAAAGGGAATTTTTGGAGGATGGCTCCTTGGAGCCCATTTTCACAAAATCTTTGAAAAAAATATTTTTGAAATTGAAAAAAAAAATCCTATGAAATCTTATACATATTCATGATGGATTTGAATATTTTTTTTGTTAAAATATATTATGATTTGAAGGCTGCGCGAGAACAAAAATCAGGCCCAACAACAAAGTTTGATGGAACAAAAATGCATTGATCTTAAAAAAGGAAGGCACTACTGAATTCAATCTAAGATGACTATAGCCCAAGCACCACTGAACTGAAGAAGCTAGAAACCGGACAGTGCAAGAACAAGAACAAAAATTGTCCGACGACGCATCCTGCTGCTCCGCCGCCCGCGCCGCGGCAGCCACCTCGTCGCACCTTGCTTCTAAGACATGGATCACCACACGTGTAGCTGTTTTTCTCCGTCCCGAGCCCCGACCGCCGTCGATGCGCCTCGCCGCCAAGCACCCGAACGGCGACCACACACAGACACAGACGAACCCGCAGCGGCAAGCACGAACAGCGCTGCCGGGCGTCACGAGCAGCCTGAACAGCACGAACAACACCGTACGCGGTGACATCCTGTTCCACACGAACAGCACGAACAACACCGGTCGTCTGTTAGGAACAAACACGAACGGGCCACCGTCTCCGCCGTCGCAATTCATCATGCTTAATTGAACATAGCACGAAGCTGCAAATGCACGCAAGCAAATCCGAATTCGAGTTGGATTAGGAGCCCCGGGAGATGCGAGGGCTTTCGAGATGGTCTCAAACTCTCAATTCATGATTGATTAAACTTGACACGGAAGCTTGAAATGCACGCAAGCAAATCCGATTTCCTCAGGAATCAGAATATCACATACGCATGCACACGGTTTGGAATCCCCTCGCGTATCCGCATCACACCTGAGCTTCATCAATAAAAGGCAACCTGCATTTGCCCTGAACTCAGAGTCTCAGACCTTCCCCGTCGATCGAGGTCAGACTTCTCTTCTCCATCTTCCAATCTCCCCCCATCGTCTCCTTCACCAATCACCAGCCCTCCCCCAGCGACCGGCGTCCTCCGAAAGTCATGGAGATCGCCTACCCCTGCGGGGAGCTCACGGCGAAGCACGGCATCATGTCCGGCGGCGTGAAGCGCGCGCGGGATATGGAGATCCTTCAGCAGCGGTTCCAGGCAGAGCTCGTCGCCGTCCGTGGCCTCCTCCGCAAGGCGGCTGCCGTGCCCGTGCGTCTCCCGTCGTCTCCACGCGTCAAGGAGAGTCGTCCAGTGCTCTTGGCCGAGGAGCCGCCGGCCAAGAAGAGGAAGGCGTCCCCGCCTCCCGTTCCCGTGCTCAAGAGCAAGAAGCCGCCCACCAAGAAGATGACGGGCTCTGAGAGGGAGATGCTCGCCGAAGACCTGGAGTCTTTCGTTGCGGAAATTCCCGATCACATCTTCGAGCTCTTGAAGAAGCAGAGCTGCGCCACCCGCCCCGGCGACATCGAGATCGACCTCCATGCGCTGGACGACGCCGCCGTCCTCGAGTTACAGGAGCAGGTTGACAAGTTCGCTCGTGACAAGAGGGCGGCGAGTCCGTCGCCGCAAGAACGGCACCAAACAGACGGCCCTAAGGTGATGGTCGAAGAGGAGGACGAAGAAGTTGACATCTGCGGTGGCGTCTCCCCGCTAGCGATCGTGCCGGCACCTCCGCTGCAGCTCGTCGAAGATGAAGCAACCAGCGGCAGCCCAAGCTCCAGCAGCGGAGATTCGGATAGTGATGATTCCAGCGGCAGCGATTCAGACTCAGAGGAAGAAGAAGTTGACATCTGCGGTGGCGTCTCCCCCTTAGCGATCCTGCCGGCACCTCTGCCGCCGCTCGTCGGAGAAGAAACGAACAGCGGCAGACCAGGCTCCAGCAGCAGCGGCGACTCGGATACTGATGATTCCAGCAGCAGCAGCGATTCAGACGATTCAGACTCCGGCAGCAGCAGTGACTCGGATTCTGATTCGGACGAGATCGTCGATAGTCCAGCTCCGGCCATCATCAGGCCTCCAACATGCGAGGATCTCGCCCGTGCTCTGGAAAGGCAACGAAAGGAGGCCGTGTCCTGGGCGAGGGAGAAGGCCCGTCAAGAGGTGCTTGAGACGGAGAGGACGGCAATGCCCGACGATACCCTACACCCAGAGGACGTGAAGAGGCTCGGCATTGATGAATACAACACGGCGAAGCCCAACAACTTATTACGGCAGATTGGACTCTATCTCAAGGTTGACGACGACGACGAGGATTTAGAGGAAGGCGAGATTCTGTAGTCCGCGCAGAAAGCAAATAATGCTTTTGTTGATTGCTTGACGCCTCACAGAAAGTTTGTAGCTCTCTTCAGCGAAATGTATGTGTGATGAACATGATTGAATATAAATATGAAAGTATACGGTCGATTATAATAGGCAGAATTAGTGATTTCTTTACAGATGTTTTATGGTGTGTAAATGCTTATCATGCATATAGTTAGCCCATCTTCGAGAAAGATCAACAGAGGCCATTTCCAATATCATACTAATTATTATTTAACATGAACTAGAAACATATATAATGGCACACCGTATACAGCCGGTTCAACAGTAGTTTTATTTAGAGAATTGCTATGTTCAGACCAATAGGATCATGTGGCGCATCAAGCCGGGTATGACATCCAAAACTTATAGCCCGAGTGTGTTTAGCTAAATTTCAACTTCATGATCACTATCCCAACTATCATATATAGGTGAAGTTGCATTGCTCGAAATTACACGAGCATTGATTGACTACCACTTCATGAAGCACACCCGTTTTATACAAGATATCCTTTACAACTATGGCACAATCCAAAGCAATTAGGATCCACATGGTTCTAGGCACACCGTATATATCATTTTACTTTTTTAAATTGAAAAAATCAAACAATTCTGATGTAATGTTATTGCACATATATAAAAGAGAGTTTGACTCGGTGTTTCTGAAAAGACATCTTCTCATACATATGGAGATCAGTAATGATGTAATGTTGATGCCTCAAGACCCTGAATGATAGCATAATCTCACGCATTCAATTTACAAAAAGATGCACCAAGGATGCTTGTTCGCTGCGAATTTCCACCTTTGCATATGCTAACTAGTTCCTCCTTGACATTCTCATTCTTTGTACAACCGGATTGCACCATTCCCATTCTCATTCCCAACAGCGAACAGTTCTTTAGTTAAACATTCAACAACATGTAGATAAATCTTCATGGTTGTTTTCGCCTTTAGAATCTGTTTGACAGCAGGGGTAGCTTATAAGAATATGCTGCTGAGAAAGAAAATAAGTCTAACACAAAGGAGATGTGCAAGAAATGAATCACTTAACGGATCGAAAATCCTCACCAACATGCCCTCTAGACTGAATTTGTTTGACGAGCATCCAGTAAATCAGTACCCACCAATATATGTGAAAACAAGAGCGTGTTGAAAAGATAGCAGTATGAGATTCTATAGATTTTTCTTTTGTTCTTGTTGTCCAGGATCATAGCTACTTCATAACTGAAAAAGACACAAGATCAATTGATCAATCAAATGCGCTACAAAACTTAATGAAGTGATGCTTCTTTCTAATTAGGCAAAGTAGCACCACATGCCAGCGAACCTACAAACTGTAGAACATGCTTACCTTGTGCTTCTTACGATCCAGAAAGGAAAAACTATTAGCTGAAGAAGGATCCAGGAACAGGAAGCCACAAAAGGTAGAAATGTTACAACAAGCTCACATCGACTGTACTTGGCCATCTTTCCGATGTCTATGAATATGTGCTCCGCTTCGGTACAACCCCCCCCCCCCTCACCTCTGTATCTGAGACATGCGAGGTGCAT
The DNA here is from genome assembly GCA_022496015.1 of Hordeum marinum. Taxonomy (NCBI): domain Eukaryota; kingdom Viridiplantae; phylum Streptophyta; class Magnoliopsida; order Poales; family Poaceae; genus Hordeum; species Hordeum marinum. Next base: position 264,210,102 of record CM039676.1, read on the forward strand.
GTATTCCCACACGATCCATCGGCCCACCTTGATCCTGTTAGACATTTGTAGTCGTTTCTCAAAACATATATAAAAGAAGTGCCTGCCTGGGCCGCCGTGTTGGGAACGTTGCATGGGAAACAAAAAAATTCCTACGCACACGCAGATCTATCCATGGTGATGAGCATCTACGAGAGAGAGAGTGGGTCTACATACCCTTGTAGATCGCTAAGCGGGAAGCATTAAGAAACGCGGTTGATGTAGTCGAACGTCTTCGCGATCCAAATCGCCGTGCGTCCCGCGATCCAATCACGATCCGTCCCGCGATCTAATCACGATCCGTCCCACGAACTTGATCACGATCCATCCCACGAACTTGATCACGATCCTTCCGATCTAGCGCCGAACGGACGGCACCTCCGCGTTCAGCACACGTACAGCTTGATGATGATCTCCGCCGTCTTGATCCAGCAAGAGAGAGCGGAGAGGTAGAAGAGTTCGCAGGCAGCGTGATGGCGCTCCGCCAATGGTGGTGGCGCAATTTCGGTAGGGCTACGCCTAAGCACTGCAGAAATCCGATCTAGAGGAGAAACTATGCACAGGAGGAACGGGTAGCACATGGCTGAAAAACTAGTGCAAAACCCAAAACCCTCTAGTATATTTAGGAGGAGAGGAGGAGAGGAGGCAGCCTTGGCTTCCAAGCCAAGAGCGTCAGCCGAATCAAGGTGGTGGAGGTGGAGTCCACCTCCAATCCTAGTAGGACTAGGATTCACCCTATTTTTCCTTTTTTCACCTTTTCTCTTTGGGTTTTTTCCTCCAGCCACATGGGTCTTGTGTGGGAGTTTCCACCAGCCCACTAAGGGCTGATATTCACTCTCCCACAGCCTATGAAGCCTCTTGGGTCGAAATACCCCTCCCGGAGGCCTCCCGGTACACTACCGGCACTCCCGGTACACTACCGATGAGCCCGAAACTTTTCCGGCGACCAAAACGGGACTTCCTATATATGAATCTCGACCTCCGGACCATTCCGGAGCTCCTCGTGATGTCCGGGATCTCATCCGGGACTCCGAACAACATTCGGTCACCACCATACATAACTCTATACTACCAAAACGTCACCAAACCTTAAGTGTGCAGACCCTGCGGGTTCGAGAACTATGTAGACATGACCGAGACACCTCTACGGTTAATAACCAATGGCGGGACCTGGATGTCCACATTGGTTCCTACATATTCTACGAAGAACTTTATCGGTCAAACCTCTATGTCAAGGATTCAGTTAATCCCGTATGATGTTCCCTTTGTTCTTCGGTATGTTACTTGCTCGAGATTCGATCGTCGGTATCTTCATACCTAGTTCAACCTCATTACTGGCAAGTCTCTTTACTCATTCCGTAATACAAGATCCCGTAACTAACACTTAGTCACATTACTTGCAAGGCTTATTGTGATGTTGTATTACCGAGTGGGCCCTAAGATACCTCTCTGTCACACGGAGTAACAAATCCCAGTATTGATCCATGCCAACTCAACAGACACCCTCGGAGATACCTGTAGAGCACCTTTATAGTCACCCAGTTAAGTTGCGACGTTTGATACACACAAGGCACTTCTCCGATGTCCGTGAGTTGCATGATCTCATGGTCAAAGGAACATATATTTGACATGTAGAAAATAGTAGCAATAAACTGACACGATCATAAGCTACGTTTGTAGTTTGGGTCTTGTCCATCACATCATTCTCATAATGATGTGATCCCGTTATCAAATGATATCTCATGTCCATGGCTAGGAAACCTTAACCATCTTTCGATCAACGAGCTAGTTCACTAGAGGCATACTAGGGACATTGTGTTTGTCTATGTATCCACACATGTATCCATGTTTCCAATTAATACAATTCTAGCATGGATAATAAACAATTATCATGAACAAGGAAATATAATAATAAACACTTTATTTATTACCTCTAGGGCATATTTCCAACAGTCTCCCACTTGCACTAGAGTCAATAATCTAGCTCACATCACTATGTGATTTACATTGTAATGAATCGAACACCCATACAGTTCTAGTGTTGATCATGTTTAGATCTTGGAAGAGGTTTAGTCAACGGGTCTGCAACATTCAGATCTGTGTGCACTTTGCAAATATTTATGTCCTTCTCCTCGATGTAATATCGGATGGAGTTGAAGCGTCGCTTTATATGTCTGGTCCTCTTGTGAAACCTTGGTTCTTTGGCTAGAGCAATGGCACCAGTGTTGTCACAGAACAGGCTCATTGGATTCAGTGCACTGGGCACTACTTCAAGATCTGTCATGAACTGCTTCATCCAGACACCTTCCTTCGCCGCCTCCGAGGCTGCGATGTATTCCGCTTCGCACGTAGAATCAGCTACCACGCTTTGCTTGGAACTGCACCAGCTTACCGCTTCCCCGTTAAGAATAAATACGTATCCGGTTTGCGACTTCGAGTCGTCCGGATCAGTGTCAAAGCTTGCATCGACGTAACCCTTTATGACGAGCTCTTCATCACCTCCATAAACGAGAAACATTTCCTTAGTCCTTTTTAGGTACTTAAGGATATTCTTGACCGCTTGCCAGTGCTCCATTCCAGGATCACTTTGAAACCTTCCGATCATACTTATGGCAAGGCTGACATCAGGTCTTGTGCACAGCATTGCATACATGATAGAGCCTATGGCTGAAGCATAGGGGATGACACTCATATTTTCTCTATCTTCTGTAGTTACTGGGCATTGAGTCTTACTCAACTTCACACCTTGTAACACAGGCAAGAACCCCTTCTTGGACTGATCCATTTTGAACTTCTTCAAAACTTTATCAAGGTATGTGCTCTGTGAAAGTGCTATTAAGCGTCTCGATCTATCTCTATAGATCTTAATGCCTAATATGAAAGCAGCTTCTCCTAGGTCCTTCATTGAAAAACTCTTGTTCAAATATTCCTTCATGCTTTCCAGCATTTCTATATTGTTTCCAATCAGCAATATGTCATCCACATATAATACTAGAAACGCTATAGAGCTCCCACTCACTTTCTTGTAAATACAAGCTTCTCCGTAAACTTGTATAAACTCAAACGCTTTGATCACCTCATTAAAACGTTTATTCCAACTCCGAGATGCTTGCACCAGTCCATAAATGGATCGCTGGAGTTTGCAAACTTTGTCAGCATTCTCTGGATCGACAAAACCTTCGGGTTGCATCATATACAACTATTCCTCAAGGAAACCATTGAGGAACGCTGTTTTGACATCCATCTGCCAAATTTCATAGTCGAAATAAGCAGCTATTGCTAACATGATTCTGGCAGACTTAAGCATCGCTACGGATGAGAAAGTCTCATCGTAGTCAACTCCTTGAACTTGTGAAAAACCCTTTGCCACAAGTCGAGCTTTATAAACGGTGACATTACCGTCCGCGTCTGTCTTCTTCTTAAAGATCCATTTGTTCTGAATGGCCTTTCGCCCTTCAGGTAATACTTCCAAAGTCCATACTTTGTTTTCATACATGGATCTCATCTCGGATTTCATAGCCTCTAACCAATTTTCGGAATCTGGGCCCATCACTGCTCCTCCATAGCTCGTAGGTTCATTGTTGTCCAACAACATGACCTCCAAGACAGGGTTGCCGTACCACTCAAGGGTAGTACGCGGCCTTGTCGACCTATGAGGTTCAATAGAAGCTTGATCTGAAGCTTCATGATCATTATCATGAACTTCCTCTTCTATCGTCGTAGGTTCCACAGAAACATCTTTCTGCGCTGTGCTACTTTCTGGTTGAAGTAAAGGTTAAATAACCTAATCAAGCTCTATTTTCCTCCCACTTAATTCTTTCGAGAGAAACTCTTTCTCAAGAAATGTTCCGTTCTTAGCGACAAACACTTTGTCTTCGAATCTGAGATAGAAGGTATACCCGACTGTCTCTTTCGGGTATCCTATGAAGACGCATTTCTCCGCTTTGGGTTCCAGCTTTTCAGGCTGAAGCTTTTTGACATAAGCATCACATCCCCAAACTTTAAGAAACGACAACTTTAGCTTCTTGCCAAACCACAGTTCATATGGCGTCGTCTCAACGGATTTTGATGGTGCCCTATTTAAAGTGAATGCAGCTATCTCTAATGCATAACCCCAAAATGATAGTGGCAAATCAGCAAGAGACATCATAGAACGCACCATATCTAATAAGGTTCGATTACGACGTTCGAACACACCATTACGCTGTGGTGTTCCGGGCGGTGTCAACTGTGAAACAATTCCACACCGTCTTAAGTGACTGCCAAACTCATAACTCAAATATTCACCTCCTCGATCAGATCGCAGGAACTTAATCTTCTTGTTACGATGATTCTCAACTTCACTCTAAAATTGCTTGAACTTTTCAAACGTTTCAGACTTGTGTTTCATTAAGTAAATATACCCATATCTAATTAAGTCATTAGTGAAGGTGAGAAAATAACGATGTCCACCACGCGTTGTAACATTCGTTGGACCGCACACATCAGTATGTATGATTTCCAATAAGTCACTCGCCCGTTCCATTGTTCCAGAGAACGGCGTTTTAGTCATCTTGCCCATGAGGCATGGTTCACATGTGTCAAGTGATTGAAAATCAAGTGACTCTAAAAGTCCATCAGCATGGAGCTTCCTCATGCGTTTTACACCAATATGACCTAAACGGCAGTGCCATAAGAAAGTGGTACTATCATTATCAACTCTACATCTTTTGGCATCAATGTTATGAACATGTGTGTCATCACTATCAAGATTCAATATGAATAAACCCCTAACATTGGGTGCATGACCATAAAATATATTACTCATATAAATAGAACAACCTTTATTCTCTGATTTAAATGAGTAACCGTGTCGCAATAAACAAGATCCAGATATAATTTTCATGCTTAACGCAGGTACTAAAGAACAATTATTCAGGTTCATCACTAATATCGATGGTAATCGAAGAGGGAGTGTGCCGATGGCGATGACATCAACCTCGGAACCATTTTTCACGCGCATCGTCACTTCGTCCTTTGCAAGCCTTCGTTTATTCCGTAGTTCCTGCTTTGAGTTGCAAATGTGAGCAACCGAACCGGTATCAAATACCCAGGCACTACTACGAGAGCTAGTAAGGTACACATCAATAACATGTATATCATATATATCTTGTTTGTCGTTGGTCGTCTTCTTATCAGCCAGGTACTTGGGGTAGTTTCGCTTCCAGTGACCAGTTCCCTTGCAATGAAAGCACTCAGTTTCTGGCTTGGGTCCATGCTTGGGCTTCTTTACAGGAGTAGCAATTGCTTTGCCATCCTTCTTGGTTTTACCCTTCTTGCCCTTGCCCTTGACTTTGCCATTTTTCTTGAAACTAGTGGTTTTATTGACCATCAACACTTGATGTTCTTTCTGGATTTCAGACTCAGTGACTTTTAGCATCGCAAATAGCTCGGCGACTGACTTGTTCATCCCGTGCATGTTATAGTTCATCACAAAGCTCTTGTAACTAGGTGGCAGCGATTGAAGAACTCTGTCAGTGATCGCCTCTGGCAGAAGGGCAATTCCCAACTCCGCTAGACGAGTTGAATACCTAGACATTCTGAGTATATGTTCACTGATAGACCCGTCCTCCTCCATCTTGCAAGCATAGAACTTATCGGAGGTTTCATACCTCTCGATCCGGGCGTTCTTCTGAAAGATAAACTTCAACTCCTGGAACATCTCATATGCTCCATGACGTTCAAAATGTCTTTGAAGACCCGGTTCCAAGCCATACAATATTGCACACTGAACTATTGAGTAATCTCCAGTACGTGCCTCCCAAATGTTCTTAACGTCTTCGGAGGTCATGTCTTCTGGTTGGTCACCAAGCGGTGCATCAAGGACATATGATTTCTGGGAAGCCGTGAGGATAACCTCGAATTATGGGCCCAGTCAACAAAGTTACTTCCATCATCTTTCAACTTAGCTTTCTCTAGAAACGCATTAAAATTCTGGGGTGCTACTGTGCGAACCATTGATCTACAACATAAATATGTAAAGTTTACTTAGACTATTGTTCAAGATAATGAGTTTAGTTAATCAAATTACTAAAGCTCCCACTCAAATTGACATCCCTCAGGTCATCTGAGTGTCACATGATCCAAATCCACCAACTCAAGTCCGATCATCACGTGAGTTGAGGTGGCCTCAATGGTGAACATCATTATGTTGATCATATCTACTATAGGACTCATGCTCGACCTTTCGGTCTCTTGTGTTCCGAGGCCATGTCTGTACATGCTAGGCTCGTCAAGTTTAACCCGAGTGTTCTGCACGTGCAACACTGGCTTGCACCCATTGTATGTGAACGTAGAGTCTATCACACCCGATCATCACGTGGTGTCTCAACACGACGAACTTTCGCAACGGTGCACACTCGAGGAGAACACAATTTATCTTGAAATTAAGTGAGGGATCACCTTATAATGCTACCGTCGTACTAAGCAAAACAAGGTGCATAAAAGGATTAACATCACATGCAATTCATAAGTGACATGATATGGCCATGAACTTGTGCTTTAGATCTCCATCTTGAAAGCACCGGCATGATCTCCATCGTCACTAGCACGACACCATGATCTCCATCATCTTGATCTCCATCAACGTGTCGTCATCGGGGTTGTCACGCCCTGCATGCTTATACTACTATTGCTACCGTTTAGCAATAAAGTAAAGCATTACATAGCGCTTAATGATTAACACGCGGGTCATACAATAATTAAAGACTATCCTATGGCTTCTGGCGGTTGGCGTACTCATCGACATGCAAGTCGTGATAATCTATACATCACATGATCATCTCATACATCACATATATCACATCATGTAATTGGCCATATCACATCACAACATACCCTGCAAAAACAAGTTAGACGTCATCTAATTGTTGTTGCATGTTTTACGTGGCTGCTACGGGTTTCTAGCAAGAACGATTCCCACCTACGCATAAACCACAATGGTGATACATAATTTGCTTTTCAACCTTCTCAAGGACCGCCTTTGTCGAATCCGATCCAACTAAAGTGAGAGAAACTGTCACCCGCAAGCCATCTAGGCAACAAGTTGCGTCGAGGGAACCGGTCTCTCGTAAGCGTACGAGTAATGTTGGTCTGGGCCGCTTCATCTCACAATACCGCTGAACCAAAATACGACCAAAGGAGGAAGCAATCTAAGCATCAACGCCCACAAACCTTTTGTGTTCTACTCGAGATCTCATCAACACATATACCTAGCTCATGATGCCACTGTTGGGGAACGTTGCATGGGAAAAAAAATTCCTACGCACACGCAGATCTATCCATGGTGATGAGCATCTACGAGAGAGAGAGTGGATCTACATACCCTTGTAGATCGCTAAGCGGGAAGCATTAAGAAACGCGGTTGATGTAGTCGAACGTCTTCGCGATCCAAATCGCCGTGCGTCCCGCGATCCAATCATGATCCGTCCCGCGATCTAATCACGATCCGTCCCACGAACTTGATCATGATCCATCCCACGAACTTGATCACGATCCTTCCGATCTAGCGCCGAACGGACGGCACCTCCGCGTTCAGCACACGTACAGCTTGATGACGATCTCCGCCGTCTTGATCCAGCAAGAGAGAGCGGAGAGGTAGAAGAGTTCGCAGGCAGCGTGATGGCGCTCCGCCGATGGTGGTGGAGCAATTTCGGTAGGGCTTCGCCTAAGCACTACAGAAATCCGATCTAGAGGAGAAACTATGCACTGGAGGAACAGGTAGCACATGGCTGAAAAACTAGTGCAAAACCCAAAACCCTCTAGTATATTTAGGAGGAGAGGAGGAGAGGAGGCAGCCTTGGCTTCCAAGCCAAGAGCTTCAGCCGAATCGAGGTGGTGGATGTGGAGTCCACCTCCAATCCTAGTAGGACTAGGATTCACCCTATTTTTCCTTTTTTTCACCTTTTCTCTTTGGGTTTTTTCCTCCAGCCACATGGGCCTTGTGTGGGAGTTTCCACCAGCCCACTAAGGGCTGATATTCACTCTCCCACAGCCTATGAAGCCTCTTGGGTCGAAATACCCCTCCCGGAGGCCTCCCGGTACACTACCGGCACTCCCGGTACACTACCGATGAGCCCGAAACTTTTCCGGCGACCAAAACGGGACTTCCTATATGTGAATCTCGACCTCCGGACCATTCCGGAGCTCCTCGTGATGTCCGGGATCTCATCCGGGACTCCGAACAACATTCGGTCACCACCATACATAACTCTATACTACCAAAACGTCACCAAACCTTAAGTGTGCAGACCCTGCGGGTTCGAGAACTATGTAGACATGACCGAGACACCTCTACGGTTAATAACCAATGGCGGGACCTGGATGTCCACATTGGTTCCTACATATTCTACGAAGAACTTTATCGGTCAAACCTCTGTGTCAAGGATTCAGTTAATCCCGTATGATGTTCCCTTTGTTCTTCGGTATGTTACTTGCTCGAGATTCGATCGTCGGTATCTCCATACCTAGTTCAACCTCGTTACTGGCAAGTCTCTTTACTCATTCCGTAATACAAGATCCCGTAACTAACACTTAGTCACATTGCTTGCAAGGCTTATTGTGATGTTGTATTACCGAGTGGGCCCTAAGATACCTCTCCGTCACACGGAGTAACAAATCCCAGTATTGATCCATGCCAACTCAATCCCAGCAATCTAAGCATCAACGCCCACAAACTCTTTGTGTTCTACTCGAGATCTCATCTAAGATAGACCTAGCTCATGATGCCACTGTTGGGAAACGTTGCATGGGAAAATAAAAAAATTCCTACGCACACGCAAGATCTATCCATGGTGATGAGCATCTACGAGAGAGAGAGTGGATCTACATACCCTTGTAGATCGCTAAGCGGGAAGCGTTAAGAAACGCGGTTGGTCTAGTCGAACGTCTTCGCGATCCAAATCGCCATGCGTCCTACGATCCAATCACGATCCGTCCCACAAACTTGATCACGATCCATCCCACGAACTTGATCACGATCCATCCCACAAACTTGATCACGATCCTTCCGATCTAGCGCCGAACGGATGGCACCTCCGCGTTCAGCACACGTACAGCTTGATGACGATCTCCGCCGTCTTGATCCAGCAAGAGAGAGAAGAGAGGTAGAAGAGTTCGCCGGCAGCGTGATGGCGCTCCGCCGATGGTGGTGGAGCAATTTCGGTAGGGCTTCGCCTAAGCACTGTAGAAATCCGATCTAGAGGAGAAACTATGCACTGGAGGAACGGGTAGCACGTGGCTGAAAAACTAGTGCAAAAACCTAAAACCCTCTAGTATATATAGGAGGAGAGGAGGCAACCTTGGCTTCCAAGCCAAGAGATTTGGCCAAACCAAGGTGGTGGAGGTGGAGTCCACCTCCAATCCTAGTAGGACTAGGATTCACCCTATTTTGCCTTTTTTTCCACCTTTTCTCTTTGGGTTTTTTCCTCCAGACACATGGTCCTTGTGTGGGAGTTTCCACCAGCCCACTAAGGGCTAATATTCACTCTCCCATAGCCCATGAAGTCTCTTGGGTCAAAATACCCCTCCCAGAGGTCTCTTGGTACACTACCGGCACTCCCGGTACACTACCGATGAGCCCGAAACTTTTCTGGCGACCAAAACAGGACTTCCTATATATGAATCTTTACCTCCAGACCATTTCAGAGCTCCTCGTGATGTCCGAGATCTCATCTGGGACTCAGAACAACCTTCGTTCACCACCATACATAACTCTATACTACCGAAACGTCACCAAACCTTAAGTGTGCAGACCCTGTGGGTTCGAGAACTATGTAGACATGACCGAGACACCTCTACGGTCAATAACCAATGGCGAGACCTGGATGTCCACATTGGTTCCTACATATTCTACAAAGAACTTTATCGGTCGAACCTCTATCTCAAGGATTCAGTTAATCCCGTATGATGTTCCCTTTGTTCTTCGGTATGTTACTTGCCCGAGATTCGATCGTCGGTATCTCCATACCTAGTTCAACCTCGTTACTGTCAAGTCTCTTTACTCGTTCCGTAATACAAGATCTCGTAACTAACACTTAGTCACATTGCTTGCAAGGCTTATTGTGATGTATTACCGAGTGGGTCCTGAGATACCTCTCCGTCACACGGAGTAACAAATCCCAGTATTGATCCATGCCAACTCAACAGACACCCTCGAAGACACATGTAGAGCACCTTTATAGTCACCCAGTTACGTTGCGACGTTTGATACACACAAGGCACTCCTTCGATGTCCGTGAGTTGCATGATCTCATGGTCAAAGGAACATATATTTGACATGTAGAAAATAGTAGCAATAAACTGACACGATCATAATCTACGTTTGTAGTTTGGGTCTTGTCCACCCGTTATCAAATGACATCTCATATCCATGGCTAGGAAACCTTAACGATCTTTCGATCAACGATCTAGTTCACTAGAGGCATAATAGGGACATTGTGTTTGTCTATGTATCCACACATGTATTTATGTTTCCAATTAATACAATTCTAGCATGAATAATAAACAATTATCATGAACAAGGAAATATAATAATAAACACTTTATTTATTGCCTCTAGGGCATATTTCCAACACGCCGGCGTATCCTATTCGACCGTCCCGAATCAAGCCCATGTGTGCGACAAGGGACGACCTTTCAGTGTACACTTCGGCGGCGGCCAGACCCATGGGGTGCCAAGACAGGACCGGAGGGTGGTTATTTCAGTGGAGCTCGACGTGTAGGCATGTGGCCGGTTATTTAAGTCGGTCGATGTGCCCCTGGCGAGGAGGCACTAAACGGCCGGGAGGAACGCGGGCGCGCTGCATGCGAGGCATGGTGGGCCATCCCAGTAAAGGCCACATCAGTGCTTAAGTTGTTGTTTTAAAAAGTAGTCATCATGCCGAGCAAGGGAGAAGGTCCGTTGGGAGGTGCTCCAGACGGATAGGACGACAATGCTTGACGATTCCCTACACCAAAAGGACCTGAATAGGCTCGACATTGATGACCACAACACGGCGATGCCCAACAACTGATTGCGGTAGATCGGACTCTTCCGCAAGGTTGACGACCACGACTGGAAGCAGCAGCACCACCACCATCAAAGCTTCGAATAAGACCTAGAGGAAGGCGATATTTGGTCTTGATCGTCGTTGCTAGCAAGGTGCTATAACAAGTATTGTTGTTGATGGCTTGATACCTCACAGAAAGCTTGTAACTCTCTTCAAAATGTATGTGTACTGAACACGATTGGATATATGAAAGTACATGATCAATTATAAAAAGTCATGTACATTTTTAAAATTTATGATCGTTTTTATTTTTGTTTTTGCCGTTTCATTTTCTAAAATACATGAGCTTTTATTTAAAACTCATGAATAATTAAAATAACACATGCATATTTTTTATAAATTTTAAGTAATTTTATGAAAATTAGTGAGCATTTTTAATGGAAAAAATACAGAAAAATATAAAAAAATATTTGATACAAACAGTACATTTTTTTTGGATAACTTCATTGCATTTTATTGATCAACAATGTTCAGAGGAATTGTTACAGGATTATGTGGTGCAGCAAACTGGACATGACGTCCAAAGTTTAAATCTAGAGAATATTTAGCTAAACTTGAACTTCATTATTGCTACCTTGACTGTTATAGGTGAAGTTGCATTCCTCAAAATTACACGAGCATTGATTGACTATCACTCCATGATGCCCACCCGTTTTATCCGAGATTTCCTTTACGACTATTGCAGAATCCAAAGCTATTATATCCGTCTGACTAGTAGATCATCGACAAGGTCTTGGCTCTTGGGCTTCCTGACACGCTCGGTCTTCTAGAGTCGTCATCTATTATATGCATGTCTCTGAAAAAGAAAATCAATTATATGCCACTAAATGCAACTGAAGATTAGCCAAGATAGAGGTTGCTTTGGTCTCGACAAATAGCCGCAGCAACTGCTTCCATCCTTTCATTAAACTGCACTGTCAACAGAATGGGAAGATCTTTTCCTAAAACGGCAGTCTGGTTGCACTGCGCACCAGAGGAAGTTGATGCTATTTGTCAACTTGATTGATTGTAATAACTCTGTTTAATTAACGGCAGTGTTCTTCGCGCAAAAAAAAAAAGTGAACTTTGCAAACACAACACCTAATGTGGGATCCATGGTAGACGACGCTGGGTTCTGGGTCTGCTAGCCCACAAGAGCTATGTCTCGGCTATCACGGGACATGGAGATGGGCTGACCCAATAGGGGTTTCTGGGAGAGGGTTTCTTTGTTTTTGGTTTTATTTTTTATTTTTCCTTTTGTTTTGTTTTGTTATTTTCGGTCCTCTTTCTTCTTCTCGCTTCTCTGTCTTCTTTTGGTTTTCTTTGTTTTTTTTTCGCTTTTTTCGTGGTTCTTTTGTCAGTTTTCTTGGTTTTTGTTTTCTCTTTCTGGTTTTCAATGGTTTTATTTCGTTTTTATTTTTTTTCCAACATGTGTCTTTTACATCGTGTCTTATACATCAGGATATTATCTATGCAGGTTTAGCTTTCTAAAATACACGTGCCTTTTACATCGTGTCTTTTTCATACACGTAGTTCTGAGGCGAGGCGAAACAACCGTTGTTTGTCCCAAGCGCACAAAAGCTTACATGGGTCGACGGCCACCGTGCGGCTGGTGTCCAAAGATTTAATGGGCTGAGGCCTCCTTATAAATCTAACGGAAAGATCTAGTGGGCAAATGAAAATCAACATGGATGGCGGGCTTTCCTGTACTAATGGGGTAGGAGCAGCGGTAGCAGTTTGTAAAGATCATAACGGATTGTATCTAGGTTCTTCGGCATTGGTGGTTCCAGGAATTACTTATCCCATAGTCTTGGAGGCCATAGCATGTCGTGAGGCCCTTGCACTAGAAGAAGATCTATCTCTTCATAGCTTTGTGGTGGTGTGTCATTGCAAACCAGTAGTAGATGACATGCATGAGCTTTGTAGCTGTAGTTTCATTTATGAAAGTTGAGGACCGAATGTTGATACATACAACCTTGCCAAACACTCTTTGTTGCTTGATCAGGGTCAACACTTGTCGGTTATTTCCCGGAATGACCCAGCTTGTACCCCTCTCAATATCCAAATTAATCAGTACAATGTTGACATCCCTAAAAAAGCAGAACACCTGACCATGCATGCGTGAAAATCTTCAGTTTTGCTTTTGATCGTGCATCTTTCTGAGGAGACACATAAAAGCAGAAAGAGGCGATCACATTTTTCGACAAAAAATTATATAAATATCAAGATGACATCAATTACATCCACCTCTGCAAAAGCACATAATATCCAGAGCATGTCTAGACATCACATATGCATACAACAATAAAAGAAGAAGAAAAAGAAAAATGAGAGGGAAGAGTCCAACAATGATGGCAACACCTAGAGTCCAAAAATACTCCTCAAAAATGAAACATTTTGAAAGGTTATTGTAAACAGACACCGTCGTCCTCTGGTTCAATCATGATAGTCAGATCATGGGTTTGTAAGTTGTAACGTGTAGAAAGTTCAACCTCCAAACAGTGCCTTTAATAAGGAAACGGTTGGGAAGGCGTCATTGCCTTCTGCAAGACATAGGGTTTTCACCCTGGAAATTGAAGCCAACTTGAACCGTCGACCCCAAATAAACGTTTGTTTTTTCTGGATTTCATTCATTTGAGGCGACAAAACGGACGCCCATGCCTGGTTTTGCCCGTCCGCTAGTCGGTGCATCCAACGCACGGTCGCATCGCAACTTGTGTGCATCGCATCTCAACACTTTGGAGAAAAAATGCGGTCGCACATTTTAAAAACACACATAAAACATAATTAAACATTAACATAAATTTTAAAGTGTTCAAACTAATACCGAGAGCACATTTAAACATAACTTAAACTAAAAGACATTAAAAAAATATAGTTATCGCCGCCGTGGTCGTCTTGGATGCCGCCATCATCCTTACGCACTGTCGTCATTGTCATAGTCCATGGTGAGGTCGACGTACGGTGGTAGCATCCAAAGGTGGGTCGGTGACGCCTGCGGTGGCTGCCAGGTCGGAGGCGCCTGCACCACCTCTTCCCGTGACGAGGATGACTCAGATGCCCGTGGCGGAATGGGCTCCCATGGCTTGGCACCCATCTAGTCGGCCATCACCGCCGCCATGGATGACCATGTCCACCTCTGGCCCACCAAGTGCGGGTTCCACACGGCGATGGGGGGCACCTCCATCACTTCCAAGTGCACCTCCTCCTTGACATCCATGTCCACCTCCGGGATCGTGACACCATTGGCCGCGGAGAGGACCAACTGGATTTCGAGGCCCTCCTGTTGGCGTTCACCGTGGGTGTTCACGGAGTCCTCCATCACCCGCCGCATGAGCTCCACCTCCTCATCGCCGGTCATGAGAGGTGGTGGTGGTGGGGACAGAGACGGAGATGGGGTCGGTGTGAGGCTGCGGACCCGCATACGCCCACGCGTTTGGGGCGGCTCAGAGCACGCGCGTGGCAAAAAACGTTTGCCACCGTAGGTCATGCTCATCGCAGAGCCAAGTGTCTCACACAACGGCCAGTCGATGGTGTACCCGCGGCCGTAGAGAAGATCTGGTGGCAGGCGGACACGAGGTCGGTCGATCTCTTAATGGCGGGCGCGGGCATTCACCGGGACCGATGGGATGGGCACTTGATCCGCAGAGAGATGCTAGTTGTTGGGGAGGTGGACATTGCCCCACAATAGTGGCATCGCCATCTCCCAGTAGCATCGGGGGACATCAACGCTGATGTAGGGACGACTAGGCTGCGGCGCCCCTGGCAGCGAGATGGAAAATGCGGGCGGAGGGGGTGGCGTAGACTTAGTGGAGCGGCGGCGACCTGAGGACGACCTGTCCTCGTTGTTCTGCTCCCCCTTGTTGAGCCAATGCCACCCACCATGGGCGTCGGCGAAGATGTGTAGGAGAGGAAGTGAAAGAGTGGACAGGGTTTGGTCGCTCGTGTCAGGGCTCGACAAGGCAGGCAGGCTCGGAAGTGGAAGTTGTGGACCAACAGGTCCACGGCTTCCACATTAAGAAGGACGACGACCGGGACGACTAGGCTGACAGGCAGGGTCACCCCTCCTCCCCACCCCCACCCCCGCGCATGCACCGTAAATGCGGGTGGTGGTAAGTAGGTAGGCTACTGTCACGTGGGCCCGAGGCGGACGCGGAGCGGGCACGTGGGTGTCCCTTCGCCGTTCGTATGTATGCAAACCAGGCGCAAGTTTGCGACTTTGCGCCCAAAATGGGGACACACCGGTCGACAAAAAAATTGCGGATGGGGTCGCGTGTTGGGTCGTGGCGTCTGTCCATTTGGGACAAAATGGACACACCCGGATTAGATGGGCTCCAATGTTGGAGTTGGATGAGACCGCCAAGAACGAAGTCTGCCAGTGTCGCCGCCCCACTCACCAAGATTATTGCTGCAAAACTCCAACCTTCCAATACGCAAACTTCTTTCGATCTGTCCCATCCAGTTTTCTTCGTAAATCACTACCATTACCAATAAGTCTCACATAGTATAAGTGTGTAGACCTTCTGGCCTTTGATCCATCTTTGACATACCCACCTCCATTAATCTTAGCCAACAAGGTGGATAATGCGATGTGGTGGTGCTCCCGCTTGTACCTCGTCATGACGATCCATGCACAGCTCCAAAGATCTCGAGCAAATGCCACACAACAGTAATAGACAGGAACATGTGTGGCAGCCGCGGATGGCATCATGCCCCTCTCCTCTGTCAATATGGATGACAGCGGATGGAGGAGCGCGCGCTTCGCCAGATTGTGACCGAATATTGTTGACCACGTTAGGATCGGCACCATGATCTTGGCCAGGTTGTCTCGGCAATCAGATTAGATCGACAACGGATGTGAGGATAGGACAAATGAGCTAGCGTGAGGGAAAAAGAGTGAAAAATTGAGGACTTCCTCATGCTGCCATACAAAGAAGGTGAGGGAGGGGCCGCTGGCGGCTGGAGGTTGGGTTCCCTCATGTCACCCGGTTGAGGACGACCTGGGGTCGCACTGTATAGTTATTGATTCACATATAACCATGGTCCTTGGAGGACATTGCCAACTTCCGTCTTCACTTTAGCACTTCTGTTTCTTCTTGTGTACCACGAACTCCGCGATATCGCTGCTTCAGAATCTTGTTTTGCCCTCTAGCATCTTGGATGATACCTGCCGGTGATAGCATATACTCCATCTGTCTTAAATAATTGCCTTAACTTTGTATTAATTTAAGTATGAAGTTATATTAAAGTTGAAACACTTGTCTTTGGGACAGAGGAGCGCGTACTACTAGTATGATTTTCCAATCTCATATGCTCATATCGATTTCGTAAAGTGTGTATAGATCCGGTATATGTTCACCTTGCTGTAGGTCAGTAGATTGTGTTTTTCGGACGAGAAGGGCCTCTGGTGCCTGATTTTGTCTTGCAGCAAAAGTATGAGTGAAATGCATAAAACCATCACTTTACCATCATAGCTCTAGGGAAACCACCACTTTACAAAGTGTGACATTTCGCACCAAAAGCCATCGTTGACAATGGCAAGAAACACCGACGGAAAATTCTAATGACTTTGATGACGTTACTAATTGGCCAAAGCCGCGTGTGAGCTTGAGTTGGCAGAAAAAACTTCCACATAGACATTCTGGCTTGGTCTTCTTATTCTTCCTCCTTTATTTCTTTCAAGCATTTTATCAAACACATGGTCGACAGGGGAAGAATTCACGAGCAGAGCTAGCCCACCCCACGCAGCTCTCTCTCTCTCTCTTTCGCCGCCTCCTGATTCCCTCGTCTCCTCCTCCCATCCCATCACATCGCTGCCTCCACCCACCTTCTCCCCCACCGGCGACCCGCTCTTCCTACCTCCGCCACCCGCCGCACTGGTGCTTTCGGAGTCGGACGCATATGTGTGAAACGCGAACTACAAGGGTCGTTTTTGGGAACCCTAGGACACGTTTGGTTGCATGCATTAGGCCCAACAAGGCCTGCGCAGAAATAAAATGGGTTGTTGTTTACCTGGGTCGCATGAAAAAGATGGCTCGCATGGAACTTAAAGCACTCCCCAGCCAGGCTTGCTAGGAACGGCCGAATCAATAGTTTCCAGCAAGCCGGGCTGAGACAAGCCAACTTGAGCGCACATGGGTGGGCCAGGTTGCACGAGGGGATACAACTAGTATACGCCATATACGTGGCTTCTTCTTGCACCTCCAGTAACCTCCTCCTCTAATCTTCTTTCTTTCATCCCTTCTAATCTACGCAACGGTGCTTTAATTCGAGATAAGCCTTACACGAAAAAGATGCACATCGATGTCACGATTCCATTTTTGCGATTAGTTCGACGTTTCGTTGACCGTAAATGTTCAAGTTTGCGTTCATGTTCGGATCTATTTTGGACGAATTTTGTCTAATCCGTCGCATACAGTCGACCATTTGGAATTTCCTTTGACCGGCAGCTTCATCATGCGGTTCCACACAAGATTCGTGTTGTAAATTTTCTGTTTCGACGATCCTACTGCATTGACGCCGTAATTACGCGCACATTGTATTTCTTCTCCTTTGTCCTCGGCGAGCTCACGGCCTTAACCGGCAACGCCAACCATAGGCTGGATGCGTACGGCGAGGCTAGAGCTGTTGTGGTAGTTCTTGGAGTCCACACACGCAACGTTCAAGGGAGGGATGGGGAGGACATGCGGCTCCTTGAGGCCAAGGCAGGGTCTGCTGTCGCGTTGTCGCGGCCAGGGAGGCCATGGGGCGAGAGAGATGGTGCTCCCGGGTCCTCGGGGCTGTTGTTGACGCCATTGCCGTGTTTGTGACCAGTTGTCTCAATGTCTTCCAACGAGCCCGAGACCCCGACTCTGATCTTCCTCCATGCTTGTCATGGACGGCAGCAAAATAGAGCTTGATTTGATAATGATCAAAAGGTCAGGTCAAGGAGAATGGGATTTGAGTCTGCGGCGTGGCCGTGGTCGCCGTCAACGCCTCCGTGCCGGAGCGCAGAGACGAGGAGGCCACCGTATCCATAACCGAGCGTGAAACCGGCGCTGCCGAACCGCTTCGATGCCACAACTGTCCACCGTAATCGTCATGGCAGTGTGTAACTCTTTGTGTTATGGGTAGTTATTAAGTCTTAACCATATTCCGTGCAGGCAACGAAACAACATGCACTAGTATGAGCACAACCAATGTGAGCGACCAATGCGTAGATGCATTGCTACGATGTAGGAAGAAAGGATGCAGGCAATGAATCAACATGCAGATGTTGGTTTTTTGCCTGCATATGCTCACCCAGGCCCGCCTGGGTCAAGCATGCAAAAGGGCATAAATCGCTGCACGCAACCAAACACGTCCCTGGCAGCCCCCACTTCGTCGCCGCGAGCATGGCACGCATCGGCTCCACGACGGCAGCTGCAGCGACGCTGGTCCTGCTGGCGCTGGCGGCCACCGGCACCGTCGTGGACGACGCGGCCGCTGGTGGCTATGACATGACCGCTGGTGTCACTACCGGCGGTCGGGCCTGCCCGATGGGGCTGACGCAGTGCATGGGCGGGTGTGGGACAAAAGTCGTCTCGTGCCTACTCGACTGTTACGACACCTTCGCTGGAGGGACCCAGCCTGTTTGCTTCCTCGACGACACCAATAGTGTCGTGTTCTGCGCCATCGTCTGACCTCGGTGCACCACCGTGGCACGCGGCCTCGTCTGGCTCGGCGGCGGGAGCAAGGGCTGGAGGTGCGGCATCCGCGGGCAGCACAAATCCAGCGGAGATTCGATTCAAGATTCCGATGTAGTTGTGATGTTTTATGAAATGGGAAAAAGGAGGGGAGGAGGAAGAAGAAGACCAAGTCAATTTTCCGACGCGGCGTTTTTTTCCTACCAACTTAGTCTAATGAGTGATCCTTGACTATTAGTGACGTCATCATAACGATTAGCATCCGCCATCAGTGTTTTTATCACTATTAAATTCTTGGTTCGATGCGAAATGTCACATTTTATAAAGTGACGACTTCCCAAAAGCTATGATGCTAAAATGATGGTTTTATATATTTTACCCCAAAAAAAACTGCGTGCACGTTGCGAACCACAAAGGTTGAACTCAACTTTGTTACTCAACTTTGTTATGTCAGTATTGCTACTGCTTAACCTGTACGAATGAGTCGTAGTACAAGCCTACAAGGTTTCTCTTTCTTGTGGGTGGCCGGGTGTGGAGCCTGAGAAGTAGCAGAAACAAACCAGTATACGCGGATGGAGAAAATGTCAATCAGAACAAAGAGTTGATGCGTGCGTCTCCTCGCCACATGGCATGGCAATATGACCACACCAGACGGATACACCAGACGGTAGTGTCATGATACCATATGACAAACACAAGACTGGTCCCTCTGTCAAAGTATACACACCTGCGTTTTGCTTTGGTTTGTTCCATTTGGCGTAACAGTGGACGAAGTACCCTTTGTCCAATTAACCTTCTGTTTATTTTAATGACCTGTAATAAAACGTCTTAGTGGACTCTTTTTCTGTCCACCATCGGCGGCGGCGGTGACATTGAAGCGGTGGTCTTAGTCGGCTGCACGGTACCTTACGTGCAGCAGCGCCGGCGAGATGCGATCGTCGCAGATGTGCTGCGCGGTGCCAAGAAGGTGCGCAGTTCCACGGCGTAATCGGCGGTGTGAGCTGCGCGATTGTGATGTTGTCTCCGGATCAATCAAGTGGTCGTTTAGCACTCCATGCCGCAGCTTCTCGCCAGGTGTCTTCTACGGTGGCCGCCAGGCTAGGGAACTCCAGATCGTCGTGGCTGTACGCTACTATAGAATCGACCTAAAACCGACATTAAAAGATAGGAACCAAAGCATACTTTCTTTAGTCTCGGTTTAACACGGTCCGACATTAAAGGCCCATCACGTAAGGACTAAAAATATTTAGTTTTTTAAAATTTGTTTTAACTTTCCTTCTAATTTTTTAGGGGTTTATGAATTAATTATGGTTTAATTTCCCTTTTAATTTTATGTTTTTCATTTAATTAGTTTTTATTTTAAACATATATTACGCTATTACATACTGTACACACGTTGTGCATATATATATGATGGGTATATATATATATATATATATATATATATATACTTATCTAGACGTCGTTGGATCATACTTGATTTCATTGTTAAGATCGGTTTAGATTTTGCATGCATATCTGCCTATTTGTTTGCATGCCTAATTGATACGTGTCATTAACTATCCCTTCATGATAAAATATGGTAGGGGCAAGATAATTTACGAGAAAAGCATGACACAGCATTTTTAGGGGACACGTCAACGTGTACATATTTTTATTGGATATAACACCAACACTTATGTCAACATGTACATGTTTTTATTGGGTATAACATCAACATGTACGTCAACGCATACATAATTTTATTCGGTATAATACCAACACGTACATCTTCCATTCTCTACAATACCAAGACGTGCATATTTTCATGAGGTACAATACCCACTAACGTATATCACGGTCTAAGAAAATGTACACGTGGTATCTCGGATACATGTAACATTTTTCTAAAGGTGTGTTGTTTATGGGTATATATTAAAATAAAATCCACATCAATATATTTATAGTTATTTGTATATTTTTATTGGGTATAGCACCAACACGTACATATTCATTTGTATATTCATACCGAGGTATGTATATTCATGTGTACATTCACATCGAGGTATGCATATTCCTATGTTCATTGGATATAACACCAAAATGTATTTATCAAAAGGTATGACATTTATGTGCATATTTTTATTGGATATAACGCCGGCACATACATATTTTTGTTTTGTATAATACCCACTAACAAGTATCACGGTCTACGTGCGAATGTCAGATACATGCATGTACACATACACGTATCCATGTATGAATTTTCAAAGTATTTTGTTTTAGAAAGCAATAATTGACCATTCAATATATTAATACATGCAAACAAAACATGGAAAGGCATTATTTTGTCGATTTGACGCCATGCACTAATAAATATGACTTTCCATAACTGAGCTAGGTGCCCCAAATAATTTTCCTATATCTCTACTCCTAAAGGGGTAGTTGGTAGCTTTTTGTCTCGGGTTTTTTTTCGTCTGGTTTTTTTTCGTTCGTTTTTTCCTTCCCGTCTCCCATCATTTCCTCCTATTGGTTTATTTTCTCCCTCTCATTAAAAAACCAAATCCACCATTAAAGCAAAAGATTTTGTTTTGTACTTTTTTAACAGGTGATGATTTGATTTAATCACATTAATTATAGGTAATTAAGAATTCCAAAAGTTTTGTGCTTGCTTTGGCAGTGATGATTCGATTTAATCACATTAATAATAGGTAATTAAGAATTCCAAAATCATACCATATATGTGAGATCACCTTCCGAGAAACCAAATCCACCATTAAAGCGGAAGATTTTGTTTTGTACTTGTTTTGGCAGGTGATGATTTAATTTAATCACATTAATAGTAGGTAATTAAGAATCTCAAAATCATGCCATATATGTGAGATCACCTTCCGAGAAAACAACTCTACTCCTAAAGGGGCACTTGGTAGCTTCTTGCCTTGGGTTTTTTCGTCATCCCTCCCACCTCCCATCTGGGGTTTTTTCGTCATCCATCCCATCTATAAACCCACGCATGTAACGCGGAAAAAAGATCAAAACCACCTAGCCATGCCCCTCACACGAAAAAAGCGGACGAAATCTGTAACGATGCCCCTCGGACCAAAAAAACGGACGGACCGCCCGCTCGCACGAACAGGGAGTCACGGAGCGAGACCCCCCCCCCTCACATCCCCACCCGTCTGTGCCCTCCACTTTCTTCCCCCATCTCCCCCTCCACCGTCGGCCCCTTCTCCCGCTCTGCCACCGCCCCTACTGCTTCCCCGCCCCGACCTCTTGTTCGGTCAGGGCGGCAGGAACATCTCCACCTCCCCACTCCCCCATGCGACAGCGCCGCCAAAGCTTCTGGCAGAACTTCCGTCCCCACCACGGGCGGCCGCTTGATCCCGTCCGTGCCGCCACACCAAACGAGCGAGGAGTACTCCCACGTGATGGGAAGGTGCATGGACCTGGATGTTCGGGAGTCACTGGCGGAGGACGGGGTGAACGTGAACGGCGGCGATGACGCGTTTCGCATGGGTTTGGTAGGTGCGGGGAACCTGGCCGAGAGCATCACGCGCGGTGTCGTAGCATCGGGTGTCCTCCCGGCCTTCGCCGTCTGCCCCGCGCCCCGAGCGCGGCACCGCCTTCGCCTCCCTCGGTGCCACCATCCTTGCCTCCAACACCCAGGTCCGTTTCTCCTTCCCCATCTGATTGACCCCGCCTCCCTCCTCTCAAAGCAGCCAAGCATCTATGTATATTTGTCACACGTTCATGCCTGACAGACACTCTGTGTCTCATGTGATGTTTTTTCCTTCTTGTTGACGACAATGATGTGATCATCATCTCCGTCAAGCTCCAGATTGGTAAGTGTACCAGGTAGTATTTTCAGCCTGTGAAGGCACTCAGTTACTGATGCGTCACTGAGGACTCGGACTTAACAATTTGGCATTTTGATTTGCGTGCTTAAGAGATTATGCATATATGAAATTGCA
This sequence comes from Hordeum marinum, assembly GCA_022496015.1. Taxonomy (NCBI): domain Eukaryota; kingdom Viridiplantae; phylum Streptophyta; class Magnoliopsida; order Poales; family Poaceae; genus Hordeum; species Hordeum marinum. Next base: position 264,232,800 of record CM039676.1, read on the forward strand.
ATGAAGCAGGTTCTGGTTGAGCTCAAGCCCTTGTTGTCTGAAGAAAAGCTTCTGGTCTCCATTGCCGTTGGCATCAAGATGAAAGATTTACAGGTCAGTCAGTGTACATTTATGGCCTATTCAACTTCTCAAACTTTAATTTTGGTTAAACTACCCTCCATAAAAACTGTAGAGGTGGAGCGATGCACCATTTTCTCTCCAACACATATGCCCGGGGTGAACGCCTGTGACCATCTCGGGGTGGGTACCCGAGGATGTGTATATTTATGTTGATAGTTGTCGAGGATTTGTGAGGTGTCATGTGTGTTTGCCATGGCCCCTTTGCTAAATTTGATGTTCTGCTATACTACTATTGCATATGTAGAGAGGTCTGGTGCAGCGAGTGGAGGAGGATCTCGAGCACATATGCCCGGGGGGAGGAGATAACATGGTGCTTGGTGCGCACGCTGGCATTCTACTAGACCTCCCTTGGTGTACTTCCAACTTCCAACTTACAGGAGAGGGAACAATAACTCTGGTATGTTACATCGACAACTTCCCACCAGGATAAAGGATCTCATTCCTGTTTTTATCCTATCTGAACTTTATGGTAGTTCCAACATTGGTGTTATATGATTTTTTGAGGAAACAACATGGTACTGGAACTGATGTGAGACTTTGATGAGTTGGTAGGGGTTCTCATTTGTCAATCTTTAGGTAACTGGCATAGTGCGATGTACTAAACAATTTATGGCAGGGATATTCACTCTGGATTACTTAGATTTGTCAATGTCAAACTTATCCTCTCAAATACATCAGTAGAAGTTCATCTCTGTTTTCCCTCCACGACATAACTTTATTTTTATAGATACATTTTTCTCTTTGTCTTGACTTAGAAGTTTAAGCTCAGGCTTCAGAAGCTTGACAAATTGTATGCAGACATGGCCATGCAAAAAGAACTGAAGGTGCGCTTTTATGGTAAATTGAAATATATTTTTCCTTTGGTCAAATCTATATAGTATTTTTGATTAGTGAACCATTTATGTTATGTTTGTTGTGTTTCAGATCCTGTCAATTAGTTCAAGCAGCATGATTGTTTCTTACTCATGGTCTGTAAATTGTGGGACTATTGTTTATTTCTGTGATGTACTAGAATGAAATTGGAATGTGAGTCTAGACCAGGGAATTACTGCCTTGATTTCCTGGAGAATCCAGACTACTTTTTTTCATTATCTGCAGGTAAAGAAGTTCGAGAAGAGCTTCTATGTTGCATCCCTGTACAGCCAATTGTCTTATTGATTTATGCTCCTTTTCATTTCTTAACTACAATTATGTTGTGGTGATCTAAAGCTATTTGGAAGAGCTCACGTGCAAAGATGCTACACAGAGATCTGATGCAACAAGCGACTCCTATGTGGCTGCCTTGCTTTAGATGCTAAGAAGAATGCAATAATCGTACCTTTCCTGATCAAAAGGCTCTCATCTCCCTCACTTTGTTTGCTGTAATAACAAATCTACCGTCTTCATTTATACTCTATTGTTACTTAGTTCGAGTTGTGTTTGGTCAGCTGGTTATGTGTTTCATTGTGGATTATTTTGGGTGCAGCAAAAAAATTTGGATACAAACCTTGATGGTTTATTCGTAGTACTAAGGAGCCACCATTGCAACCTGAACAAGGTTTGTGAGCACCTTATAGCTTAATCCTTGTGTATGGATTCTACAAGCAGAAGTCATCCACATTGCTGCAAGCACTCCCTGTTCCTCACAGCGGGCCTGCTGGAGGCCGTGGATAGCACTCTGGACATTGTGGAGATCTTCGGTTGTACCACCTTGATTATAGGTGCTCTGAACCATGGAGTGATGCAAGCCACCTTTTCGATTGTTTACCACACAAGATGTGTCAACCATATTTTTTTGTTCACAATATTTTACAATGAACTGCAGTAACGGAGCACTGCTTCAGATTTTGGTCGGGAGCTACTTCATTAAGACAAAAGATAAATTCGACTTAAAAGGTAAATAAGCTTTGGGATTGTGTATAGAAAAAGTTGATTTTTTCCTGCTGTGCCAACTGGCCACTGACTTGCCTTTAAGTGATATTTAGAAACACACATGTTCCTGATCATAATATTACATTTAAACGATTATAGTGATTTTACTTCATTACTTTTATGTTTTTTGTTTAATTATTTGCAGAGTATGTACAGGGCAGGAAAAGGAGACGGGGATTAAGAGCCAAGGAGAAGAAGAGAGGGGGCAGGAGGAGGGGTCACTTATCTTTGCTGAAGCTGGACCGGGGTGGATTGGGCGGCTGAATTGATATAACTTTTCTTAAAAGATAATATCCTGATTTTATGTTTTCCCGGATGCATTGACAATGGTTTGTCTATTCTACTGTTCTTCCAGGAATATTTTTTATTAGCTTGAATGAAGAGACCATTATAGAGGAAAGCGGAGCCAGAGGCATTATCAGATGTGTCGCTGGAGGCAATGATGGTGCTTAGACGGGAGCCGGACAAACACGACGATGATGCTAAATAATCTTCTTTTTATGCAGGTGAGTTAAAAAAATCAAACATGTCTATGTTCTTTTGTTTGGACTAACCTTTTCACTCTAGAATCTAGATTTCAATCACCGTGGTCATTTCTTATCCAATGACATAAAGCTGGTCTAATTTCTATTTTTTACATTATAAAACAACACATGGTAAACAAAAGGAGAATACGTATATTATTTGGGCTTCCACGTAGTTGCCATTTGTTCTTTGATTGTTTACAAATTTAAATCCTGCATAGAAGTTTCAGGAACTTCTGTTGATGTGTTCACAATAATTATATATCTACTTATAGTCACATATAAAATATGAAGAAAAGCATGTAAAAAGACAGTGTGTTTTTAACTGGTTGTTGTGTACAATCACTCGAGCTCCAGTTACAAAAAGAGAAGAAAAGAATAAAAAAACTGAAAAGCTTACCCGTGAAATGCTAGACCCAAAGCTTGATGATCCTGAAGGAAACTAGATGGCAGTGGTGGCTCAGAGAAGAGGATAAGCGGGGATGCGAGGGACTGATGTGGACTGCAGAAGGGAAGGAAGGGGAGGGAAGCTTCGTCAAGAACTATGCCCATAGTTTGATGTCACACTGCATTGCAACTCTTGTTAGATCCTAGAGAATTAGTATGATTTTGGGTGTTGAAAGAAGCTGGCACTCTCATGGACATGTTTGTCTAAGGGATTAGAATTACCCCATTCATGATTTTTAGTTCATTAAATATCCTAGGTTTCATTGTGCCTCAGTTTCCTCTTGGGACGTTGGCCCTGAGGTACGAACTCTGTGTACCCATGTCGATGTAAGGAGCCCATGCCCCAATTATCTCTCACGCGCCCTGGTGAAGTAAACAAGAAGGTCGTGCTTGTTATGGTCATAAAGGCAATCGAGAGGAGGGATAACCATGCTGGCAGTAACAACAAATGAGTAGGGTAGGTGGGATGAGTGGGGCAAATGTGAAAGTCAATGGTGTTAATCCTCCGGTGGCCGCCACACTCGGAGAAGGTAGCGGCGCTATGGTGTGTAGCAGGTCGCGACGCCATGTTGGTCACCCTCGGCGGGATGGGATCGATGACGTGGTAGCGCGACTGCCCTTGTCATGACTTGGCTAAGGTAGAAAATCAAGCCTGACGATGAGGGTGTTCTCCCACCTCCTTGCTAGGCTACACAACTATTCCAAGGTTTTCCAATCAGATACAAACACGTCAACAATGTGTCTGGAATTAATCAAGAGTTGTGAGCCCTTCTACATCTCATGTCCAGATCCTCAACGACAATTTTTTCATCAAATATCTAAATAACACAAAATTAGGTCAATACAATATCGTCCAGAAATACAAATTTCATGTTGGTAAAGAAATTGGTTAACAAAATCAAAAGGAATATGATATCAAGGAAAATGCCTTAGATCTTAAAGGGACAACAAAGATATGTCACCCCTTGGGAGTGAGCGAATGGGATCTCCATGTTTCAATATGAAATTGCTCCATCGGGGACATGTTGGGTTGGAGGTTTTCTGTCCTGCGACCAATGAATCTCAAGGAATAGGAATTGAGTTGTGAGGAATTCAACAACGCACTCGAAATAAAGCAACCCGACTTGAATTCTGATATATCGAGATGGCAACACTTATTTCCGCGAGTTATTCCAACGGACATGGACGGGTAAATTTATATATTTCATTATCATAACATTCAAATATAAACATTTATTTTATGTATCACTATATTCAAGATAATTTAATTTATAAAATTGCAGGGGTATGTGTGGCTATTTTGTTGAGCAATTTATGCTCTCTTGGAACAGTAAAGAATTGGTGTGTCCTGTTTGCACGATGGGTATTCTTCGTTACACATCTTATGGCCTTCAACATGAAATATTCGTGATAACTACATATATTGCTTGGGCACGATGGGTATGAGTTGATGAAGAAGTTTATATTGTACTTACTCAAATATCGTTCGAATGAAGCTAGAAACAACATTCCTGATATTGTGCGAGAATTTCTTAAGCGCATCAAGTAGACCTTAATTTGTTTCAGATTTTTAGTTGGATAATCGATCTAGATGTATACATTGTCAAATTGCCTTTTTGTTATTAGTTTACATTGTAAGTGAAGTGGACTTCAATTATAAAACCAATTGTGCATGTGTTATCTTTTTTCTACATGTAAAATTTAACATACATTATGCTTATCCAACTCCAGCAAAATATTTCAAAATCCTGTGGCAACGCATGGGCGTTCTCCTAGTATGTATATATATATATATATATATATATATATATATATTACGTTACCCATAACAGAATATTATTATGTTACCTCCCGGCCCTATATAGGGTGCGACGCGCCTACACCCTAACCAAGCCCGACCCAGCCCGACCCAACTCACCTTCTTCCGCCGGAGGCAGCCGTCGTGGGCGAGCGAGCGACAGCGGCAGCCGGAGCGAGGAAGCCCGCGGCGCCATGACTGGCCGGCGACGGATCCACCTCCGCCATCCCCTTCCTCCTCCTGCCTCCCTCCTTCCTCGTGCCTCCTGCCTCCCTCCTTCCACCGCCGCCGTGATCCCCGCCTCCTGCCTCCTTCCTTCCCCAGGGTCATGGTCCCTGCCAGTAGCTGCTTTCTCGGACCTCGTCGCCGGATGTCCACCACAAGCAAGAGCGCCGTCATCGGATCAATGGTGCCGCATCCTAAGAACATGCCAGTACGCCGCCCACGAGAGGAAGAAGAAGAACTCAGATCCAAGAACATGCCACTGGAGGTGATGTGTCTGCTTCCCACACTAATTTTCCTCAAAAATTGCATACACTATGCTCTGCCTACATGTTACACTATTAGATTCATCAGTACTATATGTGTGATGCATCAGTGACACATGTTCCTATGATGCAGAAGCTGATAGTACATTGCAAATGCTTGCATCAGTTCATTACACCCCCTGCCACTTGATGCATAATTTGGATGTGGAGGTTACTGTGAGTACCTCTAATATGCTAGCTTCAGTTCAAGCCTAAAACATAAACTTATGCATCAGTCCAAGTAGCTACTAGGCTTTATATAAGGTTCAACTACCATTGTAAGTTGCATGATGTTATTTCTAATAGTACATGTCATGTAGTTGCGTTAGTTCCAACTAGTAAAAGAATATTGTTGAAAAAATATACACTTGTTACACACTAAGTTCAATGGTACATAAACTAGGAGTACTTCTAGTGTAGTTGCATAAGTTATAGATGAAAAAAAGAGAAGACATGCATCAGGTTTTTATATATGCACATCCATACATCTCTGAAGTTCAATGTTCAATTTGCAAGCAGCGCACCAAATGTTTATCCATTATTTACAGGGAAAAAGGTAAAAAAAAACTTTCCATAACAGATGAAGTTCAATGTTCAGTTTACAAGCAGTGCTAAAAATCAGTACATCAGTACATCAGTGTTGAACATGTACATTCATCAGTTCGGTTAAAACTAAAACCAGATACAAAATAGAGAACAATGTTTAATAACGTCCAGCGATGCAAGTTCAACTTGTACATTGCCTTCAGTGCATGACATGTTACCCATAGCATGTATACGAGAAAATGCATAAAAGATTAATCCCAAAACTGTTGAATGTCATTGCAGAAACATGCAAGGCGGCACATGCAGTGAGGGTTTGATGAGCCAAGAAGATATGGGGCACCGCCTGGTTGGGTAACACCAAAAATAGCACCTGGATACTTCAACAATACAGGCAGATTTCAAGCTACACGAGAATCATCAGAGGCACGGACAGGTTATTCTATGCAGCAAACACCAATATCTGGGAATACAAGCTTTGCCACTGCTGGGTTGCAACAAGGTCAATAATTTCCCCAACAACAGATGGTTTCCTTCCCTAGCGCATGCAGAAAGGCAAGGACACACAGGCCTCCACCAGTCGCTCCGTCAACATCAATCATTCGTGCTGCAAAAGCGGTTGCAACGGGAAGACCAGGCCAAAGAGACAGAAATTTTGGCCACTCTAGCAGGGTGCAAAGTAGAAGATATGAGCCATATAGACAGGAGAAACATCACAACGAATCTAAGGGAAGACGTTCGTACAATGAGAGACGGAGAGATTCATCAACATTGCTCCCTCCAAGAGATACATTGCTGCATGTGCCAAGGGTGACACCACCCGCGCCCATACACCAGGGTGAACAGCAAACACCGGAGGCAGCACAGAGCTATACACATGTAAGTATCCATTCAGAAAAAACATACAAGCATAGTCCATACCCTGGTACCGTGACCACCCCATCTAACATTTTCATAACTGCGTTTTTGTTTGCTCACTACTGCGTGCAGCCACCTAACATTGAAGCTTACGTTTTGCCAAGGCTAGTGATGCGCTTTGAAACTTTCAAAAAGCAAAGGACTTCTACAACGTCTATGCGAAGCATGCGGGTCTTGCTGTCAGGAAAGGCTCCAAGGTTAAGACTAGAGTCTACCTTTATTGCACGTGCTATGGAGTCTATGAATTGAAGGTGTCAGAAGCAAATAGACAGCAGAACAAGACGACGGCCAGGACTAACTACGGGGCTAAAATGAGACTGGAGAAGGAAAAGGATGGAACACTTGTCATAAAAGAGATTGTCTGGGAACACAACCACAGGCTACAGCCCTCCCCCCAAATGCTTGTCTTATTGCACTCTCACAAAAACTTTGACAAAACAATCTTGGAGTACATCAAGTACCTGCAGTTCAAAGGCATTGAACACGCGCAAATCGTGAGCATACTGGGCGGCGATGACCCGGTAGCTAATTCCTCGAAAAATGCCAAAGACCTGATTAACATGTAAGTACAAACTTGTTATCCTCCCATAAACCCCCTCCGTCTATTTTCCTCTGTCAGTACAAACATATTACGCAACGCATGACCTGACGCCAGTTCAACATGCATTTTTGAATGACTGTTCACTTTTAATATGCAGCAAAGCAAAGAATTCAAGGGTGGATGATGTGGACGATGTCCTAAAGACTGTCAAGTTCTTTAGGGAGATGAAATCTATAAATAGGGAATTCTTCTGTGACATGCAACTTGATGAGTCCGACAGAGTTAAGAACATATTCTGGGCGAACGCAAGCTGTCGAGGGGCGTATCAAGACTTTGGTGACTGCGTAACGTTTACACCACATATAAGACCAACAAGTACCATATGTCACTTCGGGTGTTTGTGGGTACTAACAACCACTTATAGACTACAATCTTTTCTTTCGCCCTGATAAGAGATGAGGGTGCAGATTCATTCAGATGGCTGTTCAAGACATTTTTAAGGTGCATGAGAGGGAAGGCTCCTACATGCATCCTCACAGGTACAACCACCAAAACCACCCTCAACCCCCCTCCCCAAAAAAGGAAAATAAAATAATAAAAATGTTGTGTCAGTTCTATTTGTATATATGCAATACCATCTGCTGACCACTCCACGTCTCTTTTCTCATTACCAGACTAGTGCCCGACAATGGCTTTGGCGATCCGAGATGTTTTTAGGAACACAGTACACAAGTTGTGCTGCTGGCACATTATGAAGAAGTACGGGAAACACCTCGCATACCTGTACAACCTCCACGAAGACTTTAAGGATGAATTCACATCAATCCTCAACTGGCGCCTCATGCCAACTAAGTTTGAGGCTGCCTGGAAAGGAGTCATGGATAAGTACAACCTCCATGATGATGTCGTGATGGTGGCCATGTGGAACGAGCATGAGAGATGGATATCAGCTTATTACAAAGAATTTTTTTGCCCCAAAATGACATCCACACAACGAAGTGAGAGCATGAACTATGTGCTCAAGAAGAACTTCGTAAGTGAGAGACAAAACCTCCACCGGTTTGTCAAGCAGGTAAACTCATGCGTCAAAACCAGGAGGCAGATAGAGAACTAGGAGACAATGGGTAACCGGGTATAGCTCTATCACCTGTCGTAAGACAAAATAACATGCTTACTAAAGTAAAACTTTATTAATTAGACAAGTTTTTGTTGTGAGAAAAATAATAATTTGGTCATCATTTTTGCATGGGCAGAAGGAACAAAACACGCTGACCTACTATGGGTTTGACACCCAGATGGCAAAGCTTTACTGATGAGCTGTGTACAGCAAGATCAGAAAAAGGCTAAAACTAAGCACACTCTTCACGGCGACAGAGACGGAAGAGCCCACAAAGTACCTCGTGCGCTACAACAACTTGCAAAAACTGTCTGCATGGTCTCAGCACACGTTCCAGGTGGTTGCAAACCCCGTGGGAGAAATATATGACTACGAGTGCAAGCTATGGGACCACACAGGTGAGGACTAAAAAAAGATGTTACATACTGTACTACTTATTTTTGCAAAGTTTTTATTCGAATGAAATGACAAAAACATGCACCTCTTCCAAAAAAATGCAGGTATTTTCTGCGTGCATGTCCTGTGCATGATGCAGACAATTAAGGCTGCCAGCATTCCAGAGAAATACATCCTCAGGAGATACACCAAACGCCCGAACATCCAGCCAACATTCAATAGAAATGACTTGAGGCCAGTAGCGTCAAACAACGCCTCCCAATACTGCATTGAAAGCTCACTGCTGCAGCTGAACATGAGGGTGTACAGAAAAATCTTGAGAATCCAAGAGCAAATGGCGAGGTCATGGGTCATCATGGACAAACTTGAACAAGAACTCGACGCCATGCATTCTGCTGAAAACGGAGGTCTCGCGGACAATGAAGCCATTGAGCAGGATATTGCTACAATCTTATCCGAGATGAACCATATGGGAGCTATTGACCCGTTCGACAACAAGGAAGAGGAGCAACAGCAACCAGAGCTTGCCCATGTACACACTCAAGAACAGCAACATGCTCGCATGCAAGATCATGAGCTTGATGGTGTTGTAGGCGAACGACATGACAACAGGACATCCTACCAGCAGGAAAGGGTAATTAAACCACCCATATTCTCAAACACAAAGGGGAGGAAGAGTAAGACGCAGGCAGCAAAAGCAGCAGCCAAAAAGCCGCCACGCCCCATCAGGCATGTGGAATTTGGCCCGAACGGCAAACCTCCCGGGATAAGGGCATGCGCATTCTGCAACGTCGTGACCAATCATAATTACCGCACATACCCACTTCGCACAGATGCCATTGTCAACAAGCAAAAGCTGTAGAAGCAGATTGGAGCCGCCCAGGTTTCTACCAATGGAGACAACACACGTAACAACTACACTTGCCGCAAGTGTGGGGGAACTGACGGACATAATGCCCACACATGCAAAGTGGGCAAGGAGCTCAATGGCGCTGAACAGAAACATGGCAAGGTCGAGAGTTCCAAAATATCAAAAGAAGAGGATGAAGAAGAAGAGATTGACGAGAATGACGACCAGTCATACGAAGACAATGAAGATGACAGTATTGGGGACAAGCAAACTGAAACTGACGATGAAGCTGCCAAGGCTCAACCAGGAAAGGGCGCCGGCAAGGGACAACATTCGGGGCCAGTTAGGAGGAGCTCAAGACTGAAGAATCCATAGTTGTTATGCTACTGGGTCAACTAAAAAATAAGCTTGTACTCTCAGTTGCCTCGGTACACAATGAGGAAACATATCAGAAACATTGTCGTTACCAAAACTTATTTAGCTTTAACATCCATTTCTCGATCAGTGCTATAGTTAAGATATAATTTGTGATTTGTGCCCACTAGACCAGTGACATTATTATGTAAACCATTTGATAATCCTTTTGAATGCAGTCACAAATATATTTGAAAAAACTTATCTAGATTTATGTAACGCCAACACTACCGTCGACCAGTAACTCGGCAACAATATGTCAAGGAAAATTTAAACTCTTATAGTACATCAGTACTCATAATTCTCACTCGTCAGTACAAGGCAGACTAACCAAACACACTCGTCAAAACAAGCTACGTCTGGTTCTGCCAGTCCTAGTTCAGAAAGTCCATCACTACAGAAAAATAATTACCTCAAGCAAATGAAAATGTAATACACTTGTACTGATGAAAAACTAATTTATCTGTAAAAATACTTTCAAAGATTATGTTGATATAAACAATCCTTTCAAAAAAACAAAATTGTTTAAAAAAGATTAGAATGACACACACAGTCTGACTGGTATTTTGGTAAGTTCAATTACACTTCAATCACCAGTCCATGTACCCATAGTAGAGGAGTACAAACCTCCATCATCACCAACTCTGACACATGCAAGTCGGATAAGCAGCTGATAAATACAGCTTGACAAGACATATCAGTGTGACAGTAAAATGCCATCATCACCGACCCTGAGACGAGCAAGTGGGATAAGCAACTGATAAGTATAGCTTGACAAGACTACTCAGTGCGACTAGATTAATTACCCTGGCAAAGAAATTGTCTTGGACGGTTGGTTCTTCCAGGCCACCGCTCGCGCCACCCACTGGGCGGTTGCCACAAGGGACTGCAAATGCCAACCCCACGACCACTACACCCACGTCCCCGACGAACCGCCTCCCACACATCCCAGTCCACGCACTGCAAATAACCCATTGTCTTCCATCTCTGCCTCATTCCCAGAACCACCATTACCGCTTCCATCTCCACTGCACACAAACTAGAAACTTCTCTCTCCCAAGCCCACAGTCACCGGAGGAGGGCAATGGCGGAGGAACCGTCCGCCAAGCGTCATCATGGCAAGACGTCTGACAAGAGCAGCAACCTCAACGATGTTCACGTCCCCGGCGAGAAGCGTGAGTACACCAAAACCCTCACAGGGGTTGAGCTCTACGGCAAGGAGACGTTGGAGATCGTCTGCACCAGCAAACCAGACAAGGCCGACGAGATGATCTTCGGCCTCTGGAAGAAGGCTGGCGGCTTGTATCATAGGATCGTTGACGTTGGTGTGCAGTACACCAGGCAAGACGAACCTCCCCAGATGGTAGCAGTCCTGCAGTTGTGCGTGGAGGAACTCTCCCTGGTGTACCACATCGTAGCGGCCCCAAAATGGTAACCCATCCTACTCATTTGCCCTGTTTGGTTCATCTGTTTAATTAGTACTATATCCTGAAAATTTCATCAAACTTGTTTCCCAACTAGATGTACTAGTGTGGTTTGTGAAAGTGGATGCACTACTGCATTTTCTCAAGTAGATACACTATAAAATGTATTTTTGAACCTGATGCACTGGATTACTATTTGAAAAATCTTGCAGAAGATTAATTTCTGAAGTTGATGTACTAGTGTAGTTTCTGATCTTGATCCGATAGTGTAGTTTCTGTACTCGATGTATTAAAAAGATGTTTCTGAACTTGATGCAGTGAAGTAGTTTCTGAATTTGGTCTAATGTTATTTTCATAAGCAAAAAAACTAAGAACTTGGTGAAGCACTGGTATGTGTTGTCCTATTCAACAAAGGTAAACTAAACTAGTACTAAAGCAGCACATACAACATTGACTCAAACTATGTATAGTCCAAAAAGAAAAATAACATGATGTGCTTGAATTTAATTTCAGAACTTTGTTTACTAGTTTCTGAAGTACATTCATCCATTAATTATGCTATATAAGCATCTACTTCATGGATTCATCGCTTGTAAAACAAAACAAAAATGAAGAATTCAAACATCAAAGTAATGCTAATCTTTAAAATGTCTCTCCCCTTGCAGGCCCAAGCACCTCAACGATGTGCTGAAGCATGAGAAGTTGTTCACATTTGCCGGTTTCAGCATTGAAGGCGACAAAGAGAAGCTGAAGATGTCTGGTTTGGAGATCAACCCCAACAAGTACATCGACATTCAGCACCTCTGGAGAGTTCCGTACACCAAAAAAGAGTACGACTCCTTGACTGATGTTGCAGCCGGCGTCATCCACCCATTCTACAAAGGCATGAAGAAGAAGATCGACATGCAGGAAGACCACACACTGTGGGGGATCAGCCCACTGCCAAACAACCTCATCGAGTACGCAAGAGTGGATGCGTACGCCACATACAAGTCATGGGAGATAATCGACATCATCACAAATGGTTGGGAAATTTCAGAAGTTCAGGAGGTTGACCCCTACTACCACTACAACTTCTAGGGATGAAGATACATCAAAGTCTGCCTTTGTTTTGCTTCCGCTTGTGCTTGCCTTTTATCTTATTATTTCAAAATCATAGTTTGCTCTTGTTGGGTTGAACCAGTATGCTTATGTCGTGCTTGTCATGGTTGAACAAGTTTATTTATGTCATCACGTACATTGTTTTGCTTATCTTATTATATAAGTTTGGTAGCTTCGTATTTTGTTAATCCATCATTTCAAATTCAAAGTAGCTTCTGAATGCAACTTTGTGGCTGCTCTTCAGTACTAGTTATGAAACAACTAATCACACAACGATGTTCCATGTGTAGTTTCGATTCAGTATTGTATAGAAAACATAATGTTGAAAACAATTAGTACAATTTGAGTTGCTTAACAATGCTTCAAAAGTTGAAGTAGAAATTCTTAGTACTTCATGTACTGTTCTCATTCATATGTAGCTGCTAGAAAATTAACAAGTACTACAACAGAAAAAGTTAAGAAGCATTAGCACACACTTATATTGGTCACTTGCAGACTAAGAATGACAGTACTACTACACTCTGATCGGACAATACATACTACAATAAAAAGTACAAAGAAGCATCAGTTACTAATCCCCCCCCCCCAAAAAATGTCAGACTAAGAACATAAGTGCTACTATGCATGGACTATCAATACAACTTAGTCTACACGCAAGTACCATCGTGCTGAAAATAATACCAGAAGACCCTTGAGAATAATCACAAAAACAAACACAAAAAGAAGCCAACAACTCAAATGAAAAGATAACACTTCGACAAAACTCACAAGAACTAGAACAAAAAGTATCAGTCCAAGTTACTGGTGGAGTCGAGTACTAGATTCAAACAAAAAAAAGTGAAAATTGACCGCCAAAGGACAGGCAGACCCTGACGCTGCTAGATACTTGAAGTCGAGCCCACGGCGGAACTGTCGGTGAATCCCTAGTAATCCGCACAATGCAGGGTCAGCCGACCAGGGCCCACGGGTCATGAGAGAGAGCGTGCGCCGTGTATAAGCGCCGTGTATAAACGATTTCGTCGTAAATAATCTCAACCACCCCCCCCCCCCAAAACTCAGTTCAAACATACATATGACATCAGTACTAAAAAACAGGAATAGTCAGGCCACTCACACCACTGTGATACCAAATTTCAAAACCGTACGCTGTATGAAATTATAATTCAATTCACACAGCACTAAACAATAAGTGCACTAAAAAGAGAATACAAAAACTATAAAGGCCTAACTTAGGTTGGGACGGATGAAAATAAAATAAGTCCCAGTTTTGAGCAACAACTCCCAAGGCACTGAAAAATGTTTTGACATCAACTAGTGTACAAGACTTCAGTGGAAAAACAAGAATTAACCTCCACACAGCAAAACATCAGAAAGCATACGTCACTTAAAACAGTGCAAAATGCCATCATCACCACCCTTGAGACGTGCAAATGGGATAAGAAGCTGATAAGTACAGCTTGACAAGACGGATCAGTGCGACAGTAAATACCATTGACTTGGACGGTTGGTTCTTCCAGGCCACCGCCCACACCACCCATTGGGCGGTTGCCACAAGGGACTACAAACGGTGACCCCATGACCACTACACCCACGTCCCCGATGAACCGCCTCCCACACATCCTAGTCCACGCACTGCAAATAACACATTGTCTTCCATCTCTACCTCATTCCCAGAACCACCATTGCCGATTCCATATCCACAGCACACAAACCAAAAACTTCTCTCTCCCAAGCCCACAGTCGCCGGAGGAGGGCAATGGCGGAGGAACCATTCGCCAAGCGTCGTCATGGCGAGACGTCCAACCAGAGCAACAACCTCGACGATGTTCACGTCCCCGGCGAGAAACGCGAGTACACCAAAACCCTCACAGGGGTTGAGCTCTACGACAAGGAGACGCTGGAGATCGTCTGCACCGGCGAACCAGATAAGGCCAACGAGATGCTAAGCAGGCTCAGGATGAAGGGCCGCGGCTTGTATCCTAGCTTCATCGGAGTTCATGTGGAGTACACCAGGGAAGACGAACCTCCCAAGATGGCAGCAGTCCTGAAGTTGTGCGTGAAGGAACTCTGCTTGGTGTACCACATCACAGCGGCCATAAAATGGTAACCCATACTAGTGTTCATTCATCTGTTCTACTAGTACTACTCCCTAAAAATTTCATTAAACCTGTTTCCCAACTAGATGAACTACTATAGTTTGTGAAGTGGATGCACAAGTACATGTTTCTCAAGTTACATGCATTTCTGAAATTGTGAAGTGTATTGTTTCACCAGATTAGCATCTGAAACTGATGCACTCGATTAACATCTCAAAATTGTTTCACCAAATTAATTTCTGAACTTGATGTACTAGCATAGATTCTAATCTTGATGCACTAGTATAGTTTATAGAATTGATGTATTAAAAGATGTTTTTAAACTTGATGTACACAAGTAGTTTCTGAACCTGGTCTAATGTAATTTTTAGAAGCAAAAAATGAAGTAAGAACTTGGTGAAGCACTGGTATAGGTCTTTTATATTCAACAAGAAGAAAACTAAACTTGAAGTAAGCAGCACATAGATCATTTACTCTGGTTATAGGTTCTTGAACTTGGTGAACCACTGAAGATACCAAAAAAGAAAAATGACATGGTGTTACTTGAATTTAATTTCATCCATGACTTATACTATATAAGCATCTACCTCATGGATTATCACTTGTAAACCAAAAAACATAAGAATTAAATCTTCAAAAAAGAACACTAATCTTCAATATGTGTCTCCCCCTTGCAGGCCCAAGCGACTCAAACAGTTCCTGCAGGAGCAGAACTTGTACACATTTGCGGTTTCAGCATTGACGGCGACAAAGAGAAGCTGAAGAAGTCTGATCTGGAGATCAACCCCAAGAACTTCATCGACATGCAGCGCAAGTGGAGAGTTCCATACACCAAGAAAAAGTATGACTCCTTGGCCGATGTTGCAGCCACCGTCATCCATACATTCTACAAATGCATGAAGAAGAAGATCGACAAGGAGGAAGACCACAAACTGTGGGGGATCAGCCCGCTGCCAGACAAGCTCATCAAGTACGCATGAATAGATGCGTACGCCACATACAAGTCATGAAAGATAATCGACAACATCACAACAGGTTGGGAAATTTCAGAAGAGCAGGAGGCTGACCCCTACTAGCACTGCAACTTCGAGGGATGAAGATACATGAAAGTCTGCCTCCATGTTGCTTGCGCTTGTGCTTGTCCTTTATCTTGTTGTTACAAATTTGTAGTTTGCTTTTGTTAGGTTGAACAGCTTGCTTATGTCATGTGTGCCAGGGTTTGAACAAGTTTGCTTATGTCGTCAAGTACATCGTTCGCTTATGTTGTTAAACAAGTTTGCTAGCTTCCTATTTTGTTTGTCCATCATTTGAAGTTGAAGTAGATTGTGAATGAAACTTGATGGCTGCCATGAAGTACTAGTCATGGAGCAACAAATCACACATGGATATTTTCACAAAAACAGTGGTAGACTAAGGACAACAACAAATAGTAGTCTTGGACGCTCACTACAGCTTAGCCATGTACGTTAGTACTATCACACTAAAAACAGTTTTTAGTGTCAGAAGAACACTAAAAAGACCAAGTTATAGCCAAGGTAAACATTCAGTACTAACAGCATCATGCTAAATAGTAGTTACAAAATTACTAAGTACTGCAACAGGAAAAACAAAGAACCATCAGTACGTATTTCCTAGTCACTAGCATACTACGATTGAAAGTACTGCTACACTTGAACACACAGTACATCCATTCTACAAAAAAAGGAACAGGAAGCTTCAGTTCGCATTCCCTAAAATAGTGACACACTAAGAATAACAGTAATAGTACAATTGAAATCTCAGTACAACTAAGTCTATACGGCAAGTACTATGATGATACCAAATATTGCCTTGAGAAGAACCACATCCTAGAAAAAAGAAATCCAAAACTAAATCAAAAAGATATATGACCAAGGAGAAAAATCACAAGAAAGACAACAAAAGCATCAACCCACATTGACCAGTGAGGTACTAGTTTCAAACAACACAAAAAATGATCAAAAGTACTAGCACAATTGAAATGTCAGTACAACTTAGTTTATTTGGTAAGTGTTATGATGATACCAATTAATTTTAGTAATTATGAACTTAATAGGGCTATCTGTTAAATGTAGCTAATTTAAACCAGTGCTTTAACTTTTACTATGAAGTTCAACTACTAAAATTCAAGAAGTTCAAACAAAAAGTTGGCTATCAAATTTTGCTAAATTTCTTATACTTAAATAAAATCTGGCTAGAGATCATGTAGCAATTTCGTCGTAAATAATTTCAATCCCAAAAACAACTTCAGTTCTAATACATTATATGACATCAGTTCTACATAACAAGGAAGCATCACTCCACTCACGCTAGATCCACAAAGTGCTATTGTGACACCAAATTTTAAAAGCCTTACGCTGAATGATATTACAATTCAGTACTCATAGAACTATACCATAAGTACAAGAAAAGAGGGTACAGAAACTATAAAGGTCCAACTTAGGTTGGGACAGATGAAAATAAAATAAATCTCATTTTTTCAGCAACAACTCATAATGCACTTGAAAAAAGGTTATTTTCAGTTCAACTAGTTTATAAGACTTCGGTACAAAAAATAAAACTTAACCAAAACGAATTCCCGATGAAACATACACATGGGAAATAGCTATTCAACCACACTATCATCATGGAAAAAAAGTTTGTTAAACATTATGCCACACTTAAACACATCACAAAAATATACCAGTTATTACATAATAGTTGACAAGACATCCAAACACTACAAACAAAGCCTGCAATAGTTTCAAGAGATATACCATACAACTATCCCATTCACTACGCAAATGATGACCATTTCTTCTATACACCAGGAGCCAAAGCCTGAATCTCCTTGGGAAGCTCCGGCACCAGAAGCTGGTTATTCCGGTTGAACACAATTGTATACAGATCCTTAGCTTTCCAATCAACAATACGAGGCTGTAAAAAAATAAAACAAATTATCAAAAATCATGACGAATAAAAAAAAGAGTACACAATAAGACAAACACAGAAAGTGAAAAGCTCAACTAGAACCCACGTCATTATTTCGAATGTTCTCAACGATCTTTTCACCATCATAGATTCCCACATACTTCAGAGTATAGTGGCCACATTCATTCGGCCCTTGAAGCGGAACCTTGAAAAAACGTTGGTTTCTTTGCAAAAACCTGCCATTTGGGTTGCTTGCTCGCATTGTACTGAGAATCACCATACACAGCCTTCATTACTTGGACCAATCTAGAGATCTGTAAAAAAGAAAAAAAAACCACACATTTTCAGGTCTCAGAAAAGTAGAAACAAAGATGCGGAAAAAATTAATCGAGTACAAATAATAAATGTCACTCACAATCTTCTCGCAGTCTTTATGATAGGTGTTCTTTGAAGGACGATGGTTCTTCAAATAAGGTAAAGAGTCAAGGATGTCGACGCTACTTCGGTACCGATTCATGACATATAAGGAAAACTGGTTCACTTTCCTATCCTTTGATAAAACCATAGGTTTCAATAGAGGCATCCTGATCTAAAAACAAATTACCAAAAAAGAGATATTAAATATTCAAAATAAAAACCAGCATCACAACAACAAAAATAAAACCAAAAAATCAGCTAGTAGATCTCAGAAGGTCGGCAGTGAGCAAGTCTTCATCTTTTTTGACATAGCTCCTGAATTCTCTCACTGCACTCTCCACATTAAACTCTTTATCTTCATCACCGTAAAATGTACAGTCAAGCACAACCTGCAAAAAGACAAAAAGAAATAGACAAGGGGGAAAGGATCAACAATCAAAGTATTATTAAAACTCGTAAAACAATAGGCAGTCCTGTTTAACAGAAATAAACGATCTAATTGATTACCGTGATGAAATATGGACTCAGCAATACCCTTTTTCCAGATGCGAAATCAGCATTTCTCTCGGGATCTTGCTTCCAATCATCAATGAGGAAATCCATTACATCACCCTCCATCATTTGCCCAGGTTCAAAAACTTCCCAGATGTGTTTCCCTATGAAGCTAGTTATGCTATCATCAGGCTGAGGTATCATTGAGAATGCAGTGCTGCAGCACACACAAGAACAAAAAAGCAGGGGAAGCAAGATAAGGCATTCATGGCAGTTCAAGTTGTATAAAAAGGAACAGTTCAGGACATATTTATCTAGCAGTTAGAAACAACAGAGGAAACATAAATGAGAGATACTCACTCGACATACTTCTTAGGTCCTTCATCACTAAGCAACAGATTATACAACTTGCAAGCCTTGTTCAGGTGAGGGAATTTATGAGGGTGAAGCTGCTGCATAGGGGAGCAAAACTTTATAGGAGCTCTCGATGCACGCTTCGTGCTTGTAACATTGCCAGAATCCAAAGCAGGATCCTTCCTAGCAACACCGGCTCTACGGGCCACTATTCCAGCAAGGGGGGATAAACCCTTGGTAGCAGCGCTCCTGGTGACTCTTCCCATGCCAGCAATCTTGTCAAACGCATCATCATCACTGTCTATCAATTCCACAATTGGATTCTTGGGTGTAGAGGGGCTCTCTGCACAACCAACCGTAGAACCTTTCAGAGTTCCCAATCGCCCCTTCATAACACCAGATCTTGTCTTTTCGGGAGAACGCCCCTGGCTAAAATCAATAGCTACACGCTCGAGTTCCAAGAACTGGCTGCCAAAGATCCTGTAGTCATGCTCACCAAGATCCAGCTACTCACCTGCAAAATAAAAAAAGAAGGAGCGCATCAAGCGTAAGTTCAAATACATAATTCATGACAATACTAATCAAGAAGTAGAAGCTGCAAAAAATTACAAAAGGTCATGCAAACGTACAGGGTTCGATGCCAAACAAACCCCGGAAGTCAACATCAAACACATCGCTAGTTGCACAAGTATACAGCAAATTCTTTCTAATGTCAAGAATGTCTTCGTGGTTGTAATTCAAAATTTCAATCACACCATACTCCCGGCAATGATAGGTCTTGTAGTTTTGTAGCATAAAGAAGCCACAATCATGCCTGTTAACAAAAGAAAAAACAAGACGGTACAACTCAAATTCGAAATACAGGAACACAACCAAAAATTCGAAAATACACTAACACCATCCTCCCAACAACAAAAACAACTAATAAAAATCATTAAAAATGGATACTCACGTGTTTTGCTTCTACGGCACCCGCACAAACTCGCAAGAGAAACCATCAATATGCGTCGGCGAGAACAGTTTGGCCATGTCTACGCTAGACTCCCTCCGAAGCTTCTTTATGTTATCTGTCATAGTCCTTAAGAATCTAACTGCATCACTCCAGGGTTCATCGCGGAGTGAATCAAGACACTCAAAATGACGGAACCTCAAATTCATAACAATCAAGCACCAATGCCCAGATTCGTCAATAGGCTTCATGGCAGCCGCAAATGGCGGTGGATCAAAAGTAGGGAAAAGAAGCTGACAAAAAAATTGCAGAGAAAAAATGAATTTAACAAATCATAATGAAACAAAAAAAAATGAGCCTCCAAACAATAAAATAAAAGAGGGAAATTGAAATTCAGAAGTACAAGCAAATCAGATAATCATAAGTTCTAATTATGTAAGCAACCCACTACAAAAAATAAATGCTACTCAACTTTATATCCACCGCCCAAACTTGCAACAAACATATCAGTTCAATTTCCTTGTATCAATAAGTGCAGCTTTAAAAAAAAGAAGCACACATCATTCATAAGTACAAGTGTTGAAAAGCAGGCTACTCAAGTTCATTACCACCTCCCAAAATTGCAAGAAAACATGACAGTTCTAGTTCATGAGTACAATAAGTTCAAGTTCACCTACTTGGTCAAAACCATCAGCCCCTGATCTCGTGAACCACTGTAGCATATTGGCATCAATATTTCCATCACGGATCTTGGTTTGTTGTACAAAAAGAACAACAGCAATTAGAAAATTGCCAAAATAACTTATCATCCTATCTACAAAGCAAAATATTGACCGTCACCCATCTGGAAACTATCAACTTGTTAGTGTCTCGGTACTTCTGACATAGAGAATATAAAACAATGTCAGCACTGTCTGAGTTGAGCATGCCAGTGGGGACAAACGCTTTAGCAATAGAACCAACACTGACATCACATTCGCTATTTTGAAACATCGGCTTGTCACTAGGAAAACACAAAAGATGACAAGAATTAAAACTACTGCAATAACAAAAATACTGATATGAGCGAAAGAAAAAGAGACGAAAATGATATGGGCAAAATCCCAAACTAACCGTTTCACACGGTTCGTGCGCAACCTAATAACAGCGAAGAAAAACAAATCAACCTTAACAACATTAGCACCTTCTGCTTGCAGAAAAAGAAGAAAAATAAAAAGTTCAAGCACTACAAGTGAACATGTCCAAAATGCCATAAATGAGAAGTACACCTCATTTACAAGTCCTTACCTGCACTATCAGCGTTTGACGATGGAAGTTCCAATGATGACACCAATATGCCACCAGTTTCAGGGTTTGACGACGGAAGATCTTGTGAGGATAGGAATATGGCTGCGCTTTCAGGGTCTGAAGAAAGAAAATCCTGGGATGACAGGAGCGCCTCCTGCGTCAACGGGCCAGAAGAAATCAACAAAACTAAATCATCGTCCTTAGACGATGCCTCCTCCAAGCTAGAGGCATCTTGAAATGCATCACCGTAATCAAGCCCTCCAGGCGGGAAATTTTCCGGTGGCAAATCTTCACAATCAGAAAGATTATCATTCCGAGCAATACCAACACCAGACGATTTGGCATCAAGTATGCTGGCAGCACCAACATCCTCGTCGGCAACTTTGCTACCAACATCGCGCCCACTGCTCAATGGAACACCACAACCATCATCTCCAACACTAACTTAAATACAATAAAAAATTAATATAGAGGGAGAAAACAAACGGCTAAAGTACAAATAATAACTCATAACAGTATAATAAAAAATATCAAAAAAGTACAAATGAAATAATACTTCATAACGGTGCTGGTTTTTCCCCTAAAAAATATAAGATAATGAGGGGCAAGTCATGTTACGGACTCGCCTCCGCATGCGACGCCGCGTCATCGCCTGCTACGGATCGTTTCTCGTGCTAACGCGGCAGTGCGCTCGTTTGACAGGCATGGTGCACTTATTCTGTTCCCCCCCCCACACACACGCACCCACACACCCTAAGATAGATAATGGGGGGCAAGTCCATACAAGGAAGATATGTCACTACAACTATGCCCCTTAGCGCGGTGCTGGTTTTTCCCCTACAAAAAGATAAGATAATGGGGGGCAAGTCCATACAAGGAAGATGTGTCAGTACAACTATGCCCCTCGGTGCGGTGCTGGTTTTTCCCCTAAAAAAGATAAGATAATGGGGGCAAGTCATGTTACGGACTCGCTTCCGCATGTGACGCCGGGGCACGCCGCGTCGTCGCCTGCTATGGCTCGTTCCTGGCCAGCCTCGCCGGGATGGGAGAGGACCCCCTCCCCCCGGCTCGGCCTCGTGCTAATGCGGCAGTGCGCTCGTTTGACAGAGGTAGTGCGATTATTCTGTTTCCCTCCCACACGCACCCACACACCCTAAGATAGATAATGGGGGCAAGTCCATACAAGGAAGATGTGTTAGTACAACTATGTCCCTTGGTGCGGTGCTGGTTTTTCTGTTGGGGAACGTTGCATGGGAAACAAAAAAAATCCTACGCACACGCAAGATCTATCCATGGTGATGAGCATCTACGAGAGGGAGAGTGGATCCACATACCCTTATAGATCGCTAAGCGGGAAGCGTTAAGAAACGCGGTTGGTGTAGTTGAACGTCTTCGCGATCCAAATCACCGAGCATCCCACGATCTCATCATGATCCGTCCCGTGATCCAATCACGATCCGTCCCGCGACCTCATCACGATCCGTCCCGCGATCTCATCACGATCTGTCTCACGATCTTGATCACGGTCCTTCCGATCTAGCGCCGAACGGACGACACCTCCGTGTGCAACACACGTACAGCTCGATGATGATCTCCGCCTTCTTGATCAAGCAAGAGGGGGCAGAGAGGTAGATGAGTTCTCCAGCAGCGCAATGGCGTTGCGGCGATGGTGGTGGAGCTATTCCAGCAGGGCTTTGCCTAAGCACCGCTAAAAACCGATCTAGAGGAGAAACTGCGATCTAGAGGAGAGGTAGCACGTGACTATTAGGGTTAGCTTTTTCCTCTAAATCCTCTAGTATATAGGAGGGACGGAGGGGAGGAGGCAGCCTCAAACCCTCAAGGTTTGGTCGAAATTGGAGGTGGAGGAGTCCTACTCCAATCCTATTAGGAGTAGGATTCCTCCTTTCCACTTGGAAACTCTTTCCACCTCTCCACATTTGGATTTTTTCCTTCTCAAACCACTCCAGCCGCATGGGCCCTTAGAGAAGGCTTCGGCCAGCCCACCAAGGGCTGGTTTACCTGCTCCCACAGTCCATGTAGCCTCTTGGGTCGAAATACGTCTCCCGATGGTCCCCCGGTACACTACCGGCACTCCCGATACACTACCGATGAGCCCGAAACTTTTTCGGCGACCAAAATAGGACTTCCTATATATCAGTATTTACCTCCGGACCATTACGGAGATCCTCGTGACATCCGGGATCTCATCCGCGACTCTGAACAACCTTCCGTCACCACCATACATAACTCTATACTATCGAAACGTCACCGAACCTTAAGTGTGCAGACCCTACAGGTTCGAGAACTATGTAGACATGACCGAGACACCTCTACGGTCAATAACCAATAGCGGGACCTGGATGCCCATATTGGTTCCTACATATTCTACAAAGATCTTTATCGCTCGAACCTCTATGTCAAGGATTCAGTTAATCCCGTATGATGTTCCCTTTGTTCTTCGGTATGTTACTTGCCCGAGATTCGATCGTCAGTATCTCCATACCTAGTTCAACCTCGTTACCGGCAAGTCTCTTTACTCGTTCCGTAATACAACATCCCGTGACTAACACTTAGTCACATTGCTTGCAAGGCTTATTGTGATGTTGCATTACCGAGTGGGCCCTAAGATACCTCTCCGTCACACGGAGTAACAAATCCCAGTCTTGATCCATGCCAACCGAACAGACACCCTCGGAGATACCTGTAGAGCACCTTTATAGTCACCCAGTTACGTTGCGATGTTTGATACACACAAGGTACTCCTCCGGTGTCAGTGAGTTGCATGATCTCATGGTCATAGGAACAAATACTTGACATGCAGAAAACAATAGCAATAAACTGACACGATCATATGCTACGTTTGTAGTTTGGGTCTTGTCCATCACATCATTCTCCTAATGACGTGATCCCATTATCAAATGACATCTCGTTTCCATGACCAGGAAACCATAGCCATCTTTGATCAACGAGCTAGTCTATTAGAGGCATACTAGGGACATGGTGTTGTCTATGTATCTACACATGTATGTGAGTTTCCGATCAACACAATTATAGCATGGATAATAAACGATTATCATGAACAAGGAAATATGATAATAAAAAATTTATTATTGCCTCTAGGGCATATTTCCAACAGTCTCCCACTTGCACTAGAGTCAATAATCTAGTTCACGTCACCATGTGATTCGCATTGTTATGAATCTAACACCCAATGATTTCTGGGGATCGATCATGCTTTGCATGTGAGAGAGGTCTTATAGTCAACGGGTCTGCGGCATTTAGATCCGTGTGTACTTTGCAAATCTCTATGTCAAACTGTAAACACTGCTACTACACTCCATTTGGAGCTATTCCAAATGGCTGCTCTACTATATGTATCTGGATTGCTACGAAGAATCATCCATTGGTGTCAAAGCTTGCATCGACGTAACTCTTTACAATGAACTCTTTCTTACCTCCATAATCGAGAAACACTTCCTTAGTCTTTTAGTTACTAAGGATGATCTTGACCGCTGTCCAGTGATCCACTCTTGGATCACTCTTGTACCCCTTGACGGACTCATGGCAAGGCACACACAGGTGCGGTACAAATCATGGCATACTATACAGAGCCTATGGCTAAGGCATAGGGGACGAAATTCGTCCTTTCTCTTTCTTCTGCCGTGGTCAAGCTTTGAGTCTCACTCAACTTCACACCTTACAAAGTAGGCGAGAACACTTCTCTCTGACTAATCCATTTTGAACTCTTTCAAAATCTTGTCAAGGTATGTACTCATTCAAAGTCTCATCGAGCATCTTGATCTATCTCTATAGATCTTGAAGCTCAACAATTAGGTAGCTTTATCCAGGTCTTCCTTTGAAAAACTCCTTTCAAACAACCCTTTATGCTTTCCAGAAATTCTACATTATTTCCGATCAACAATATGTCAACCACGTATGCTTATCAGAAACTCTATAGTGCTCCCACTCACTTTATTGTAAATACAAGTTTCTCATAAACTTTGTATAGACTCAAAAACTTTGATCATCTCATCAAAGTGTATATTCCAACTCCAAGATGCTTGCTTCAGTCCATACAAGGATCACTGAAGCTTTCTCACCTTTTAGCATCCTTAGGACTGACAAAACCTTCTGGTTGTATCACATACAACTTTTCCTCAAGTAAACTGTTAAGGAAATGATGTTTTGTCATCCAACTGCCAGATTTCATAATTGAAAAATGCAGCAACTGCTAACATAATTCCAACAGACTTTAGCATCGCTATGAGTGAGAAAGTCTCATCGCAGTCAACTCTTTGAACTTGTCAGAAACTTCTTTGTGACAAGTCGAGCTTTATAAATGGTGACATTTACCATCAGCGTCTGTCTTCATCTCAAAGGTCCATTTGTACTCGATGACCTGCCGTCCAACAAGCAAGTCTACCAAAGTCTATACTTGGTTTTCATACATGGATCCTTTCTCAGATTTCATGGCCTCTAACCATTTGTCGGAATCCGGGCCCATCGTCGCTTCTCCATATCTCGTAGGTTCATCGTTGTCCAACAACATGACCTCCAAGATAGGGTTGTCGTACCACTCAGGAGCAGTACGCATCCTTGTTGACCTATGAGGTTCGATAGTAACTTGATCCGAAGCTTCATGATCATCATCATTTACTTCCTCTTCAACTGACGTAGGTTCCACAGAAACATCTTTCTGCGTTGCGCTACTCTCTGGTTGAAACAAAGGTTCAACAACCTCATCAAGTTCTATCTTCCTCCCACTCAATTCTTTCGAGAGAAACTTTTTCTCAGGAAAGGACCCGTTTTAGCAACAAACACTTTATGCTTGGATCTGAGATAGAAGGTTCCCCCAACTGTTCTTAGGGTAATCTATGAAGATGCATTTGTCCACTTTGGGTTTGAGCTCATCACGTGAAAACATTTTTCCACACAAGCGTCGCAGCCCCAAACATTAAGAAATGACAGCTTAGGTTTCTATCAAACCATAATTCACACGGTGTCATCTCAACGGATTTAGATGGTGCCCTATTTAAAGTGAATGTAGTTGTATCTAATGCATAACCCCAAAACTATAGTAGCAAAACGATAAGAGACATCATAGCCCGCACCATATCCAATAGAGCACAACTATGATGTTCGGATACACCATCACACTATGGTGTTCCAGGTGGCGTGAGTTGTTAAACGACTTTCCCATTGTCTAAAGTTGTATGCCAAACTCGTAACTTAGATATTCACCTCCACGATCATATCGCGGACATTTTTATCTTCTTGTCACGATGATCTTAAACTTCACTTTGCTTGAACTTTTCAAACGATACAGACTTGTGTTTCATTAAGTAAACATACACTATATCTACTCAAATCATCAGTGAAGGTAAGAAAATGACGATATCCACCGCACGCTACAAGACTCATTGGATTGCATACATCAACATGTATCATTTCCAATAAATCACTTGCCCGCTCCATCAATCCGGAAAACGGGGTCCTTAGTCATCTTGCCCAAGAGGCATGGTTCGCATGTCTCCACCGATTCGAAATCGAATGAGTCCAAAGATCCATCAACATGGAGTTTCTTCATGCGCTTTATACCAATATGACATTTAGCGGTAGTGACACAAGTATGTGGTACTATAATTATTAACTTTGTATCTTTTGGCATCAATGTTATGAACATGTGTATTACTATGATCAAGATTCAACAAACCATTCTCACTGGGTGCATGGCCATTAAAGGTATTATTCATGTAAACAGAATAACAATTATTCTCTAACTTAAATGAATAACAGTGTTGCAATAAACACGATCTAATCATGTTCATGCTCAACGCAAAACACCAAATAACATTTATTTAGGTTCGTCACTAATCCCGAAGGTAGAGAGAGCGTGCGATGTCGATCACATCAACCTTGGAAACATTTCCAACATACATCGTCACCTCACCCTTAGCTAGTCTCCGTTTATCCCGTAGCTTTTACTTCGAGTTACTAACATTTAGCAACCGAACCGGTATCCAATACACAGGTGTTATTAGGAGTACTAGCAAGGTACACATCAATAACACGTATATCAAATACACTTGTGTCGACGTTGCCAGCCTTCTTATCTACCAAGTATATAGGGTTGTTCCGCTTCATTGACCGCTCACCTCATAATAGAAGCACTTAGTCTCGGGTTTGGGGTTTAACTTTGGGTTGCTTCACTGGAGCAGCAACTGACTTGCCATCCATGAAGTTTCCCTCCTTGCCCTTGCCCTTCTCGAAACTAGTGGTTTTACTAACCATCAACACTTGATGCTCCTTCTTGATTTCTACCTTCACGGTGTCAAACATCGCGAACAGCTCTGGGATCATTATTTCTATCCCTAGCTTTTTATAGTTCATCACAAAGTTCTAGTAGCATAGTGATAGTGACTTGGAGAACTATATCAATCACTATCTTATCTGGAAGATCAACGCCCACTCGATTCAAGCGATTGTAGCACCCAGACAATCTGAGCACATGCTTAACGATTGAGCTATTCTCCTTCATCTTGCAAGCAAATAATCTTGTTGGAGATTTCATATCTCACAACATGAGCACGAGCCTGAGATCCCAATTTCAGCTCTTAAAACATCTCATATGTTTCATGACGTTAAAAATGTTTTGGAGCCTCAATTCTAAGCCGTAATGCATGACGCATTAAATATCAAGTAGTCATCGGAACGTGCGTGTCAGATGTTCACAACATCTACATACGATGCTAGAGGGGGTGGCGCACCGAGCGATGCATTAAGGACATAAGCCTTTTGTGTAGAAATGAGGACAATCCTCAAATCACTGACCTAGTCCGCAATATTGCTACCATCATCTTTCAACTCTATTTCTCTAGGAACATATAGAAATTCAAGGGAGCTACAGCGTGAGCTAGTAATCTACAACATAATTTTGCAAAGACACTACTGACTATGTTCATGATAATGAGTTCAATTAATCATATTACTTAAGAACTCCCACTCAAATTGACATCCCTCCGGTCATTCGAGTAATACATGATTCAAATTCACCAACTCAAGTCCGATCATCACGTGAGTTGAGGTGGTTTCAATGGTGAACATCATCATGTTGATCATATCTACTATATGACTCATGTTCGACCTTTCGGTCTCTTTTGTTCCAAGGCCAAGTCTGTACATGCTAGGCTCGTCAAGTTTAACCCGAGTGTTCTGCATGTGCAACACTTTCTTGCACCCGTTGTATGTGAACGTAGAGTCTATCACACCCGATCATCACGTGGTGTCTTGACACGACGAACTTTTGCAACGGTGCACACTCGGGGAGAACACAATTTATCTTGAAATTAAGTGAGGGATCACCTTATAATGCTACCGTCATCCTAAGCAAAACAAGGTGCATAAAAGGATTAACATCACATGAAAATCATAAGTGACATGATATGGCCATGAACTTGTGCTTTTGATCTCCATCTTGAAAGCACCGGCATGATCTCCATCGTCACCGGCATGACACCATGATCTCCATCAACGTGTCGCCATCGGGTTTGTCGCGCCCACCATGCTTCTACTACAATTGCTACCGTTTAGCAATAAAGTAAAGCATTACATAGCGCTTAATGATTGACATGCAGGTCGTACAATAATTTAAGACAACCCTATGGCTCCTGCCGGTTGCCCATACTCATCGACATGCAAGTCGTGATATTCTATACAACACATGATCATCTCATACATCACATATATCTCATCATGTATTTGGCCATATCACATCACAACATACCCTGCAAAAACAAGTTAGACGTCCTCTAATTGTTGTTGCATGTTTTATGTGGCTGCTACGGGTATCTAGCAAGAACAATTCTCACTTGCGCATAAACCACAACGGTGATACATGAGGTTCTTTTCAACCTTCTCAAGGACCGCCTTAGTTGAATCCGATCCAACTAAAGTAGGATAAACAGACACCCGCCAGCCATCTTTGTGCAACAAAGTTACACGTTAGTCGATGGAACCGGTCTCTAATAAGCGTACGAGTAAGGTTGATCCGGGCCGCTTCATCCCACAATACCGCTGAACCAACACACGACCAAGGAAGGAAGCAATCTAAGCATCAACGCCCACAAACTCTTTGTGTTCTACTAGAGATCTCATCTACACATAGACCTAGCTCATGATGCCACTGTTAGGGAACATTGCATGGGAAACAAAAAATTTCCTATGCACACGCAAGATCTATCCATGCTGATGAGCATCTACCAGAGGGAGAGTGGATCTACATACCCTTGTAGATCGCTAAGCGGGAAGCGTTAAGAAACGCAGTTGGTGTAGTCGAACATCTTCACGATCCAAATCGCTAAGCATCCCGCGATCTCATCACGATCCGTCCTGCGATCCAATCATGATCCGTCCCACGAACTCATCACGATCCGTCTCGCGATCTTGATCACGGTCCTTCTGATCTAGTGCCGAACGCACGGCACCTCCGCGTTCAGCACACGTACAGCTCGATGACGATCTCCGCCTTGTTGATCCAACAAGAGGGAGTGGAGAGGTAGATGAGTTCTCCGGAAGCGCGACGATGTTGCGGAGATGGTGGTGGAGCTATTCCAGCAGGGCTTTGCCTAAGCACCGCTAAAAACTGATCTAGAGGAGAGGTAGCACGTGGCTGTTAGGGTTAGCTTTTTCCTCTAAATCCTCTAGTATATATAGGAAGGACGGAGGGGAGGAGGAAGCCTCAAACCCTCAAGGTTTGGTCGAAATTGGAGGTGGAGGAGTCCTACTCCAATCCTATTAGGAGTAGGATTCCTCCTTTCCACTTGGAAACTCTTTCCACCTCTCCACCTTTGGATTTTTTTCCTTCTCAAACCACTCCAGCCGCATGGGCCCTTAGAGAAGGCTTCGGCCAGCCCACCAGGGTCTGGTTTACCTCCTCCCATAGCCCATGTAGCCTCTTGGGTCGAAATACCTCTCCCGATGGTCCCCCGGTACACTACCGGCACTCCCGGTACACTACCGATGAGCCCGAAACTTTTCCAGCGACCAAAATAGGACTTCCTATATATCAATCTTTACCTCCGAACCATTCCGAAGTTCCTCGTGACGTCCGGGATCTCATCCGGGACTCTGAACAACCTTCGGTAACCACCATACATAACTCTATACTACCGAAACGTCACCGAACCTTAAGTGTGCAGACCCTGCGGGTTCGAGAACTATGTAGACATGACTGAGACACCTCTACGGTCAATAACCAATAGCGGGACCTGGATGTCCATATTGGTTCCTACATATTCTATGAAGATCTTTATCGGTCGAACCTCTATGTCAAGGATTCAGTTAATCCCGTATGATGTTCCCTTTGTTCTTCGGTATGTTACTTGCCCGAGATTCGATCGTCGATATCTCCATACCTAGTTCAACCTCGTTACCGGAAAGTCTCTTTACTCGTTCCGTAATACAAGATCCCGTGACTAACACTTAGTCACATTGCTTGCAAGGCTTATTGTGATGTTGTATTACCGAGTGGGCCCTGAGATACCTCTCCGTCACACGGAGTAACAAATCCCAGTCTTGATCCATGCCAACCGAACAGACACCCTCGAAGATACCTGTAGAGAACCTTTATAGTCACCCAGTTACGTTGCGACGTTTGATACACACAAGGTACTCCTCCGGTGTCAGTGAGTTGCATGATCTCATGGTCATAGGAACAAATACTTGACATGCAGAAAACAGTAGCAATAAACTGACACGATCATATGCTACGTTTGTAGTTTGGGTCTTGTCCATCACATCATTCTCCTAATGACGTGATCGCGTTATCAAATGACATCTCATTTCCATGACTAGGAAACCATAGCCATCTTTGATCAACGAGCTAGTCTATTAGAGGCATACTAGGGACATGGTGTTGTCTATGTATCCACACATGTATCTGAGTTTTCGATCAACATAATTATAGCATGGATAATAAATGATTATCATGAACAAGGAAATATGATAATAACCAATTTATTATTGCCTCTAGGGCATATTTCCAACATTTCCCCCTAAAAAAGATAAGATAATGGGGACAAGGCATGTTACGGACTCGCCTCCGCATGTGACGCCGGGACACGCCGCATCGTCGCCTGCTATGGCTCGTTCCTGGCTCGGCCTCGTCGGGATGGGGGAGAGGTCAGGACCCCCCTCCCCCTCGGCTCGGCCTTGTGCTAATGCGGCAGTGCGCTCGTTTGACAGGCATAGTGCAGTTATTCTGTTTCCCCCACACGCACCCACACACCCTAAGATAGATAATGAGGGCAAGTCCATACAAGGAAGATGTGTCAGTACAACTATGCCCCTCGGTGCGGTGCTTGTTTTTCCCCTAAAAAAAGATAAGATAATAAAGGGCAAGTCCATACAAGGAAGATGTGTCAGTACAACTATGCCCCTCGGTACAGTGTTGGTTTTTCCCCTAAAAAAGATAAGATAATGGGGGCAAGTCATGTTGCGGACTCGCCTCCGCATGCGACGCCGCGGCACGCTGCGTCGCGGCACGCTGCGTTGTCGCCTGCTACGACTTGTTGCCTGCCCCTCGGTGCGGTGCTGGTTTTTTCCCTAAAAAGATAGATATTCTTCAGTTCATACAAAAAAATATGTCAGTACATCTATGCCACTCGGTGTACTCCCTATATATCTTACCCAAATATTCATTAAAAATACAAAAAATGCCGAAAAAGAATGAGAACTAAGAAAAGCGAGGGAAACACACTATAAAAAAAGATGTCAGTTCAAGTAGAGGACAACATTCAGTACTAAAAAATTGCTTACATTAGGCAAAAAATCATAAAAACTAGAAAGAAAAAATGCTAAGAAACAAAAATATTGACTGCCCAAGGGACAGGTTGGCCCAACGCAGGTGGGCACTAGGACTCAAGCCAACGACGAAACAACCGGCGAATCCTTTGTAAACAAGACTGCGGGGACCAACCCCACAGGACCCACAGGTCATGAAAGAGGGCGAGCGTCGTGTATAAGCGCTCAGGTAAGTGTTCAGAGGAGTTTAGTGAGCCTCGGCAGCGCTTATAAACAGGTTAAGTACCCCCTCGACTAGCGAGGTGGGACTAAACGTATAGCGCACGCCGCACTGCACAGCCGTGTGGACGAGATATCTGGGCCGAAAACAATGACTCCGGAGGATGGCCCAATACAGTAGTTCGCCCCATTACAAAAATAAAACCGATCATGCATAACCAAATAAAAGAAACAAATGCAAATAATTAAAAAAACTCATAAGAAATCAGTTCAATAAAATATTGTAAAAAGTTCAAACACATGTTAATTTTAAGAACTAAAAAATTAAAAAAATACTTTTTTTGGAAAATTAAGCATAGAAGATTGTAATAAAAAATTCAAAAACAAATTTATAAAAATTTCAACTACTAAAATTCATAAGGTTCAAGTAAAATTAGTACGGTGCAGCAAAGATTAAATTCTTTTTATTTTGAAAAATATTATAACTATCACTATTCAACTAAAAAAATAAAAATTGTGCTCTAAAATTCATGTAAAAAGTAAGAAAAAATCCTCTACAACAAACGAATGCGATTGGCCATTGTCATCCTAAAATAATTCGACACTATCATTAACAGCATGTAAGTTCAGCAAACTCAAAACCCAAAAGGGGTCATACAACCATCATCAGCGTATGTTTTCCGTCTGCGAGCTATGTACATGAAAAAATCCTAGTCAAAACAAATGATGCCCATCAGTTCAACTATAATTGTTCCACTTCAAATATAAAGAATATATAAAAAACAGTAATGTTTGAGAAAAAAATAGGAAAGCATTACATAAATTAAAAAATAGCGATACAATAAAATACAAACAAATTGTTCCAAACCATCTGGTAATACCATAAATTCAACCATCTCACATGCATTGTTTTAAACAAAAAAAATACTGCAACATAATCAAACGCAGACAAATCTCACAACCATCGTCATTTGCCACATTTAAACCTACAGCACATAAATTCTGAATGCCAGAGAGTCATCTTCCCTGGAGAACATAACCATAACCACATCGCCATCCTCAAATCCAGACTCTGCCACAAACTCCTTCCACCCAGTAGTTAGGTTGATGCAACCATCAAAGTCGATGTGGTAGGCAACTTCCGTCAACTAATACCCATTTTTGTCTGAAGACTCCATCTTCAGTATCCCGGAACTAGGAGCAACAATCCTGATTCTGGATGACATTTTCTGCAAATGGGCATGGGAGTAGAAAACAAAGTGAACATCTGACATAACTGAATTTTTACATAGATCTAGGAACGGTTGCATAACAAACTGAAAACAAAATATCTGAACCAAAACAAAAACACCAAACTAACTAGTGATATGACCTGACTAAACTGAAGAAATATACATATCAATACACCTATAGTAAAAAAATCTAACAAAAATAGAACAAGGATTATACAAAAATGGATAAATACTATTAAGTAATGAACAAATACACACACAAACCCCTACTGTTAAATTCTGACAAAACCAAATAAAAATTATAGACAAACTATTGATAAAACTAAACTACAGATTTAGTCCATGGGATTCAAAATGAGACCTACAAAAACAAGAAAACAAAACGAATAGAAACACATACGCATGATTCCTTCAAGTCCCCAACCGTCAAGCGACAAACATAGGGTGCACGAAACCCATGGTTCCTGTACAACAGATACAAAAGTTGCCCATGGCGCTGAGTCTCGGTGAGCTCCAAACCAGATTCGTACACACAGCCGTCAGCTATGCACGCTATCTTTGCCAGACATCCGCATGAACAATCCTCCATGGAAAACACAGGAATAGGGAAGAAAACAACAAAGAGAAGAGGGAGGAACCTAGATCTGATTCTGGAAGAAGGAAGAAAAAGGAGGGGGAGACTGATCCACACACCACACATAGATGGATAGAATTTATAGCCAGGGAGACTCGCAGATTATAAAAATAATAAATAGGCAGGTGGGCAGCCAGCTGGTAGAAAATAGTTATTATACAAGTCATGCAACATTTGACCGCAAATCAGTTCAACTTCAGATAAAACAACAGTTCAAAAGTGCACATGACAAACATATGCAGATAAAACAACACATTCAGAAATAGACAGTTGAATTCAGTTAGTCATTCAACCATCTACTACCTCACAACACAATCTCAAAAACATAAAAATTCAGTACTTCAGTCATAACAATCAAAGAAACGACGCCATTTGGCCCTGGTGGATGGATGTGGAGCGGTGGCTGCTCTCGCCCTAGCCCAACTGGTGATCTGAAAATGGTTCCTTCCCCTGCCCTCTGGGAAAAGTAGCTCCAGTTCATTGGAGTTGCAAATATCCATCACCTCACGCGCAAGGCGTCTATTGAACTCTGCCTCCACATCCAGCTCGGCAGCACGTCGTGCCCTCTGCATGCGCCTGCGCCTCCTCCTCCTCCTCTGCTCCGCTACTGCAGCCCTCACATCGACGGCATCCCCTCCTCCTCTGAGACC
This sequence comes from Hordeum marinum, assembly GCA_022496015.1. Lineage (NCBI taxonomy): Eukaryota > Viridiplantae > Streptophyta > Magnoliopsida > Poales > Poaceae > Hordeum > Hordeum marinum. The sequence continues at coordinate 264,267,489 of CM039676.1, forward strand.
TCTCCCAGCTCAGGATCCATCTGGCTTTTCTTTGGTTGCAGCTGATGGAATGAAAGTGACAGAGGGCTCGAGCTTTATACTCAAAGTGCAGAGGTATGGGTAGGCAGCCAGTAGAAAATACTTACTCTGATGTCAACGCATAGTAATACAACTTTGACACAAAGCAGTCCAACTACACATATGGCAGCAATTCAAATAACACTGAGAAACACGCAACTTAATTACATAGTTTGACCAGATTACAAGAAATCGCAGGCTATAGTCAGCCACCATACACCACCTCCGCCAACGACCAAATCACATGGGAATCCGGGGTAGAAACAACTCAAGAAGCAAAATTGACAACACACATCTTTTCATACAATCTTCATCTCTCTCCTTGCAACGCCAATTCAAAAGTAAAACATCACAAAAACAAGAACACATTTGCATGGCGAACGTGGCAAATGACCAAGAACACCAAAACTTGAAATCAGAAATTACAGTGACAAAAATCTCCAAAAACTCTAACACACCGATAATTCTCACATCCAAAACAACACATAAAACAACAAACTGGACGTAAAATTGACGGCTACGAACACCACGGTAAACACCAACGCCCAAACACATCCGCCGCCAAATGCCCAAGCCATCACCTCCGGTGATTTGAGATCGTAAAACACGACCAGGTAAGCGCGCGCACGTGCGGATCCCCGTACATGTCTCCTCTGGCAACGAATGGCCCTTAGCACCGTGCCGAAGAACCCCCGAAAGCTCCCCGTTGCATCCCCTGTTTTTGTCCGTCGTAGACGTAGGAAGATAAGTTCAAGTAGAAAAACAAGTCAGTCCAGCCTTGAAAATACATCAGTTCAAGTTAGGTAACAGAATAATATTCTGTTACGCGAAACAGAATAGCCCAGATGTGTGTGTGTGTGTATATATATATATCGCGCCATTCGTCACCCTGGGTGAGGAATAGTTATTCTTCACCCCCCTCCTCAATTTTAACATCAATGCACCGTAATTTTACGTTCCATAATTTTTGTCTCATTTCATACATAAAAAGAGACCGTAAAAAAATTTATAGCGTAAAAAATATTTTATGTCAGGTAAAATTACAAACATACAAAAATAGTGGAAAATATACAATAAATTCAATTTTTTTGATCTTGTGACCTATATTTTTGTTTTCTTATGTCAAATTTTACGTCGTGGTTCAATATAAATGTAACTTTTTGTATTCTGAACATAATTTATTTATAAATTGATCATAAGATTATCTCGGTTGAAGAATAGTTTATTCTACGCCCTGGGTGATGAATGGAGTTTCTATATATATATATATATATATATATATATAATTGCTCACCCGAAGTTGTAAGGAAGTAGTATTTCTGGTGGGTGTTTAGATGCTTCAGAAAAATCTAGCATGGCTTTCTCTGTGTCTTTTCTCGAATATGCAGTTTCCCATATCTTTTGATTAATCGTATTTTAGTCAATGAACCCAATGTCATAGCGTCCAGCTTGTTTCATTTCATACATCTTCATTCTGCATAATACCACAGAAACAAATATAGTGAGGATAATTACAAGTAATGAACGAGAGGACAACTAGCTAGAGACTTAAATTACAGAAAGAAATCACTTACAAACAATAGAAACTAACGAAAGATTTGTCGAGTGCGTCTTCATTGAATAACTGAAACAATTCTGAATAATGAATCCACAAATATTTTTTATGGAAGTAATGCCTCTTCTTGACTCTCACCATGAGCGACTCTTGATTGGTATTTGCTGTCTCTTGCATGTACCACGGATGCAAATTATACAATCTCATTGGTAAAAGCTTGACATCTTCAGGCTTGACCAGAGGTTTGCTGCGGGCATATTGATATTTTAGTTCCTCCTCTTTAAGCACGGGGATTTCCTCAAGGCCTAAGAGTTGTTCAACAGTGAGACCGGCCTCTTTATCCTGCCTTCTATGATCGTCGGTTACTACCAGCCGATCGATGGTACTCACGACTGTTTGTACAATGAGCCGGGGGATCGATTGCACTGTCTGTTCTCCTAGCTGCGGAACAGTTTTCCGCTTTTTTGCCAACTCCTTGGCTCGAGCTCGAGCTCGACTCTTTTTGTCCTGCAAGATATGACTTCTTGATAGACTGCACATAGTCGGAGTCCTTCTGATTGACAGTCGGTCGAGCCATATCAATAAAGAGTTGTGAGACATGCTCGGGTACTTTCTCCTTTGGCGATGGGGGTGGTTTTGGTCCAAAATGGGCCTTCACTTTGGCATCCACTGTGCTCTCGAGTTCCTCGTCAATCAAGTGGTAAGGCAACTTCGGAAGAGGCTTGAGGCTTGAACCATATTTGAATTTCTTGCCTCTTGTACCGCTAGTCGTCATAGCTGCGACCTCTCTCTTCCGCTGTTGCTTAGGCGACGGAGTATGCTGAGTCGACAGAGCACGCTGACGTCGTGCCAGACTTGGAGGAGAAGTCGGCTGGCGCGATGCCGGACTTGGAGGAGGAGGAGTTGGCTGATGCCCTGCCATACTTGGAGGAGGAGTCGGCTAACGTGCTGCTGGACTTGGAGGAGGAGGAGCTAGCTGACACTGTGCCAGACTTGGAGGAGGAGTCGGCTGATGCGGTGCCAGACTTGGAGGATGAGGAGTTGACTGACGCGGCGGCGGACTTTGAGGAGGAGGAGCCGGTGGCCTTGGAAAGACGATGCAATCCCTTTTCCATAGAATGATACGATGTATGGCCTCTCCCAGTGTTCTCTCCTCGTCACTTCCAAGAATGTCAAGTTTGAGCTCGTGATATCCTGAAATCACTTCATCAACCCTGACACGAGCATAGCCAGCTGGAATGGGATTGCAATGTAAGGTTGCTTCTGGGGGATTTGCTAAAGCATAGTCGTCCGCCACCTTCATGGATAAGTTCTTCACTTTCATGTGTAGCTCACAGTTAGTCATGTATTTGATATCATCCACAGGGTAGCTAGCTAGCAGTGCATCATCATCGATATCGGTCGGGGCAAAACCCACGTTGCTTCTCGACATAGATGGGACAGTGGTATCCAATGCTGGATCGGTCTGCTCATGTTGCCGCTGAGACGCCCTTTCCTGGTTGAGTGAGTCGATCTGTTACTGCTGCCGCCTAACTCTGGATTCCAACTCCAGGTGCTTTGATTCTAGGCCTTCAAGGCGGAGCGCTTCCTCCTTCTTCTTCCGCTCCTCCCGCATCTTCTTTCTCGCACGGCTTCTGTAGTCGTCGTACCAACCCGCTAAACCCCCAAATCACGGAACAACGACTTTCCCTCGTGTTCTTCCCGGGTGTTCAGGATTCTTCAGGGCGCGCGTAAGCTCGTCGTCCTTTCTATTGGGCATGAACACCCCCATTCAAGCTTCTTCTATTTTTGTTAGAATTTCATCTGTCACTGCTTTAAGACTTGCCTTCACCATAATAGCCCTTGTCTTTGGGTCCAAATTCCCACCATCTGCATAAAACCATGTCCTGCACCTCGGGGGACAGGTCACTATAAGTGGAGTGACCCCTGCACTAATCATCTCTTGTTCGGATTGATCCCACTTAGGCAGGGCCGTCTGGTAGCCACCTGGCCTGAGAGTATGGTGTCACTGCTTTTTTGCAGCATTAATCTTCTTCTTTCTAGACCGTTCCTTAGCTAGTTCTGATTCCTTGAACATCACGAAATTGTCCCAGTGATCTTTTGCCTTCACCGGTGCTCCCTCGAATTTTGGAGTCTTCTTGTTTGCTTTGACGTACGCATCCCATTCATTTTTATTGAAGGTGTTGAATGCGATCACCATCTTTTTAAGAGCATAGATTCTGACTTTCTTCAGATCTGCATCTGTCAAGTTATCTGGTAGTATGAAATGTGACATCAGCTCAGTCCAAAGCACATCTTTTGCTCTTTCATTGACAATAGTGACTCCTTCTCGATCTCCCTTTGCTGGCTTTTTCCATTCTTGTGTGGAGATCGGGATTTGGTCCCTAACAATAACACTGCATTGATTCTTGAACTTGGTCGCATTTTTCTTAGGTTCAAGCAGTTCGCCAGTTGATGTATTGATGGAATCGATGTTGAACTTTACGCCAGGGTCCAACTTTCTGGCCGGGCATCAAACTACCTTGTCGCTTGTAGAAGATTTGCTCGATCCGGAGGCCTAAAAGACGAAAGTTTGATTCGTTAATACATATACAACTCAATTAAGACATGTAATGATCACTGGATGGCTTATATAATAAATATACCTCGCCGATCTTTGTTATTTGAAGAACATTTTCTTCGTCAACATCATTGTCGAATTCATCTATTCATTCGTCTTCATCAAACATACAACCCTCATCGGAATTGTTCAGATATTGCGAGCCGTCATCATCTTCAGGTTCATGCTCTGGGCTCGTGGAGCGTATGATGTGAAACAGAGCCTCTTCTCCTTCTCTAGTGGTATTGTCCATAGCTTTTATTTAACTAACCCAGAAGAAAGATAAAACAATTTAGTATTCAAATTAGAATGCATGCAATCAATAGGGAAAACTGAATCATAGTACATAATATGCATCATCGAATATAATCTTGAATAAATCGTCTCAAATATTATCGAATATAATCTCGAATACATCTCGAATATTATCACTAATACATCTCGAATAGTATTAATTATATAATATCACTACTACAGATCCAGTTGACATCTCGCGCGGCAGGCGGTGGACACCCAAAGAGAAGGAACTATGACAGGATCATAGCTCGGGTGAGATCCCTGAAAAACCTGCTAGGTATTGGAGAACCTGACGTCTAACGCATCCATGTAGCGACGGACATGCTCATCCTCCTCCATGACACGGCTACGTACCACCTTCGGCGGGGCCGGCTGCCACCGCACCGAAAGTGGCCCATGCGAACGCCACCAAAGAAGCTCCAGGTCGACGACGGGACCCGGGTTCCTCACCAAGTTGCGTGCCCCTGAAGGTAGCACCTCGCAATGCCAGCCCGGCGAGCCCAGTCCCGGACATGGCGCCTATGACGCAGGACGTCGTCGCGAACGAGTCGACGACGAGGATGGGGGCCAGACATCGTTGACTCCGAGAAGAAATTCTATGCACATTTAATATTTTTTAAATGCTTAATTGTGATTTCTTATATACGAGGAACCTTCAGAATCCTAACAGATTCTCTTAACCTTAAGACCCGCAACTTTTGCAAATACATAACAAATACTAATTGCAAATTAATACATCACAAACTTTTGCAAATACAACATTACAATATGCAACTTTTGCAAATACTAATTGCTATACATTGGATCAAATGTCAAAATTCATCAACCTTTTTCTATACATTGTATTCATACATATATATACTAATTTCTATACATATATTGGAACAAAATGTCAAAATTCCTCAAATGTCAAAATTCATTCACTTTTTTCTATACATCTAACTAATCATCTAGTGAAAAAATGTCAAAATTCTTGCATCTATGTCAAAATTCCTCAAATGTCAAAATTCTTAACTTTTTTGTATACATCAAAATTCTTGCATCTAATCATCTAATCATCTATACATCTAATCATCTAATCATCTAGTGTGTGTGTTCATGCATATACGTGTGGCGGGGGGCTCGGGGAGGGGCCGGTGGCCGCCATGGTGACACAGGGGGCGAGGGAGAGGGGAGAGGGGGGAGCTCACAGCGGGGCGACGAGGCGACGACGAGGCGAGGCGAGTCGGGGGCAGCGACGGCGAGGAGCTCGGGGCCGGAGGAGCGGGCGCAGGCAGCGTTAGGCCGGGCTCGAGGAGGAGCGGGCGTGAGCAGCGTCAGATATGGGCGCGAGGAGGCACGGGCGGCCGACGTCTGGGCGGCGACGAGCTTCGGCATCGGGAAGACCAGACGGCGACGGTGCGGCGATGTCGAAGAGGTCAAAGAAAGCGGAGGAACTGAGATTTTTTGAAGTGTTGTATATATATAAGGAGGCCTTTAGTCGCGGTTGGTTCCACCAACCGGGACTAAAGGTGAATTTCACTAGCCGAAGTGGCGAGAAGCAAAACCATTTAGTCGCGGTTGGTGGCTCCAACCGGGACTAAAGGAGGGCCTTTAGTCGCGGTTGGTGGCACTAACCGCGACTAAAGGCCTGGCTTCCCGTATTGAAATGTTTAGTCCCACCTCGCTATTGGAGAGGAGCTCGCACAGGTTTATAAGCCCCGCTGCAGCTATCGTGGCAAGCTCCTCTCTAATGCAGGCCTACTGGGCCTACCACACCTCTACCGCCCACTGAGGCCTACTAGGCCATACGGGCCATGCCCTGGCGGCCCAATAGGAGGTCTTTTTTTAGAAAAAAATCTGTCTTATTTATTTTCTTTTGTTTTGAGTTCTTTTTTGCTTTATTTAGAGTTTCTTTGTGAATCTTTTTGCTTTAGGTAAAAAAATATAAACTATCTATTAGTTCTAGTAGTTTTCAAATTTAATAGTTTAAATTTTAATTATTTGAAATTTGTGTGAATCACTAGTTTGTGAATAACTTTATTTTAAAAGTAGATTTTTGAGTGATTCTTTTTTCTGTTGTTTAATATTAGCATGTTTTATCATTATATTCAATTTGATAATTCTTAGGTTATTTAAAAAATGAAATGCCTTAGCAACAGTCGAGTTTTCGTGTGAAACCCTGATATTTCGAAAGAGATTGTCCATTTTGTACACGAAGTGCATCCAGTTTTTGCCGTAACCCTCTCAACTTTTTAGCACATGCTATGTGGGTGAAATGATGATACCATGCCAACTTTCAACCTTTTCAGAGTTCATTTGTAGTGATTTTCAATTTCAGGGTCATTTAGCTCAAAAAATCAGTAAATGCATGAAAAATAGCAAATGAAGTCAGAAAGGATTAAAAATTGATGACGTGGCTTCGAATGGTGCATACTAAACACACAAAAAGTCTGGAGTTGAAATAAGTTTTAATGAAATGCCTTTGTAACAGACGAGTTTTCATTTGAAACCTTGATACTTCGAAAGAGATTGTCCATTTTGTACATGAAGTGCATCCAGTTTTTGCCGTAACCCTCTCAACTTTTTAGCACATGTTATGTGGGTGAAATGATGATACCATGCAAACTTTCAACCTTTTCAGAGTTCATTTGTAGTGCTTATCAATTTCAGGGTCATTTACCTCAAAAAATCAGTAAATGCATGAAAAATAGCAAATGAAGTCAGAAAGGGTTGAAATTTAATGGCATGCCTTCGAATGGTGCATACTGAACGCACAAAAAGTCTGGAGTTAAAATACGTTTTAAAAAATGAAATGCCTTTGTAACAGACGAGTTTTTGTCTGAAACACTAGTATTTCGAAAGAGATTGTCCATTTTGTACACGAAGTGTATCCAGTTTTTGCTGTAACCCTCTCAACTTTTTAGCACATGTTACGTGGGTGAAATGATGATACCATGCCAACTTTCAACCTTTTCAGAGTTAATTTGTAGTGCTTATCAATTTCACGGTCATTTAGCTCAAAAAAATCAGTAAATGCATGAAAAATAGCAAATGAAGTCAGAAAGGGTTGAAAATTAATGGCCTGCCTTCGAATGGTGCATACTGAATGCACAAAACACATAAGTACACTACTATTACAAAGATTCCCTTCGGTTTGTCCGAAATGGGACTTTCCAGATATATAAGTCCGGAAACTAACTAGAGAAGCCGGTCACATCCCAGAGTGGGATCTTTGGGTATAAAACTTTTTCTTCGCGTGTGTCTTTTTGCGTCGTAACCATGGACAATCTTCATCGTTTAACTTGATGATCGGGTCAACATTCACTGTGAAGGGAGCAATTTCATGAAACTTTTCATAATCTTCTGACATGTCTGTCTTTTCCTTCACTCCCACGAGGTTTCTTTTCCGTGAAAGAACTATGTGGCGCTTTGGCTCATCGTATGATGTATTCTCTTCCTTATCTTTTCTTTTCCTTGGCTTGGTAGACATGTCCTTCACATAGAAAACATGCGCCACATCATTGGCTAGGATGAATGGTTCGTTTGCGTACCCAAGATTTTTGAGATCCACTATTGTCATTCCGTACTGCGGGTCTTCCTTTACCCCGCCTCCTATCAGATTGACCCATTTGCACCTAAACAAAGGGACCTTCAAACCAAGTCCATAGTCAAAGTTCTCATATCTCCTCTATGTAACCATAGTATGTGTCCTTTGGCTCATTGCTGTTTGCTGCATCAAAGCGGACACCACTGTTTTGGTTGGAGCTCTTTTTATCTTGGGTGATCGTGTAAAATGTATTCCGATTTATCTCGTACCCTTTGAAAGTCAATATAGTCGAAGATGGTAACTTGGACAGCAAGTACAGGTCATCTTCAACAGTGTCGTCATGCATGAGATGTGTCTACAACCAACCGGCGAAAGTCACCGTTTGTTCATGTGTAATCTAGTCGTCAGACTTCTCCGGGTGTTTGGAGCATAGAATATTCTTGTGTTGCTTGATATACGGAGCCACCAAGGCGGAACTTTGTAGAGCTATATAGTGTACTTGCGCCAAAGAATGCATGTCCCAGCATATTAGTGAATTCTTTCCTAGCGTGCCTCTTCCACCCAGTCTGCCCTCATGTCGCAATTCAGGAACACCAATCGGCTTAATGTCAGGAATAAAGTCAACACAAAACTCAATGACCTCCTCTGTTTCATGGCCCTTGGAGATGCTTCCTTCTAGCCTAGCACGGTTATGAACATATTTCTCTAAGACTCTCATGAACCTCTGAAAGGGGAACATATTGTGTAGAAATACAAGACCCAGAATGGCAATCTCCTCGACTAGGTGAACTAGGACGTGTGTCATGATATTGAAGAAGGATGGTGGGAACGCCAACTCAAAGCTGACAAGACATTGCACCAAATCATTCTCTAACCTTGGTAGGATTTCTGGATTGATTACCTTCTGAGAGATTGCATTCAGGAATGCACATAGCTTCACAATGCTAATCGAACGTTTTCCGATAGAAGCCCCCTCAATGCAACTGGAAGCAGTTGCATCATAATCACGTGGCAGTCATGAGACTTTAGGTTCTGCAACTTTTTCTCTGCCATATTTATTATTCCCTTTATATTCGACGAGAAGCCATACGGGACCTTCATACTGAGCAGGCATTTGAAGAAGATTTCCTTCTCTTCTTTGGTTAGAGCATAGCTGGCAGGACCCTGAAACTACTTTGGATCCATGTCGTCTTCTCCGTGCATACGTTGCTGGTCCTCCCGTGCCTCCGGCATATATTTTGTCTTCCCATACATGCCCAAGAAGCCTAGCAGGTTCACGCAAAGATTCTTCATCACATGCATCACAACGATTGCAGAGCGGACCTCGAGGTCTTTCCAATAGGGTAGGTCCCAAAATATAGATTTCTTTTTCCACATGGGTTCGCATTTGTCAGCGTCATTCGGAACAGATTGTGTGCCAGGACCATTGCCAAAGTTTACTTTTAAATCCTTGACCATATAAAGTATATCATCACCCGTATGGTGGTGAGGCTTCTTCCGGTGATCTGCCTCACCTTTGAAATGCTTGCCTTTCTTTCTTACGGGATGCCTGCTCTAAAGAAATCAACGATGCCCCAGATACAAATTCTTCTTACATTTATCCAAATATATATTGTCGGTATCATCTAAACAGTGCGTGCATGCATGGTATCCCTTGTTTGTCTGTCCTAGAAGGTTACTGAGAGCAGGCCAATCATTGATGGTTACAAACAACAACGCATGTAAGTCAAATTCCTCCTGATCTTTCGCATCCCTGCACATACACCTTTTCCATTCCACAACTATAAAAGTTCTTCAACCAATGGCCTTAGGTACACATCAATGTCATTGCCGGGTTGTTTGGGGCCTTGGATGAGCACTGGCATCATAATGAACTTCCGCTTCATGCAGAACCAAGGAGGAAAGTTATAGATACATAGAGTCATGAGCCATCTGCACTTAAACCAAACCATACGTTCCTTGCGTCCTTTGCAAAGTCCTTCCACTTTCTCTCGATTTTTCTCCACTACGACCCGTCAGCGGGCACTCTCAACTTCCCATCTTTCTTACGGTCTTTGTTGTGCCATGATATCAACTTGGCATGCTCTTTGTTTTGGAACAAACGTTTCAACCATGGTATTATAGGAGCATACCACATTACCTTGGTAGGAATCTTCTTCCTGGGGCGCTCGCCCTCAACATCACCAGGGTCATCGTGGCCGATCTTATAGCGCAATGCACAACATACCGGGCATGCATTCAAATCCTCGTACTCACCGCGGTAGAGGATGCAGTCCTTAAGGCATGCATGTATCTTCTCCACCTCTAATCCTAGAGGGCAGACATCCTTCTTTGTTTCGTACGTACTCTCTGGCAATTTGTTGTCCTTTGGTAGCTTCTTCTTTAACATTATCAACAACTTTTTAAATGCCTTGTCAAATACACCATTCTCTGTCTTCCATTGCAGCAATTCCAGTGTGGTACCCAGCTTTTTCTTGTCATCTTCTTTGCAATTTGGGTACAACCCTTTTTTGTGATCCTCTAACATGCGATGCAACTTCAGCTTCTCCTTTTCACTTGCGCAGTTTCTGGTGCCTCTTCTTGAGCTCCTTCCCGCATTGTCGGCTCAGCTTCTTCCCCCATTATTGTACCCATCGTATTCATGGAACCCATGTTCAGGATACCTGTCGTCATCCTCTTCTTATTCATTCTCTTCCATTAGGACCTCTCTTTCTCCGTGCTTGGTCCAACAGTTATAGCCGGACATGAAACCGGACTCAAACAGGTGGACGTGAATGGTTCTTGAGTTAGAGTAATTTCGATCATTCTTACAGCTAGCACTTGGACAATACATAAAACCATCCGGCCGCTTGTTTGCCTCGACCGCAACCAGAAAAGTATGCACGCCATTAATGAACTGGGGAGAGCATCGGTCATCGTACATCCATTGCCAGCTCATCTTCATTACACAACACCGAAAAGACCAAATTAATACAAGTTCATACATAAAGTTCATACACACTTGTTCTCATAAAACAACATACAAACTCTCTAGCTAAAGTATTTAAATGCAACAACAAATGCGATCAACACCGCAACTAAGGTAACAACTAGCAATGCGACCCGCGCATTTGCGCGGCTAGATTTAGAAATTTTATACCCATTGAATAACATGTCATATTTCCTTCCCATCTCATGGATATCTTCTCACTTTTACTTTGTGCTTATCATCACACTAACTTATTTTTTTAAATCAACTTATTGAGTTAAATCTATAATTGTGCAACTTCTACTTTTATTTGAACCTAGAGAACTCCTAGCCACGTTCTTGCTGGTTTTATTACCCAACCTCCAGGGATCTTCCTACTTGCACATTGGTATGCATTGGAGTGGTTTCTTGCTAGCTTATCTTACACTTGTTCCTTGTGTTGTTCGGACATCGATCTAAGACTTCTTATTTATCTGTATATGCCATCTAAAATTTCTAAAAACTCTCTCTCTCTGTCTCTCTCATATGTTGATAGTCGACATTAATCGTTTTGGTTGTACCTATGTTACTTTGGATTTATCTTTGTCTCTTTAGAATCGCTAATGTGTGTATTGAATAGTTAACATGATTTATCCAGTACACCTTCTACGGATTTATCTTTCTCTATGATTTCTCCTAATCGTCTCTCTTTCACTACCACCATAGCTTGTTATCTCATATTGTACTCATGTCGTTTGCAACGACTCATAATTTTTAGTACAACCCAAAATGGCCTATCGCATATTCGATGTGATATTCTTTTACAATTGCACGGCTGTTATATCCAAAACATGGCTTTACACTGTGTATAATATATTGTTCATAGATATATGATATTTGAATGTTCTATCTATTCCTCTTACTTGATGACTTTCATGCATTGAAACTTTTTCCCGTGCATGAAAGTATTTTGTTTCTCGAATTATTCCATACCTCGTCAGCAGCAACAAATGCAAGCATATATACTTCAGCTATTCGTCGTCCAACTGATGTGTGCTGTTTTTTTTCTACTGTTTAACCCATGCATTTTAATAATTTCTGTTTTGAGGACGCGTGTTAAAAGTTGCATGCTAGTTTGGTAATACTCATTAGTTGTTATTTTGACACTACGTAGTTGATAGCAGATGATGATCATAGATATGTATATGTACGGAAACTACCACGAACCAACACTTGGAACATCATGTGTTCTTCGAATCTGCAGCAACCCATAGATTGTCCTTCCACCGTGAAAGGAATTGACTTCGCTATGGTAGCGATCCGTGTCCATCCTCTGTCCTTGGCGTTTTGTTTGACTTGGTTTGACTTTAGGGGTCTCGAGGAATATTGTGGTGATATCGACTTTTATCATAACACATTTAGAGACTATTTGTGTCCCTAGAACTCATATGATGTGTGCATATACTGACTATTATTTTACTGCCATAAGAATATACTCCATAATTGATAAATCATTCTCTTCACTCTTGTTATACGCTGTTGGATATGTAAAATAGAATCTGCTAATTTATTTGCCTTGACATCTCAATTTTAGGAAAATTCAGCTTAGGTGTACGTCTTTTTAATGGCCGGGCTTGCCGTTTTCTTCTAAATGCTTTTTTATAGCAAGCTTGACCTTGCCATGTTTGTAGCAATTTTTTTGGGCTTGTTCGTATCGACTTCTGCATGCACATGCCGCCAATCGTTTTTGGATGGGGATGTGGTTTTGATTTGTTGCCGTGTATCAGCCAAAGGTATTTTTTTTTGATGGGTAACCAAAGGTATATCTGGTTTTCAAAGAATAATGTATATTTCTACATCGGCTTAAAGAATATGTATACGTGTCCTTTTCAAATAGGCTCCATGTAAAAAAAATACTTCCTTAAATCATGAACGTGTGTGCCTTTTTCTTTTCAGATACCAATGGCTAACTATTTTTGGTATATGTAGACGATCGGATGTTTTCTTTTTTTGACTTTTCTTTTGCAGGCTGACTTTTGCCTTTAACTGTGCGATCTCTTTGGATGTTTTTTCTTTGTACCTAATGCGTACGTACTATTTTTAGGGATGCATACGTACTTCCTAAAAAGGTGTGTAGAGTCCCATAACGATATGTGCATGTCCTGATGGAAATAAGATTTATAATTAAGTACCAATTCGATGCAAAAATAATAATTAAGTACCAATTCTTGTAGAGTCCGATCGGTATGTGTTTATAACTTTTTGTACGGGATGCTATGTGTTTTTACCCAATAGTTGCATGCGTGATTTTTAAAGCATGCATGTTAGTAATAGTTGTACACGGAAAATATTATACGATAAATCCCGTGGGGAGCTGCATTAATCTAGTCCGTTCATATTTCTAAACTTTTGAACCGACAATCTCCGCCGTTACTTTTCTACCGTTTTAAGTATATAATAGATTGATCCAACAACATAGTGATACCAAGCTTCATTATCAATAGCATATCTTTTAAATTTTCTAATCTTCAAGCGCATTGCACTCATCTTGATCTTGTGATCATCGACGACATCGGCAACACACAACTCCAGTTTCATCTTCTCTTCTTCAATTTTTTTCATTTTTTTTTCAAATACTCGTTTTCTTTTTCAACTAAATTTAACTTATTGACAAGAATATCTATGTCGGTTGGAATCTCCGGTTCACATACCTCCTAGATAAAAATATCTATGTCAACTTGATTGGCATAATTGTCATAAACACGAAATACAACAAAGAGTTATAAAAGAAAGTATATACCACATCCGAATGTAAACCAGACGAGGGCCGACGGGGACGGATTTCAAAACCATGCCACTATATATAACAAACAACCATATAGGTAAGAAAACTATACAAGTAACTAACTAAATCTTACAAACATGTTTTTTTATAAAAAGGATAAGAACAAGAGGCTCACCAAAGGTGGTGCCTGATACGTATCCAACGTATCTATAATTTTTGATTGTTCCATGTTATTATATTATCTGTTTTGGATGTTTTTATGTATTAATATGCTATTTTATATTATTTTTGGGACTAACCTATTAATCTAGAGCCTAGTATCAGTATCTGTTTTTTCCTTGTTTTTGAGTTTCGTAGATAAGGAATATGAAACGGAGTCCAAATAGAATAAAACCTCCGAAATGATTTTTTCTGAAAAATATGGAAGCCACGAGACTTGAGAACCAAGGCAGGGAGTTGTCACGGGGTTACAAGCCCGCTTGCCGCGGCGAGGGGGGTACCCGCGTTGGGCAGGCTTGTGGGCCCCTGGCAACTCCCCTAACCCTAATCTTCAGCCTATAAATACCCAAATATTCCATCATTATCAGAACGAGCCCCGAAAACACTTTTCCACCGCCAGAAGCCTCCGTTCCCGAGAGATCCAATCTTGGAACCTTTTTCGGTAATCTGTCAGAGGGGGATTCGATCACGGAGGGCATCTACATCAACTCCATTGCCCCTCCGATGATGCGTGAGTAGTTCACCACAGACCTATGGGTCCATAGCTAGTATCTAGATGGATTTTCTCTCTCTCTTTGCTTCTCAATACCATGTTCTTCATGATCTTCATGAAGATCTATCCGATGTAATACTCTTTTGCGGTGTGTTTGTCGAGATCCGCTGAATTGTGGGTTTATGTTCAGATTATCCATGAATATTATTGAGTCTTTCCTAAATTCTTTTATGCATGATTTCATATCTTTGCAAGTCTATTCGAGTTATTGGTTTGGTTTGGCCAACTAGATTGGTAATTCTTGTAATAGGAGAAGTGCTTAGTTTTGGGTTCAATCTTGCGATGTCCTCACCCAGTGACAAAGTAGGGATAGCGAGGCACGTATTGTATTGTTGCCATCAAGGGTAAAAAGATGGGGTTTTCATCATATTGCTTGAGTTTATCCCTCTACATCATGTCATCTTACTTAATGTGTTACTCTATTCTTCATGAACTTAATACTCTAGATGTAGGCAGGAGTCGGTCGATGGGTGGAGTAATAGTAGTAGATGTAGAATCATTTCAGTCTACTTGTCACGGACGTGATGCCTATATGCATAATCATTGCCTTGGATATCTTCGTAATTATTCGCTTTTCTATCAATTGCTCGACAGTAATTTGTTCACCCATCGTAATACTTGTCATCATGAGAGAAGCCATCTAGTGAAACATATGGCCCCTGGGTCTATTTTCCATATTATATTATCAGATCTAAAACCAAAAAAGACCAAAAATACTTGTTGCATTGTTTTTTACTCTTAGTTTTACTTTCTGTTCAAGCACCCTATTATATCTATCTCTACTAGATCTCACCCTTGCAAATAACCGTGAAGGGATTGACAACCCCTTTATAGTGTTGGGTGCAAGAGTTTGATTCCTTGTGTAGGTATATCTATTGGTGGCTCCCTTGTATCTCCTACTGGATTGATACCTTGATTCTCAAACACTGAGGGAAATACTTATCTACTTTGTTGCATCAAATCGTTCCTTTTCACGGGAAACCAAGGCATGCTCGAGAAGTAGCAGTGTCGGCGACGGGACGGTGCGAGCGATCGACGGTGGTTAGGACGGGGACGGGAAGGCACTAAGTAAACCACACCTACAAATGCAAAGTAAAAAGTTAATTTGAGCTCAAATTGCATAAATCAAATAAACTACCACATACAAAGTAAAACCCACAAATTACTATACTTATAGAGCATTGCAATAGCTAATCTAGCAATGAGAGATGAAAGGACAAAGTTGCAAACCTTTGTGAACACTTGGATGGATGGGGTGCCTCCAAATCTTGATTTTTTTTGGCAAAAATGGAGGATGAGCTCGGGGAAGAGAGGAAGAACAGAGAGAAGAGGAAAGGGGAAGAACATAGAGGAGTGTGCTCGGGCTGGCCGAAGGGTTCATATAGGGGACCTTTAGTCCCGGTTGGTAGCTCCAACCGTGACTAAAGGTTAGCCTATAGTCGTGGTTGGAGCCACCAACCGGGACTAAAGGTTTCCGTGGGGCCCAAGGCTAACGCCACCCTGCCACCACACCTTTAGTGCTGGTTCGTGGAATGAACCAGGACTAAAGGTCCGGAACGAACCGACACTAATGATGCCCATCACAAACCGGGACTAATGAGCACATTAGTGCTGGTTCAAAACCGGACCGGGACTAATGAGGCGGACGGAAGGTCTATTTTCTACTAGTGGTATGAGCCTATGAGGCATCGTATGTGTCAAGCATGTCTAGATGCGTTGCTCCTGACCGCGGGGTTTCGACCCACCTCCACTCTGCCGTGGTTGGTTTGATCTAGGCTCGATGTGCGTCGACGACGTTCATCTTCCTTCCATGTACTACTTCCAGCATTGTCGTGGGTCACGACAGGCTGACTTTGAGGTAGGTGGAGGCAAAGGACCAGCCGGCGGCCTTAGTGGTCTTCGCATGAAGTCATCATTCTACATGCGGTCGGTCCTCTTCGATCTGGCCATCGGTGAGTTCCGAACTTATCATTCGAAGAAAACAAAGACTAGCACATATGGCGTTCTTTGGACACTTTGATTGGATAGGGCCCGGTCGTGTGCACTCATAACATTAGCAAAACCAGCTTCACGCGGGTACCATGAAGCTGTATTTTTGTTGACACCTTGGGACATGTTTGTATCAAGATTTCCAAGGGATCAACCCATGCGGAGAATGCCATGGTGTGATTGGAGGACCTGCAAGTGGTGAAGACGGGGTCTTGATGCGATGAAGACTTCGCTTCACATGCAGTTGTTCAGACTTGGCTTGCGGAATATGTTTCCGTCTAGACCAGACACGAGTTTTTGTGAGCCTGGTGGTATGTGACTTGCAGTAGTAGCCTCCGCAAGTGGGGACAACAACATTGGAGGACTTATTTGTTGGTGGTGCTCCTATGAGTATCGAGTCATGATTTTCAGGGTGAAAACCCAAGGTTTGGCCTTTATTGGTTGTGCCTGGCAGTGGCCTTGTTGAAGACGTTGTTTTGGGAACGCGATCTTTCTCCGGGGTGAAAACCTAAGATCTTTGATTGGGCAACGACAACGCTTATTCATTGTTTCCTTCCTGATGGCGTTGCTTTTGGAGAACCTTCTTTGCAGTCCGGGTGCTATCTTTGTTGGTGGTTAGAGTGCTGCTACTGTGGGTAACTGATCGCCGTGGTTAGATGTTTTTCTCTTTTTGTTCCTTTTTTTGGCTGTGTGCATCCTGGATGTTTTAGGCATCCTATTGATGTAGAGGCTGGGTGCAATTGCTATCTGCTTGATATTAATATATACCTCTTTTCGAAAAAATAAAACGTCTTATGAAACTTGACAGAGGGAGTATGTTGTAGGGAAACGCTTTTCATCATACGACTGATGCAAGAAAACTCGCCATACCAGTTGTGTGTCGTTAGTTTCTGTTCCATCCATGCTCGTGATTTGCCAGAGAAATTTTGTTCGAACGTTCCATATTTAACTAAAAAGGGTTTTAACCGCTTTATAAATAAGCCACAATCATTATAGGTGAGATGAAGAAATAAACACACGCCAACCTTGCTGGGGATACCAGCTATAGAGGAAAAGCACAAACAGCTAACAACACGGAACCAAAAACAGAGACTAAATAAGGCCACACTAAGAGCATCTACAGCCGTACCTTGTAAATCCGGCCCCTCAAACGTCCGCGGACGCGTCCGGGCACTTCAGCGGACACTGACCGGGCACGTCTTAAATAATGCATTCCACATCCGGACACTTTAAATCTCATATCTCAAATCCATACAAACTCATGCAACTATTACGTCGATGCATTACGCACATCGCCCAGCTACTCCATCACTACTAACATGCCATCGGACTACCAAAATTTGGCATGTTCGGCTATGGTGGAGATCTTCCACGGCTGTCCTTGCCCTTCCTGGTGCCCTTGTCATGGAAGTACCGGTCGAAGACACAGTACGGTCGCTGGAGCTGTCATCGCTGTCGCTCACCTCCTTCTCCTTCTTCGGTGGCAGTACGGCCATTTCACGGACCGCCCGATTCTGTTCGCGGGCGAGGGCGCGCGTGTTCCTCCACTGTCATTTCTTCAAAATGCAGACACGGATGGCTTCCTCCTCTGCAGCCGCCCGCTTCACTGCATCACCCGCCTCCGCCTCCGCCATTTCCTCCGCGAGATAGGCCTCGGTGATCCTTATCCTCTCCTTCCCACGTCTGGCAGCCCGTTCCCAGTGGGACTCGAAGTACGTGAGTCCGTTTGATGGATCCACCCTCCGAGACATTGATGACCCCGCCCTAGAGGAACCGAGCGCCCTTTGAGCTCACGCCATGGAGTCTCGGCGGACAGATCCTATCGTCAGTCAGGCGTTGTACTCGTGGGAGCGGCGGAGTGCAATGCGAACCACCATTGCCTCATCCACTCCGCATGGGACAACCCCCCAGTCGATGGATCCAGACTGGTCGGAGTCGGATTTGCTGCCCTCCATGCCGGAGAAGGCCGGACAGGTAAGGTGGCAGATGGGAGTGGATGGGAGTGGAGTGAAGTAGCTAGGGTTTGGTCCGGACAACAGACGAGGACGAATAAATGTGGGGTCGATGCGGGCCAGTACGGATTAGGCGGGCGTGCCCGGGCGCGCCCGGGCTCCCCCATATACGCCCCATATTTGGGCTGTATATGACGGGTGTCGGTCAGCCCGGGCGTTTGAGGCACGTTTGAGGGGTCCGTCTGGGTCAATTTTTTATGACAAACCATTCAAACGGAGAAATTGTTAGACACTGAAGGAAAACATATTGTCCACTTCTGTATCTGAATCCGTAGGGCTTTGACATCATTATGGTTAGCACATTTCCTGGTAGAAGGCACACCTGAGGGCATGACCAAATTAAGTAAGAACATGAGAATGTGTTAGCCTAGTTCCATTACTTCCTGCTGGTAAGGAAAAGTTAATAATGTGTATGAAATTCTTGGCGTTTATCCTTATTTCTTCATCACCCAGTTACTCGGTTTCAGCTTAAACGGTGAAGAAGTTGATTTGATCCAGAGATCTGATTAATGCTTGGCATTCAGACACTGAACTTTGCTTTCATATTGTCGGTTACCTTACCTTGAGGATCTTGACCGCATAGGCCTTGGAACGCAGCGCCCGTAGCGTTCGTTCACCAACGTGAAGCACAAACGGCACGGCTACGTACATCCATGTCTGTAGTTCACCACAAAGATCACAAACGATGTTAGCACCAGATACTCACTTGACAGCAAGGTCCAAATGCAGAAAGCCACAGGTCTATTGTACTATCACAGGTCCATTGTATCTAAGATAAGCATGGTGAGTACTGATGGTACGGTGATGGAGCACACGTGGTTGATTTTTGGTTGATTTGTCTCGTCATCGGCGCATCACGGGCACGGGAGGAGGACGAGACAGCTGCACTGGTGCGGCGTGATGGCCGCTGCCCATGCCCGATGCCAACGTGCGTTAATGGCATTCGGATATGCTTCAGGGTTCGTGACGAAAACCCATCACAAACGTGCGTTAATGGCGTTTGAGGTGACTCATCTCTTGAGCTTCTTCTAGGTGACTCTTCTCTTATCTTGAAAGGGGCCGAGCACTCATTGGAAAAGTGTTCGGGTGTTCCACAACTGTAAAAGTTTCAATCACGACTAGATGAACGCTTCTCTTCATATCTTAAGTTGGAGCTTCTCTCTTTGCCTCTATTCTTGTAGAACTTGTTGAATTTCTTGACCATAAGGCTTATCTATTCATTGGTAACAAGGTTGTCACTTGAGGTAGCGGGAGTGTCACTTGTAGCTTTGTATGCATCACTTGACTTGTTGTGGAGATCTTCTTTGTCTTTGAGTGACATTTCATGAGCAACAATCCTTCCAATGACTTCCGTAGGCTTGAGATATTTGTAAGTTGGCATCATTTGGATCAATGTGCATACGGTGTCATACTTTCCATCCAAGGCTCTAAGGATCTTCTTGATGATAATTTGCCGGTCATCTCTTTGCTTCCTAAGCTGGCAATCTCATTTGTGATGAGAGCAAGCCTAGAGTACATTTCAGCGACTCCTTCACCATCCTTCATTTTGAACTTCTCAAGTTGACTTTGTAGCACATCCAACTTAGATTCCCTGACAAATTCGGCACCTTAGTGCATATCAACCACAGTATCCCAAATTTCCTTTGCATTCTCAAGACGGCTAACCCTGTTGAATTCTTTGGGGGCATAGGCAGTTGAATAGAACATCGCATGCCCGAGCGTTGTATTGCAACATCTTCAATTCTTCCATAGTAGCTTCATGATCCAGTTCCTTTCCATCACCAAACAATTCACCTTGCAATCCAACATGAACAACAACGCAAACAGCAGGGTTATGATCAAGAATATGCATTTTCATTTTGTGCTTCCAACTAGCAAGGTTTATACCATCAAAATATGGCCTCTAGATGATAATCTCCCTCACTAGACGCCATACTCTCTTAGGTTGTGAAACCAATGCAATGGAGATCAAAGCTCTGATACCACTTGTAGGATCCGAAGTATGTCTAGAGGGGGGTGATTAGACTACTTGACCAAAATAAAAATCTAGACTTTTCCCAATTTTAAAGGTTGGCAAGTTTTAGCAATTATATCAAGTCAAGTACGCCCTAGACATGCAAGTCTAAGAGTATAGCGATGGAGAGTAAAGACATGCATATATAGGTAGAGGGTAGGGATAGGAAGATCAAACTCAATGGGGATCGAAGAATTTTCCCGTGGTTCCGATAGCCGGTGCTATCGTAGGTCCACACTGATGGAGATTTCAACCCACGAAGGGTAATGGTCGCGAGAGTCCATGAAGGGATCCACCCATGAAGGGTCCTCAAAATAGCAACCTCGTCTATTCCATCATGGCTTACATCCACGAAGGACTATCCTCACTCGGGGTAGATCTTCATGAAGTAGGCGATCTCCTTGCCCGTACATACTTCTTGGTTCAACTCCACACAAAGTCGGAGGCTCCCAAGTGACACATAACAATCTAGGAGACACCACTCTCCAAAAGGTAATAGATGTGGTATGGATGATGAACTCCTTGCTCTTGTGCTTCAAAAGATAGTCTCCTCGGCACTCAATCACTCTCTCACAGATTTGTCTTGGTAGAAGAGATTGATTGGGTGAAAATCAACTTAGGGAGGCTAGAAATCAAGATTCATATGGTTGGAGTGGAAGAACTTGATCTCAACACATGAGTAGGTGGTTCTCTCTCAGAAAATAGATGGGGCAAGTGTTGGCTTGCTCTGAGTGTTCTCTCTATGATTGAGAGGTATGTGGAGGGGTATATATAGGCATCTCCAAAAATCCAACCTTTACAACATTATTGCCCAACTTGGTGAAACCGAAGTAAAAGCTCAGTTGCACCGACTAGAGCAAAATGTGGCAAGTTTTGGCGTTTCTGTGAGACCGATATATAAATCTCTGTGAGTCTAATTGGGCTGGCCTATGCAATTACCCAAACTTGATGGCACCGATTTGCAAAAATTGAAAAATCCGATTTTTAGCAAGTGGACACCAGCAAGTTTGTCACTGTTTTCGGTTGCACCGAAAGGGGACTTGGTGTCACCAAGAAGCTAGGGTTGGCTATGGATTCTATCTAGGGTAAAACTTGGTAGGGCCAATTTTGGAAACTTGGTGGCACCGAATTTGGACTTTGGACTTTGGACAAAATATACTTGTGGGAGAATTCATGAGGGTTTTTGGTGGCTAACTCTAAGCAGTTGACCAACCGGATCATTATAGATACATCATCCCCTTTTAATAGTATTGGCTTTTCTATGGACTCAAAATGTGATTTCTCACAAAATGCAAAATGTAGAGTCCAATAGATGTTCCTTGCATCTAGGGGATCTCCTCACAATTCTTTGACAATCTATTCATTGGACTTTTCCTGAAATATACTTGGTAGAATCATTAGTCCAATGAAATATATGTTGTTATCAATTACCAAAACCACCTAGGAAGGAGTTGTGCTTTTAACCACATACAAGCATTTCTTCATACATACTGACAGATTGAGGACGCAAACACCCACTATCAGCTTCACGAGGATTTCATTGAGCACCATTGGCAGAGGCATGGGCAGTAATTTCTGCCATTTCTTGATTCATTTCATTTAACTCATGTGTGATTTGCATCATTGTTGTATTTAGAACCATTTTTGTATTAAATTATTACTTTATTTATTTGAATAATTATTGTAATCTAAATTGTTGTTGTATTATGATTTGGATATTTGATCTTAGTCAAATTCAGCAAATACCATGCTTTTTACGGGCCGACGAGGGCCGTGGCAGAACAGAACCCGCATTGCAGAACCGTAAAATGGAATATTCACAGAATATTCTGTTTTATAGTTACACAATGCGGGTTCTGTTCTACAGCGGCTGGGAATATTTTGTTTTACAATTCCTCGATGCAGGTTCTGTTCTGCCGCGGCCCTCGACAGCCCGTAAAAAGCATTTTTGCGAACTGTAATGTGCGATACGAGTTCGTGATACGTCTCCAATATATATAGAATTTTCCATTGTTCCACGCTATTGTAATATCATTCTAGGATGCTTTTTATGCATTTACTTGCTAATTTATATTAGTTTTTAGCACTAATCTATTAACCGAGTGCCAAGTGCCGGTTGTTGTTTTCTGTATGTTTTTGACTTTTCAGGAATATTGTACCAAACGAAGTCTAAATACCACAAAACTTTTTGATGATTTTTTCTGGACCAAAATAAGACCTAAAAGCTTCGAAGGGAGACCGAAGGGCACATGAGGTGCCCCAAGCCAACAGGGCGCGCCCAGGGGGGTGGTCGCACCCTGATGGCTTCGGGGCACCTCCCGACCCTCTGGCATTGTTCTTTGGCTTATAAATTATTATTAACCCTAAAACCAACAGGGAGCCTCCCGAAACACTTTTTCCGCCGCCGCAAGTCTATGTTCCGCCGTGTGCCCATCTGGAGCCATGTTTCAGTGCCCTACCGGAGGGGGATCGATCAAGGAGGGCCTCTGCATCATCCTTGATGCTCCCATGGTGATGTGTGAGTAGTTCACCACAAACCTATGAATTTGTAGTTACTATCTAGAAAGCTATCTCTCTATATATGTTCTTCAATGCAAGGCGACTAGCGAGTAGTTACTACCTAGGTGTTACCTAGCAATGATGGGCGCACCGCGTGGCCCGCCACCCCCAATGTAAGCGTGGCAGGTGGTAACATAACAAAATATAGTTGTGACGAGCGACTATCAGAACCCGCCACCCGCTGCATGAAAATATTTAAAAATGCTTGGCACGTGGGTGCCCAAATATTATTGTGGCACGTCCTAAGAACCGTCCGCCACAGGTGTGGAAGTGAACTGTGGCGGGCAACGATTTGCACCCGCCACGGTAGCTTGTCATCCGGACACAAATTGGAAAAGGCATAGCTATGGCGGGTCATCGTGGGCGCCTGCCACAGCTACTTGTGTAGCACCGGCGGCCAAGTTTTAGTGCTTGCCACTCCTTGCTTTCAAAATTAGTAGTGGAGGGTGACACGCACAACCCGCCACTAACGGGGTTCACCTATAAGCCCTTTCCCAATAGTGCACGCCTGCCCCCCCTTCTTTTCATCTTCACATTGATCATCCTACGTTGTCGACGTACCTCTCCGGTCGTCTCCCAGACATCCTCAGATGTCCACAGACCCCACCCATGCGCATGCACGTCTTGGACCACGCCTATGTCCACCCAAGAATCCCTTTGTAGTCAGATACCCTCCGCACCACTGCCAACGTCGTCCATGGCAGACACCAGCCCGACAGGTGTTCGGTCAAATGCCATTGAGCTTATTTAAACTTCTTGTTGTTTTCTAGAGAAGCACGATGACGGGGTACTCAATGATCAAGAATGATTTGTTGCGCGATGCGTGGTTGGCAATTTTGTGGACTTTGTAGGCATGAACAAAGGCCCGACTTTTTGGCAAAGTTTGCATGCTTCGTTTCATGAGCGAAAGAACTTATGGTCATACAACATGCACATCATCTGCAACTCCATCATGAAGTTTTGCGATGTTATTCACGGTGGGGACAAGGTTGTCATTGGGCTTGTCAACCATGAAGATCGCAAGTGTTGCTTCATGTTACTCTACATGTTGGTTGATTTATCCATTCATTCAATGTTGGTACACATGTTGTATAGCATGTACACGTTGTCATGATGTACTAAAACTCGAGAGCAGGCTATTCACGCACATACATTGTTGGATGAAACCGAAGGTTGAAGGACAACATGTGCCAATTTTGACTCTATTATTGTTGGATTTGGAATCGGTGATTTCAAATAGCTTGTTGAACATCATGGTATCTCATTGAATTTGAATTGTTGTACTAAAGATATTTGCATGATATTAATGGATGCATTGTGATGTTTTCTATAGTTACATTGAGTGTTGTCGGCTTGTTTTAGTTAAACGAACAAAATATCGTTCATAATTGTGTCCAAACTTTGTTGAATTATGTCATGTTTGTTGAAATTCAGATTGAAATGTATGCGGGCATGACTGAATGGTCGGCTCCAGCATCATTATCCATGAACTATTTACCGGTTAACGAACAGATACATTGTCCAATTTAAAGTCAGCGTCGGCTTGCCCTAGAAGCATCTATAACCGAACCCCTCATACCCTCCTCAAACGTCCGGGCAGGTCGATCGGTCACGAAATTTCGACCCAACTGGGTCTCTCAAACTGGCCTCAAACGCCCCGGCTAACCGGCACCCCTCATCTCCAGCCCAAATATGAAGCGGATATGGGCACGCCCGCCTGGCCCGCATCGACCCCACATATATTCGTCATCATCCGCTCGTCGGACCAAACCCTAGCCACTTTACTCCACTCCCATCCGCCACCCTAGCTCACCTACGACAATCTCCAGCCTTCTCCGGCATGGAGGGCAGCGACATCTGATGCAGCGGAGCGGGCGGACGCAAAGGAGGAAGCCATCTGCAATCCCCATTTTGAAGAAATGACATCGAAGGAACACACATGCCCTCGCCCGAGAGCAGACTGTGGCGGTTCGTGAAATGGCCAGACTGCCATCGAAGGAGTAGGAGTAGGTCAACGACGGCGAGGATAGCTCTGGCGACGAACAGATCCGGCTCAATCCATACTGCGTCTTCCACCAGTACTTCGGCGAGAAGGACGGCAAGGGCTCCGGGAAGGGCAAGGGCAGCCGTGGCTAATGTCCTCCGTAGCCAAACATGCCAAATTTTGATAGTCTAATGGCATGTTAGTAGTGATGGAATAGACGGACGATGTGTGTAATGCATCGATGTAGTAGTTGTATGGTTTGTATGAACCTGAGATATGAGATTTGAGACGTATAATTATAGAATGGGAACCACTAGCAATCAGACTACTAATAGATAGGTTTCATCAGACTAGTCCATCACCCTACGATTGAATTGTTTTGAACCGTCTGATTGAGCCAGGGAAGCATGAATGCATCAACGTATTCCCAAATCAAAAACGGCTTCCCAGAAATTACGGTAATAACTCTATTTTCTGTATTTTTTTGGTAAGTCGTGATTTGCTTCCACCAAATAAATATAGAAATTAATGCTTCCCAGAAACTACGTTAGATACTCCATTTTTGTTTTTTCCTTTTCTTTTTTTGTAAGTCATGATTGTTTCCAGCAAACAAATACAAAAATCAATGCTTCACGGAAATTGAAGATTTGCTTCCAACAAACAAAGTAAAGGAAAATAAATGTTTCTATAGATGCTTTATATGTAGCGCATGGGTGGCATGGAAAGTCCTTTTTAGTTGATGGAAGCATTGTGCAATATGCGATGGAAACATAATATTCGATAGTGTGATTGATTTATCTGTTTCAACAAAGCATTATTCAACGTTGCGCTACAATTTTTAGATGCTTTGGAAACATTTTTGTGTGTAACAAAAACTATATTCATGTTCGATGGAAACATTTGCTTGGCAATGAAGATTGTGTGGATCAATGACATGAATATACAGGGATGCAAATTCATTTGATACGAAAACTTTACAACTCTTTTTTTGTAACAACACTAATTTTACTTCTACATCGATGCGTCAGTGTATTTTTTGTTTTGTTTGTGATGCAGTAGAAATATACTTCAAATGACCAGATTTTTTTTTCAATTGTACCACGCTTCCAAGGATGTTTGTCTTCATGCAGACTTATTTACCATTGAAACACATCATTGGTTTGAAACAAAGTTTCCATAGAAACTAGAATGTGCATCGAAAAAAATCAGAATGTGCTTCCATAAAACATAACGTGACATCTAGGCACAGTTCAAACACCGTCAGCTAGACGGAAACCATGCTTCCTTTCAATGTTAGCCGTGCTTGTTGTGATGGTAATCATGCTCCCAATGTTGGACATACATGGCAGTCATGCTTCCTTGCAATGTTGGTCATGCTTCTTGGCGATGGCAGTCGTGCTTCATTCCTATGGTGGACGTGCCTCCTTCTGTCACCAAATTGTTAGCAGCATCAAAAAGGATTGGCATGGATGGAGTGGCGCTGCAGCTGCACTATTAGCCAATGACCTCTTGACAACAAACTCGGTCAGCTGAATATATCAAATAAAACCAAGGTAAAGTGAGGATGTGAGGTACAGTTTGGTGCAGCCGGCCGGATGTGCTCCCATCACTATCGAGAAGGGATGGCACTCTAGGTACAGGAAGCAATCTCCTGTCTCTTGGTGATTCCTCAATGTTTGTTCAGCATTCCTATTGGGATGAGCATCACGGCCACCTGCTCATTAAGCGCATGAAAGGATAAGAATCAATCACAGCATAATCCAATGAAAGTGTCGTGACCAACAAAATCAGTGAGGAATGCGTATGTTAATTTTTTTTCCACCGTGATTGAAGATTTTGTGATCTTACATCATCTTTAATTCCGCAGGCAAATGAAATGAAAATAGATAACACAGATCTCAACCATGGTGTGCCTCCCAAGTCCCAACTGCTTGAATTCCGCAAATACGGGATGGAGGAGCATAATCTGGACAAGATGGCTACCTGGGTTAGGAGAGAAGAAGATGAACATTGGAGACCGGCTGGTATGTAGGCTCGTCGGCAAGACGATGGAGAACAACATGCACACTCATCCGGCAGCGCGTCGAGAAGTACGAAGAGACATAGATCCATCCTATCGCAGGGGTGCCTCTGGCATAGAGTATAGGGGCGACACAGTGGATGTTGACCCCGAACGAGAGGAGGGTCGGAGGTACGACAGAGAAATAGCGATACTGATTGTTTCGGGAGAAAGATAACGGGGCGAGGGAACACAGAAAGGTGCTGCCTGAAAAACGGGAGGGGCATTAGGCCATCCACTATGTATCTGGTGCCAAAAGTCTGACAAGTGTGCCACGTATCCATGGATATGAGATGAAAAGCTTTTGGCACCCCTCCCACAACGTAGACAATTTGGCACCGGTGAAAGACTGGCCCACATCTAGTAAAATAATTGATCGAAGTACTAGTCTGCCTCTCAAACGAAACACTTTCCATCTAATCTGTATGCAAGATATGAATTTTTTATTGCCTCATTCAATTTGGCATCGGAGCAACTACTTGCTTCGGTTCCCATAATTTTTCTTAAGACATCGGCTGTGCAATGGAGGGCACCGCTGCCAAATGAATCAAAAGTGAATATGGCATCGATTTTGGCCTACATAGTAAAGGAGGATTTTGTTGTGGTCCCTTGGTCGTGAGATGAAACATGAATGAACGGCTTACACGTGGTCTGATGATGTACTTGTATCAGATTATAGATGGGAAGTGTTTTTCTTATAGAATATTCCCTCCTTTCGAAAATACTTGTTCTAAAAATGAATAAAATAAATATATCTATAATTAAAATAAATCTAGATACATTCATTTTTAAGATAAGTAATTTTAGACGAAGGGAGTATATTATTTACTACGTGACTCGCGACACGTCCGGATTTGCAAGTTCCCGGCCGTAGATGCGGTAAGGTTTCGACTTGTACTCGACACAAAGTTTCCAAAGTCACTTACTCCACACGCCTACACAGCTCGAGAGGGTTGGTGGAAAACAGCTTGGTCGGCGGATGGTGATTGGTGAGAACCAGAGAAAGAAAAGTTCGCCCACAGGCCGGCGCGGGAGTCCTTCATCCCGACGGCTATATAACCTGGGTAAAGTTAAACCCCTCGTTCGGTTTCGTCCCGATTCCCAGCTCTTGTGATTCTGAACGCCTCCATGCGCATCTCCTCTTCCCCATCTCCCCGCCTCCTACTCCAGACCTAAACCCATCCTCCAGACCCATGGATTCCCGGAGGCGCCCCGCGAGTTTTCTCACGCAGGCCAACGCGCTCCTCCGCAAGAACCTCTGCCTCCAGGCAATTTTTTCTCCCTTGCTTGTTCGCTTTTATCTACTCTGTGCTATGTTGATGCGCCGCTTTGGGCGCGCCCGCCACGTGCTTGTGAGTATGCCTGCACGGTTCTTCGAGATGCAGCCGTTGGGTCGACCGCGGAAAGTTCCGTTGATCCTGCGTGTCTCGAGAATTCCCAGAGGCGCCGCTGAACTTTTGCCTCCAGCTGAGTTCGGTATAAATCTGCTGGTCCAACTTTTCTAGGATTTGACAAAGGGGCCGACGACGGCGTTCCCAGGATTTCTGGCAGCATGGAACGACATATGTTTCTGAAAATCTTGGTGTCCTTTTAAGATTCCACACATGTTTGTGGAAACCGCCGGCTAACGAGAGAGACACGCACATTCTTGTCTTTCCTCCTACCATATATGGCAGTTCAGCGTTGAGCATCTGTTTCTGTCTTTACCCGTGATGCAGAAATGCAGCATCTGACTGACTCTCTTCATTAACCGCGATGCAGAAACGGAACCTGAAGACAAACATTGGCATCACCATCTTCCCGATCCTCATCTGCGTTCTGCTTCTCGTGCTCCAGAACATCATCAACAATGAGCTCGACAAGCCCAAGTACAATTGCGGTTGTGCCTGTGTCGACACCGACATTTACGGAGCCTGCAAGAAGAGGGAGTGTGGCGTCCAATACTCGACACTGGAGCAGGTTTGGAGCTGCGCAATTCCCAGCCCGCCACGGTGGCCAGCCCTGATTCAGGTTCCACAGCCTCAGTTCCGGGCTGTCAAAACTTTCTCCCAGCCATTTGATGATTTGCCTGATCCTTCATGCCGTGACTCTTTGTCTTGCCCTGCCACTGTCCTCATCACTGGAAAGGACCGAGGGTTTGCTGAAAGTAAGTTCTTCCACAATATAACTGAATGCATACCAACTGTTCATAATTAAGATCAATGTATCTTACTTGTTGGGTACTTCCCGTTTTCCAATCGACAGGTATTGCAGGAGGTCTGTTTCCTGTTTTCTCTCCCACTATTAATGTGACAGATTATCTTGATGCTCTCTCCAGGATAGTTGTTGTGAGTTTCTTCGATGCCCAATTAAGTTTTTTCTCTTGTAAGTTGCATGGCTTCTTTTGTTGTGTTTACGGAAGTACTGGTTGTGTTGATTTGTCTCAGGGTTCAGACACCATTCCATGGTATACACAATTGGTAGAGCCCGCATTTTCTTCTTCAGATACTTTGTATCTGCTCCAGACTCAGTGTGTGCCCTACTTGTCGCAGACCATTTCATATAACGCCAGGGGCATACCCCTCCAGCTAAGTAAGTTAAAACTTCCTTACCTAAGGTATTTAATTTACAGTTTTGTATTGGGAAACTTAAATTAATTTACCGGAAAGTAGCTTAAATGTAGATATGTCATGTCTGTTTTACACCAAAATTTGTTTGAATTCGAAGGAATTCTATTTGGATGTGGACTGCCAATAGTTCAATCTTTGATGGGTCCTTCTGTTTCCTTGAATACGCAGGTGACCTGCACATCTTTGTATTAGAAAGAAGAAGATCACAGTATGACAAATACAACAAAGCGATAGGCTTCAAAATGACTGACAAACATAAAAGAAGACGAGAAAAATACAGAAACACCAAAATGTCCAAACTTTGCAAATGCTAGCTCTGGACTAGCAGAACTCGTGTAGCTCTAAGTGTCGGGTGGCTCTGAGTGCCTTTTACGGGTCTTATGTTGGAATATCCATAACTAGTTGAAGCTCGTGCCCTTTTTGTGTGGAAAATGACTGAAGCATGCAAATATCTGAAAAAACATACTTCTGTATAAAGATTATCGTAATTATATTCTATACTTGACAATTGGTGTAACTTCTGTTTAGCGGTGGCAGGGTAAAACATAGCAGTTCAGAATGGTGGTCTAGAGTAAAACAAGCGGTATTGCGCAGCCGAGAGAGCAATGGTACCGTTGTAGCGATGTGAGGTAGCAGCTGTAGCAACGTGTAAGTTGAAATTACAATTTTGTTTGGCAATATGTGCGTATGATGTCCTGTAAATCCATACATCATGTTATTTTCCTACAACAAAACTTTATGTATATACAGTTATACACGTAACTCAAAATGGTGAATATTTTCATAAAATGATCGGGGAATATACAGCGTTCGCTATATATCACCCATATCCAATATTCGTTGCAGTGAAGCTAATCCACTACAAAGAATACAAAGCTGCTATCTGCTATTCAAAATATGGATCATAAAATAATTCATACTAGTTCGCTTTCAGGTCTTCTTGTTTGCTTTCTGCTTTTAATACAATCAGACAGGAACAAATTGACTAGTTACTATGTTAGAGAAAAACTAATTGCGAATCAATAAAGTGGATTTTGTATCTTGGTATGGTTATAGTTACCGGTACTGACTACGGAACACTGACTTCTTGTGTAGTTTGTTTTGTAAGAATAATTAGGCATGTTAATATTTTGTTTGGACTCTTTTTTAGGCCTTCTATTATTGCTCCTCTGATGTCTTTACAAAATGAACCAGATATACAGTGTGTTGAAGGTGTGTTGTCGTGGCGTGGGAGTACATCGGTTATCAATGATGAATTATTAAAGGGTTATATACAAAGTGGAGGAAAAACAAACGAGTTTATTGCAGGTTATCTTCCTATCTTTGTAGCACCATTTTTTGGCTTCTTTGCATTTGTAGTGGGTTTGCACAGCAGTGAGATTTTGTCACACAATTTCGTAATAACTTCTTATAAACTGGCCCTTGAGTGCTGCCCGTGTTATTAATAATTGCTTGAGCCCATCTACCCAAACATGAGAATGAAATCTCATTAGCAACACTTATTTTGCATCCCTGTATACTTTACAGTTGTGTTCTTCTTGCAGGCTATGACTTCTTGAGCTCAACGGAATATGGCCTCGGTATAAATGTTTGGTACAACTCTACCTATAGTGGTAAAACCGCATTTTCATTCATTGCAGCATTACGAGTTCCACGCTTGGTGAATGCTGTATGTGCTCTGTTTCCCACTAATTTATCTCTGAGTAATTCCAGTTTATTATTGAGCATGACAACTTTTCTTACACCGTGTTTGTTTCCTATAGGTATCCAACGCATATCTGAAACATATCCGAGGACCTGGGGTGGAAGTGCTACTTGAATATGTAAAAGATATGCCCAAAGTTGGAACAAGTTTTAGGTTCGACCTCTCTTCTCTTATCAGTCCGCTATTCTTCACATGGATCGTTGAACTGCTTTTCCCAGTGAGTATGATGAGATGTAACATTCCTTAAGTGCACCGTGAAAGGCTGAACGTGTTACAGATCAGTAGAGCTTGGAAATTAACTCTCCTTTCCAGGTTATGTTGACGTATCTGGTGTATGAGAAGCAACAAAAGTTGAAAATTATGATGAAGATGCAAGGTCTGAAGGACGGACCTTACTGGATGATATCTTATGGTTATTTCTTCTTTCTATCGGTTGTGTATATGACATTTTTTGTGATTTTTGGATCCTTGATAGGTAAGGAGTTTTCACACTCTATTCACTAGTATTCTTGAAAGAACCAATTTACTCATGAAGCTTCTTTTGTGGGAAAAATATATATGTATTCCAAATTGACCTTATTTTGTGCAGGTCTCAATTTCTTCAGAGTCAATAGCTATGGCATACAGATTGTTTTCTTCTTTATCTATATAAATTTACAGATTGCTTTTGCCTTTTTTGTGGCATCTTTCTTTTCATCTGTCAAGATAGCCACAGGTCAGTGACTTAAACCTGTAACATCCAAGTCTAATTTTTTTCTTGAAAGTGACAAATTTCATCTATCCCCCTGCTGCAGTGATTGGTTACATCTATGTATTTGGTTCTGGCTTACTAGGGGCCTTTCTTGTCCGCTTTTTCATTGAGGACATAACTTTTTCCCGTAAGTTGCTAACTTGTAGCCAATCTGCAACTCGATTTACATGTTATGGCCATATGAGTAACAAGGTTCGTATTGTCAACTCAGGTGGTTGGATATTAGTTATGGAGATTGTCCCAGGCTTTTCGCTCTATCGAGGACTGTATGAGCTTGGTCAATATGCATTCTCTGGAAATGCTATGGGAGCCACTGGCATGATGTGGGAAAATTTGAAAGACCCAATCAATGGAATGCGTGATATCTTGATAATAATGACTGTAGAATGGGCATTAATGCTTGTGTTAGCATTCTATTTGGATCAAGTCTCTTCAATCGGTGGCAGTGTCGGAAACCCCTTACTCTTCTTTAGATGTTTGCAGAAGAAACATGCACCACCATTACAAAGTAGCTTTGCGCAGCAGAATCATAAAGTAGCTGTTGATATGGAGAAAGCAGATGTTGCTCAAGAAGTAGGTTACCTGCCTTAGTTTATCGCTTCCAACTTTTTCTATAGCACATTTGTGTTAAAACTCGTGCATTGATATCTATACAGAGACAAGTTGTTGAGCAATTATTGATGGATTGCAATGCAAACCAAGCTATCATCTGTGACAATCTGAGGAAGGTTTATCCTGGAAGGGATGGAAACCCAGACAAGCTGGCTGTTCGAGGATTATCTCTGGCCCTACCAAAAGGCCAATGCTTCGGAATGCTTGGCCCAAATGGAGCTGGAAAAACTTCATTCATTAGTATGGTACAGTACTGAAACAGTATGCAGTGGCATTTTTTATGGAAGTTGCATGAAGTATTGCCACACACCTTGATTAACTATGGTCTGATCTTTCCTCAGATGGTTGGACTTACTAAACCTACATCTGGTACTGCTTATGCACATGGAATTGATATAAGGATGGACATGGATGACATATATACAAATATGGGCGTGTGCCCACAGCATGAGTATTTACTCTAACTTATAGCTTATCTGGGCACGAGTTTTCTTTCCCACATCAGATTGTCTTCAAATGGTAACTACTGGTGTTGTCTGAAATGCAGCTTACTTTGGGAAACATTAACGGGGAAAGAGCATCTATTCTTCTATGCTAGGTTGAAGAATCTTAAAGGTGCTGCATTAGTGAAGGTAAGTCTAATCTCTGTAACTTTGTTTGCATCTAGTATTTGCATTTCGTCGTAAGAGAATTCAAACTGCTTTCTTCATTCATTACTCATATTATTCAGCATCTCAATGTATGTACGGAATTACTCTT
Organism: Hordeum marinum; assembly: GCA_022496015.1. Lineage (NCBI taxonomy): Eukaryota > Viridiplantae > Streptophyta > Magnoliopsida > Poales > Poaceae > Hordeum > Hordeum marinum. Next base: position 264,301,083 of record CM039676.1, read on the forward strand.
CAGCATCGCTGACTCCATTTGAACACATCAACTTTTCTTCCCCTACCAGGCTGTTGATGATTCTCTGAAAAGTGTAAATCTGTTTCATGGTGGTGTTGGTGATAAGCAAGTGGGAACGTACAGCGGAGGCATGAAAAGAAGGCTCAGCGTGGCAATATCATTGATCGGAGATCCCAAAGTATTCTTCTTGTTTTTATGTTTCAAGTTTCAACCCTTTATGTAAAAATTTATTTGCAAATTGGTTATGAAGCTGAAGGAAACATTCCTTAGGTTGTCTACATGGACGAGCCAAGTACAGGACTAGATCCGGCATCAAGAAATAACCTGTGGAACATTGTGAAGGAGGCTAAGAGAAACCGTGCAATTGTTCTTACCAGTAATTATGATTCTTTTGCCTGTCTACTCATGCATCTACATCGTAGACTCTCCTGTCCACCACTTTATTGCATCTGAAAATAACAATGAATATTGTCCGTATCTGACAGCACACTCGATGGAGGAGGCAGAGGTACTTTGTGACCGACTTGGCATATTCGTCGATGGCGAGTTCCAGTGCCTTGGAAACCCTAAAGAGGTACGTTATCTTCTTAATAAACCTTAAAAACTACTGTAGAAACACTTGTAAAATTATTTACCACTGTAATTCCATACAGCTGAAGGCGAGATACGGGGGTACATACATATTTACAGTGACAACACCTCCAGAACAAGAGTCGGAGATTGAACAGCTAGTCCAGCGCTTGTCACCAAGTGCAAACAAGATCTACAATCTTTCTGGCACTAAAAAGTTTGAGCTGCCGAAGCAGGAGGTGAGAATAGCCGATGTCTTTGATGCAGTTGAGAGGGCGAAAAGTAGGCTCAGCATACATGCCTGGGGTCTCGTTGACACTACATTGGAGGATGTCTTCATCAAGGTCGCCAAGGGAGCACCGGTGTTCAATGATGTTGCATAGATTGTAACCTGGAGAGTGTCTTCGTCATGGATGGCCAAGGGACCCCAACCCCAAAGCATTCCATATGACTTCTGAGATAATCTTGTGAGCTCATAGCATATAGGTCCCGTTAGGGTCAAAATTCATAGCATGTAGTTTTTTTTTTTAGGGAAAACATTATTTCTACTTGATTTTTTGACGTGGTTCAACTTTTCGAGAGAAGTGCATAAAAGAAAAGGAAAGAACAGAAAGAGATTCTTGACAGTGTTATTGCAGAACAGAATCGTTGGCTACTTTAGTTTGTCAGATTTATTTCGTAACCACTTTCTCAAAGTGAAATTCCATTATCATATCAAAGCATTCGTGAACACTTTGTTCGATCCACAAAAATATACTCCCCCAACATAAGAACGTGTATTATTTTTCTTTTGACGTGATGTTTTTTATCAGATGTTTTGTTCTTCTATAAATTCTTAAGTATTTTGCTCGGATGTGTGAAAAATGCATGCATAGTTTTTTCCTCTTCTTGGAAGATACTTTTACAATACAACAGTATATTAGGTTCTATATTTATATTCTAGCTGAAGTTAAAGGTCATTTTTGTTTTTGTTTTGGGTATGCCTAAACGTCATTCTTTTCAAAATAGGAGAGAGCATTTGTAAAATAAAGCATTTTCATCATATTTTGCCTCATGTAGTAAATAACGACCAAACTTGTATTTAAAAACCGTGTCTACAATGTAGAGCAGCAATGACAAGTCCTTTACATACTTCCTCCGTTTAAAAATAAGCATCTTAACTTTAATACAATTCTGTATTGAAGTTGGAATAAATTTGAGACATTTATTTTAAAATGTAGGGAGTAAGAATGAAAAAGATCGGATAAGCGGAAACGAGCAAGCAGCCGCACACGGAGAGTTAAACGGACAGGCGCGACAGATATTCGACACTATAATAAGTCGATCAAAGACCGCGATCTACGGTGTAAGCACAGGCGACATGTGCGATCATACGACTAACAACGTACGTACTCCTCCTCGAACCAACTACCCCTACCTATTATTGCAGGATCGAGCACTGACTACACGCTGCTTCTTTGCTCTGACGGTGATCATTTGATTCGCGTGACATGCATGCATGTGAGCGTGGTTCGAATTTTCCTGTTGTTGACTTGGTCTCACCCTCACGATGCTCGGCTGGTCAAACGTGCGCAGCTTCTGGCCGCCGGTGCATGTGGGAGAGAGACTGAGAGAGGAGGAGGAGAGTCCACGTGAACGTGCCACCTCAGTCAACGAGAATATTTCGAGCGGAATGTACTGTGCCTACCAGAGACTTTTGGTTTTCCGTTGGCTAGGGCAAACTCTTTCTCTTGCTTTGTCGGTGAGCTTAGATTTTACCTTCTCTTTGCCTACCGCTTCGATGGCCAATGACGTGTCTCGATGTTTTTGTTTTGGTTGGACTTTAGTTTCGGTTTTTACTTATAAGCCATGTCCAACCAAACAATTGGCATTTTTATTGCGTATTGATAATTTACACCGAACCTCACGAAGCACGTTCGAAAATGCTTTCTGGCTTTTCTAACCATCCCACACCTATTATAACTTTGGCACTTTAAAGAAATTACCCAAAAACTACCCTACTACATACCCCCCCCTTTTGCAAAATCACTCTCGTGAGTCGTCCCGCAACCATTTCCCCCTCTCGACCCGCCATGGCCAGGCATCTTAGGGTATTTCAGGCATTTTACTCAAAATTCATAGCTCAGACAACCAGCTTGCTAAACAACACATTGCTCATAACAGTTTTCTCTGTATCGTAACTTTTTCATAGCTCACAGTTCACAACCAGCTTTTTAAAAGCCACAACCCAACCAAACACCTTCCAAATTAGAGTTTTTTTTAACTCTCGCGGATATGACGCTCAGCGGATGGCACAACTTCTTCTTTGAGTAGAAGGAGTTCCACGCACGACGGATTTTGTGTCATTCATTTCAGGTCTCTTCAATGGTTCAAAGCGAAGACATCGGTTCATGCACAAGGGCTAATCGGTTGTCATGTTAAACTGGTTCCGATAAGGGAGCGACGATAACAACGCGTCAACGACTCGTTCTAGCGGCAACATTGGTCGTTATATGGTCTAGAAACATTGATATAGTAAGTTTTATTACCTTTGAGATGCTTCGTAGTTTACGAAGCCTACTATCGTACACTTTAGAGCCAAAAATGGTAAGAAGAAACTCATGCATAAATTAGTCATCAGCCATCGCGCTGCTGCTTCTCCGTGACGGCTAGACGCAACAGCACAGAGACCTTTCAGAGAACAGCTCAACCAAACGCAACCACTCCGTCTCGATCAATCGTGGCGCTGCCACCAGTTTCGGAATGCCAGACAGGGACCCGGCCCCACTCCGCAGAGCCGCCGGCCACGTCGTCGGCCGCGTCGGCCGCGCGGCCGCACGCTGGAAAAGCCGGCCACGTCGGCCACGTGCTCGCGAAAGGAGAGGGGAAAAAAAAAGGAGCTCGCGAGGAACATCTGTGCTTTTCCTCCGCTGCCCTGTCCCTCTCTCTCTCCCTCTCCCTCTCGGCGCAATCCATCCATTATTCTCTCGCTTATTATTATTCCCCACTCCCCTCTCCTCTCTCTCTCCATCCCCCTCCCCAACTCGCTGCTGCCTGCTGCGGAGGCCGCCGCCGCCGCCGGCGAGGAGGGAAAAGGTAGCCCGCCGACGGAGAGGGGATCCGCGCCTCCTGCTTCCGCCGCGCGGTGGGCGCCTCATGCGGTGGTCCTGCGCTCGGCTCCGCGGGGGCGAGGGTGTTCCTGGAGGAGACGCGCTGGTTCGGGGTGGATGGTTCGCTGGTATCTGTAGATTGGTGTGATTTCACGGGATTCGGCGGAGGAGCTAGGTTTCGTGCGGCGGCAGGATATCGGCGGTTTCGTGCAAGGGGAGGTGGGTGTTTGCTGCTCTCCGAGGCCGATCTGGTGGCGCTCGTGCGGGGGAGCGAGCTGATTCGACGCGATTTGGAGGTGCGGCGGCGGGATCTCCGTGAGGCTACTTTTGCGAGGAGGCGGTGGTAGCCCATGGGGCTCGCGCCGCCGGAGCTGGGGCAGTTCGACGGGTGGGAGAGCTCGGGCGAGGAGGAGCGGGAGAGGTGGGGATGGTGCCGCCGCAGCAGCAGGCGTGGCCGCCGCCTGCCCCGGAAGGGCGGTGAGGAGGACGCCAGCGTCGCCACCGGGTGCTGCATCCGGCTGTGGCCCATGGGCAACTGCCCGCCGCAGCCGCGCTCCAAGGTCGACACCTCCACCAGCAGCGCCAGCACGCACGGCGGTAATGTCCCTCTCGCAGTGCCGCTTTCCCATATTTGCAGTTGATGCAATGCATGCCCTAGTTGGTCATGGCCTAGTAGTTTGTTAGGTTGTTAATGCTGATGATGCGTGCCTCTTCCACGGTGTCGCTTTGGATGCTCAGATTCAGATTCCATGTAACGGATGATGCCGTACTTGGTTGTCGGTTATAGTTCGTTAGACTGTTATATAATGCGTGCGAGCGTGCGCCGCAGTCACGTGTCGTTTTGGATGTTTTGGTTTGATTAATGTATGTCTTAGTTGGTCGGCGGTTACAGTTCGTTAGATTGTTATAATGCTGAGGATGTGTGTGTTTTGTTGTGGTGTTTAAATTGCTGGGGAGCTGAGTGAACTACATGTGAGCACAGCTTGGCACAAAAATCTTTGGCCGTTGCAACCTTGTTGAGAAATGAATGTACAAATGTACTAATAATTAGTATGACAAGCCGACAAAGCATGTAAATTGTGAAATAGTTGGCGAATTCTAGTATTCTATCGCACATTGAGCACCGCATTTCTAGCTGAGCTGTTAGTCTCTTAATGCTGACGATGTCTGCCGCGTTCATGGTGTCGTTTTGGATGTTTTCGGTTTGATGCGGTTTTGGAGCTGAGCTGTTAGTCTGTTAGTCGGTTATGGTTCGTTAGATTTTTAATGCTTAGGATGTTTCTGTTTTGGTGGTTAAATTGCTGGAGAGTTGAGTGAACTACGTGTGAGTGCAGCTGGGCACAATTGGTTGTAGCCACGTTGTCGAGCAATGAATGTAGAAATGTCCCAGTAGTATGACAAACCGACAAAACACATTAATGGTGAATGGGGAATTTTACTGAACATTGAGCACCGTATTTCTAGCTGAGATGCAGGTTGTTGTTATCACCTAATTAATTAATGTGAAATTGGAGGATGGCATTCTGGAATAGCAAGTGTACATGTGGGACTAGTGACATAAGTGCCTTTCATGAGTATCTATTTTTAGAATAGCATGTTACGTTGTTGCTTCACACAGGTTGCACTAAATCCTGTAACAATTTAATGAGAATGATGCACAAGCAATCAAAATGTATGTTGATAACTTGATAATGTTAGACTCAGCTACCTGATTCTGATTTTGATGATGTCATCTCCTGTGTGATGTTTAAAATAGTAACCGCTTTCTCAAATCATATTCATCAAGACTTTTTGCTTCATCCAAAGATGCAAGGAAATGTATAATTTAGAATATGTGAGAGATCAAGATAGCTGCTTTATGAAGCCCTTTTGGTTTAGCTAGTGGCAACTATATCTTACAAACAATACGCGGTTAGATCTCAGACAGGTAATTTAGGTCTACTTTTGCATTTTTATACTGTGCCATGAAATCTAGTTATTTATGTTGGCCAGTACTACTTCATGTTTATCGGGCCTTATGGACCTCTTTATATCCTCGAATTAGAGAAAATTAAGTAGCTAGCTAGAGTCGATTCTCCTCGTATCATTCGGTACCATGTTAACATGTTATTTCTTCATGTCTAAAAGTCTGAAATAATTAGCTAGCAAATGGAGAAGAATCAGCTACGACTGTTTCGTATTAGAGTTGTTACTTCCCAAAACCACTGTTTCTGTCTATTTTGGATTACAAACTACATGTCCCTTGTTTTTGTAGTTATGCCTTGGAACTAAAATCACGAGCTAAAGCATGATGTAAAGATATGAGAAAGGAGTCCAGTTGGTGTATGGGTCTGTAGTTTCTGTCATGTTTATTAACTCATAACCCTTATAACTACCTTTGTCAGGTGCTTGCAGTGAATCCTTTCCCCCCTTCTCCTTCAGAGAAAAATATTTCTATTTCTTCTTCCCGAAAATTGCAAAAGAAAAAAAAAGGGTAGACTATTCACCTAGGTATTTGAAGGAGAAGCCTATTTCTGCTTCTTCTTTTGGAAATTTCTGATTAAATGGTTGCCTATTCAACCAGGTATTTATTTAGGAGACATGTTTCCTGATCCTTGAAAGGTACCACCAGATATCTGCACTCAACGATACCAGCAACTGATATGTGAAATGGCATTCTGGCGTGAGCGTATTGTAAACAAGATTAAGTTAGTAATTAATAACCTCTCCTAGTGCATCTATGCTCTGATTCCCCACCTACATCCTTGCATTACTACTTGCTCCTTAAAGCTGGCAGAAATTGTAGTTCTTTCTAATCAAAAGCGTGCGTAACCACGTCAACTTGCAAGGTCGTTTGTTTGTGCCTGCCAGCCTTTTGTAATTTGCTCTTCTGTAATGTCATGATAGAAATATGTAGGTTTACTTCGGTTACTTAGATTCAGGTTTGTGGCCTTGTGGGTATACATTTCTACCAGGACATCTCTTACTCTAGACATCGGATTATATTTGATGAACAGATCTTGCGAGTCCCAAGCACCAAGACATCTCTTAGGGAGTCTGGTATTGTTATATGAGTTGATTGTATTTAGTATGTGTTTGTGTATGCCCCATACTTAAAATTACATTTTGCTGTCCTTCGGGGATATCTCAGGCTTGGCTGTGTAGATTGAAATTATGTTTATTCTTATTGTTACCGTGTGGACATTCTTGTCTTATTATGGTATTACTAAAACTGCTATTCATTGCATGGAACAGCAGAAAAGTCAGCAGAAAATGGTAGCAGGAACCAACCTGTGGTGTCAGTTGTCTCAGGCTCAACATCTACTAGTAATGCTGAGAGCAGTTCATCAGCATCTAAAGCTGAGGAAATAAAGGTTTCCTCTAAGTTGCGCAAGTTTGGATTCAGTGATCTAAAATGTGCCACACGGAACTTCAGACCCGAGAGTCTTCTCGGTGAAGGGGGTTTTGGATGTGTGTTTAAAGGGTGGATCGAAGAGAATGGAACTGCGCCTGTGAAACCTGGTACAGGTCTTACAGTTGCTGTCAAGACACTCAATCATGATGGTCTTCAAGGGCACAAAGAATGGGTGGTATGTTCTTTGTTACTTTGAGCTATGTTTATTTTGATCTTAACTATCCAATTTCATTAGGATTCCTAGTGACTCTCCCCCATATTCTATTTGCAGGCAGAAGTTGATTTTCTTGGTAACCTTCACCATCCCAATTTGGTCAAATTAATTGGATATTGTGTTGAAGATGACCAAAGATTGCTGGTATATGAATTTATGCCGCGTGGAAGTTTGGATAATCATCTATTCAGAAGTATGTACTGAACAGTTCTCGCCCTTGAAGCTTTAATTTTTCAGAGCCTTTGTCCCATTTTGTTCATCATTTTTTGTGTGTGAGGAAAACATGTTCCAAATTGTTTGCCCATTGCATCACTCAGTTGGAAAATATTAATTACTTGGTGGAAATTTGAAGCTTACATAAATTTCGCTTCATGTATAGGGTCTCTTCCTCTCCCATGGTCCATCAGAATGAAAGTTGCTCTTGGGGCAGCACAGGGTCTTTCCTTCCTTCATGAAGAAGCAGAAAGACCAGTCATTTATCGCGATTTTAAAACATCTAATATACTGCTAGATACGGTAAGTATCGAATCATTGAATTTATTTCATCGCGCATCACATAACTCGCATAGTTGCATCCTGTTCTTAAGTGTACATGTTGCTCTTGCAGGAATACAATGCAAAGCTCTCAGATTTTGGACTTGCCAAAGATGGCCCTGTAGGTGACAAGACTCATGTGTCTACTCGAGTAATGGGAACCTATGGTTATGCAGCTCCAGAGTATGTCATGACAGGTAAGTGCTTCATCAGACATAACTTGCCAGTTCTGGAAGAGTGTAAGATACTTACAGAAACAAGCTAGCTAGATTTGGAGTACCTGCGTAGGTTACTATGCATCATATGATCGTTGTTCTTGACGTAGTTAAAGATATGAAATGATGCTTGTTGGATAGTGGTAAATGGCCTGGATACAGGCATGCAGTTTGAGCAATTTATTGGTATTATACAGAACTTTAACTAGTAGTGTTGGCTTTGTCGGGTGTGACTAATTTGAATGCATCTATCCATTCATGCAAGAAACCCGTAATGTACTCATGTATAACTGATTTCATGGCAAAAATAATATGCGCTAATGTACCAACATTAAGTATATTTTGCTAATGCAGATCCCAGTGTCTTCTTAATTTTAAGGCAACTTTGGTGTTTGATACTGGAATGCTGCTTGGTTGCATAGTTCAATTCAAGTTTTTTTTAGATTTGTCTTTTCGTTATATAGTGGTCAGTTCCGTGATGTTTGTTCTAATGTTACTTGCTTTCTTACATATTTTCAGGTCATTTGACATCAAAGAGTGACGTCTACAGCTTTGGTGTGGTGCTGCTTGAGATGATGTCGGGACGAAGGTCAATGGACAAGAACCGCCCAAACGGCGAGCACAACCTTGTGGAGTGGGCGCGCCCCCTCCTAGGAGAGAGGCAACGGTTCTACAAGCTAGTCGACCCTCGCCTGGAGGGGAATTTCTCGGTCAAAGGTGCGCAGAAGGCAGCACAATTGGCACGTGCATGCCTGAGCCGGGACCCCAAAGCCCGGCCTCTGATGAGCCAAGTGGTTGAAGCTCTCAAGCCACTGCTGAACCTCAAGGACATGGCCAGCTCCTCCTACTTCTACCAGACGATGCAAGCCGAGAGGATGGCACATTCGAGCAGCATGAACGGCAGGAACAGCCACAGCCTCAAGGTGCACGGCTCTTTTGCCCGCGCAAACGGGCAGCAGCCGATGAGGAGCATGTCTGATGGCCCCCGCGCGTCCCCGTTCCGCTACTCACCGAAGCCGAACGTGAAATAACAACCAAGCAAAGCTCCGCGTCGTAGTCCTGGTCGAACCCAGAATCTCCCAGGACCATTCTGGGGGTTGGTGGAACTTGGGTCGGGGGCGGCTGGTGCCGCATTGTTGTGTGACCTGAATTGATCTGTGTCTGTCTGTGGTGTAGATTTGACATGTGAAGAAGATATAGGTGGAAAAATGAAGATGTAGGCGTTGAGATATCTCTCGTGGATGCTTTGCGTTGAAGGTTAATCTCGACTGGATGCTGCTATACATCTCTCTTAAAAAAAAACTGATCTGAAGTTGCTCTTCATCCCCCCCTCCCTCTGGTGGCACTTGGTTAGGGAACAGTCCATGTGCCAGTTGGAGAAGAGATGGTAAGTCGCGGCAGCCGATGAGTCATCCATCCTTGGCTTGGCTGTTGGCACGCACGCGTTTGAGGAGAGGAGGCATCTTTCCTCTTGCTGGACGCGTACAAGTGCTGCAGTCTGCGAGCACATGAGCTCGATGCCATTTCCTCGCTTGCTTCTTGCGTACAGAGAGAGAGAGAGAGAGCGATAGGATAGTACCTCTTTATCTTGCTCTTGCACCAAGCAAGCAAAGCATCGCCTCAGAAGGAGGCAACGTCTGCAAGAAGAGAAAATGGCTAAGCCATTGTACCGTGGTGGTTGGGGCGTAGGAGGTATTCTCGTCTCCTAGCGCCCATTTTAGACGCCGGAGGGAGGCTAGGTATGGATGGACGGTGAAACTGATTGAACGTTCCTCCCTGATTAGCCGGTTCTACTCCCTCTGTACGTAAATACGTACCTGCTTATCTATCATTGCACGGTCTCTCAAAACAACGTTCTGCACATTCGCCTTCAGCATCAAATGTTAACCACGGATTTGGCATACAGTACAAACTTTTTTGCCGGTGCCAGTGAGTTAGGCTTGAGATTTCTCCCTGACGGCTAATGAGTGAAAAGTCACCCAAGATTGATTAGTGGATCACTGGCAAAGGCGTGCAGGTCTCCTCCTTGTGGGTGTTAAGTTCGGGGCTTCCTTGCGTTTGCGCTGCGGCTTGCAAGGTCGGTCGTTTGCGCTGCGCCTTGCGTTTGGGCTCTGACGAGTCCAAGCCTGCAAGGTCTGCCTACAAGTTTGCAACGAAAGAAGCCTTGGAGGCACCAACGAACCGGAACGGCCCAACGGGACGGGCGGCTAATCCACCTACTTGTTACCGGTTTTTTCCCCATTAGTACAGCCCTTGCAGGCATTTATTCATCGCTAGCAAAACGATCCGTATGTTGTAACGGAAAAAAAATCATAATCATTAATGATCATGATCACATTTTGCTGCATCACCGACATACATTATCACTCTCATTTTCATGGAATCATGAACAATTTTTAAAAAATCTAAAGGTTTTTTTAACTCGTAAACACATTTGAAATCATGAATATTTTTCAATTTAGTATTGCTAGTATGTTCACGAGTTTCATGGTTTAACTCGTGAATATATTGCTAATTTTTGTTAACTCGTCGCGTGCTACGCGTTGATCGATTTTCACGCGGATGAGATCGGTCGTCTCCAGAGCGTTAGATTCATCGCGCAATAGGCGTTCGATTCGGACCTCGTCAACCCAGCTCATGAGTGTTTGCAATATGAGCCATTTCGCACTTGTTTCATCCACGTTTGCAAACAGTCCAACCGTTTTCTGATTGTTTGCAACATGCCATGTGTTGGCACTGCAACAATACCTTTGTGCCTGACATGCAATCCGTTACTGAGTGTGAGTGTTTTCCTTAATAATCTATAAGCGCTATTGTTTGGAAAATAAAACAAAACTATTCTTTTAAGTAAACATGACGTGAAGGATCTGCACCCGAGCTCAAATGCTCCCCTATGAACAGTAAAGAAAAAAAATAGTGAACAAATGTGAAAAAAAATCTAACTATTTTGTGGTAAACTTTGACAAATGTTTTGTCTGATTATATTTTTTTATCATGAAAGGACATTTGTGGAAGTCATGGCAAAAAAAAAATTATGCTCCAATAATGATTTTTTAAAGCATTTTGAAGTATTGATTTCTTTCATGACTTTCACATTTCGTGATGAAATTTATCAAGCATAATTATTTTGTCAAAGTTTGTAAAAAAATAACAGTTTTTTTGTTCATCCCGAGCTCATAGAAGAGGACTTTGGGTATGTTTACCGGCTTAGATCATCTACAGCCGCGACTAGCTATTTTAAGCCCCTAAACGTCTTCGGACGTTCTCAAACACTGACCAAACGCGTCCGCTTTGATTCTTTATTTAGCCGCGTCCATATCCACATCTTTTAAATTGGCCTCCTCATATATGACATTTTAACAAACATGTTATGTGCAGTGCGACCAGAGCACGCTGCGGCGGCTGTTGTGGCAAGCCAGTGACACACAGGGTAGCCGGCCTCCTCCGCCCCGAAGCATCCTCCGTGCGATGCAGAGATGAGAAAGAAAGAGTTTTGTGTGGCTACAGGTGGGGTCATTGTGACGTGGGGCGGGGTGCTCTGGTGTGTCCGGCGCCCTCGCGAGTCTTCATATCGTCTTCATATTTGAGATGTATATGATGGATGTTGGTCAGTCTGGACGATTAGGAAAGAAGTGGCAGTTCGATAGGGTCAATTTTTTTTACCAGACACTGTCAGGCGGCTCACATGTTTGAGGATGATATAGGTGTTCGACTGCAGATGCTCTTAGACACAGTTTGGCACTTACAAATACCCAAAGACGAGGAAGAGTATTTGCGGACTGTTTTTCACCCTCTTGGTTGATACGAACATCAGTATGCATAGGACCCACATGTTTGTGACATGTTTTACATTAGGTGCCTTTTTCCTCACCAACTAAACCATACTAGTAAAAGTGCACGTGCAATGCACGATCTCTATCACGTGACAATATTCTCATAAGCTCCGCCCTTTCAATAAAGCGATCTACAATGGCCAAGGATAGAAACATACCGGCACCCAAAATGTCACAAATAACAATTATAGCTAAGGGTAGGATGCAAATGAAGTAAATTCAGAAGGCTAACAACTTCATTAAAATGTTCAAGCGCACTAAAATTATAGCATCAGAAGATGAAATACATAGTGAAGCATTAAAATTATAATAAAATTTCAACTACCTTCAGGATTCCATATAAATGTTGTGGAATGGACATGATGCAACATAAAAAACGGCAAGCAAACAATAGCAGTTCATATGGAAATGGTTAACATAAGGAAATGACACTTTTCACGAAAAAGGAGTTCCTTTTCGAGGTACCAATTTGCACTTTACCGAAACATAAAAAAGGACAACAATAGCAGTTCATATGGAAATGGTTAACATAAGGAAATAACAATTTTCACGAAAAAGGAGTTCCTTTTCGAGGTACCAATTTGCACTTTACTGAAACATAAAAAAGGACAACACTGCAATAAAATTCTACACCTGAGTAGAGAATGACCAAAGATGGAGCACTCCATTTTCGTACATGACCTTACTTTCTAGAAATATCATAGGGTACTTTATAAAGAGAACTACCATATGGAAGACCTGTTAAGAATACAAAATAACATCTATTATCTTCAGGGTGTTTGGAGAGCAGAGCTCACAACCACATGCATTTGACTGTACAACCAGCATTGATGATAGGAACTCCTCCATGGGGTTCCAAATCAACTCCAAGAGGAAAGGCTTGTGCTTCAGCTCAAATCTCTAGTAGCTAGACTGTTTTCGTGCAAGCACAAACAGAAAATAAGACAAACATATTAATAAATGTGTTCTTGTTATCAAAAGGATGTGTGCGATAGCTACTTGATGGTCCAGTTTAGCTGGATAGAAAGTTCCCACTACGAGGAAACAACTAATGATAAGGATGTTCGTAGGGTCACAAAACATTGTGCTGTGCATATAAAGGTCCTTGTCTGAGCCAGCAAAGTACATCGTCCAACACAATTTGTGACATTGTATGATCCAAGTTATCTGCTTCCTTATGTATTTTCTTGTCATCTTATTTACCACCCAGGTAGTAGAAAACTGAAGGGACTTACATTCTTATATATAATAATGATGAGAATATTAGCGAGCGACCATTAAATTGTTAAGAACTTAAGAAAGCAGAGGCGCCTGCATTATAAACCTTTGTTCGCCACCATGTTTGAAATCTGCCATCTTCACTAATCATTTGGTACAGTACCTTTGAATGGTTTGGTGTGAACTAATTGTACCAATGATTCAGAAAAAAACAACGTTTCTCATTCTGAATCAAAGCAATAATGACTACGTGTGTAGTATAATCAAAATTCTCAGTCTGGTGGAAATGAACATAAAAACATAGAAAAATAAATCTATGCATTGCACGTCTATGGCACTATTAATTCAAAAAGTTTTAAATAAATATGACATTAAATATTTATTTCAGTTCTCAAGATAATATTAAATTATTAACGCGTACAAAGAAAATAACCAAAGCTATTTGTGGTTCCTAAAACATGAGTTGAATTATTGGGCAATGGAGAAAACACAAATATATGTGGTTCTTTCATCAACAATCATTCCTTGTGTTTGTAAATCTCTGTAGTAATGAGTTCAGTTGCATAGAATATTTGGACTAATAACACTCAGAGGCAGAGAGCAACTTAGCAAAATTATTGTTGGCAAAGAATAATTCTGCTCGTACAACACAGAGTCTGGAACTCTGGATCCTTTTTTATTTGACCACTATTAGCAAAAGTAGATCCTCTATTAGGTTGAAAATGTTAACAAAAGTATTGTTAAGACACAAATTAAATAGGGTCAATTGGTTAACAAGCGTGGACGCATGCCACAAGCTGAATTAACTACTCTTTCTCCTCAAACTGAATAAAGATGCACTCGTAATGGGCATATCTTTCCCCGTCTCACAGGTTCAAATTACCATCAGTGCTAGTACCAAGTGCATGGGTCAATTCATGGCAACAGATGTGAACTGAGAAGCACAAAAAACAGACTCACCTGATTGAGCAACCATTGTCTGAAATACAGCTGCATATAAGGGTGCAAGCTTGGTATCATACATGATTTATACAGTAACGATTGTTGTAAGTACTTATTCTCTGAGACCCAAAGGGCAATCAAAAACAAGCGCAATCAAAAACAAGCTCCTTCCGATCTAGAAACCCCGAACAGTCTGAAAGGAGATAATCAAAAGAAAATAGCAAATGTATGTTGTCCAATCCATGTATGATATACAAGATTCTAACACTCAGCTTTGCACACATTTCCAAAAATTCATGCTAAAATATGAAAGATTGTAGAAGATACAGTACAACAGATGGTTGGAGATAAATTCGACGTTTATAACCAAATTTTCAAAACAAGCATGCACAACACTGCTCAAATGGCCAGGAAGGAAAAACGCGCATCTTCGCTTCCCTTGAATGGGCTCCGGCGTCACTGGAGCAACAACCTCTACATCTTTGGCATCCTTCCCTAGCCCGCTTCAATAAATAAAAATATTAGGCAAGTAATAATGCAACTGGCCTGATGTCCGTATAGTGACTGCCGCCATCGCGGTGCAAGTGCTCGACTTGAATTAGTGAGAGTGAAATGCTGAATCTTCATGGCAATTACAACCATGTGAGGGCTCTCATGAATTAGAGAGAATCACCCCTGAGCAGATTACCATCATTTTCCATTATCTATGTGAGAATGCTTGCACTTCTAATATTAATTACAAACAGCTACATGCCTTGGTGATCGACCCATCTATATAAACAGGAGAAAAAGGAAAATGGTATCTCATTCTCATCCATCTACCTACCTATCTGAAGTTCTGAACTTAGCCACGACGACGAGCTTCTCCTGCTCACCGGTCAGCGGCTGCCCGTGCTCGGTCACCTTGCTGGGGGGTGTTGGGGTCGCCGAGCTTGTGCTTGAAGGCATCTGTAACTACAAGAGTTAGTGTATGGAAACTACCCAGAAATTACAGCTCGGTGAGGTCGGCAGGAGTGTGAAGCTGTTGGAAATATGCCCTAGAGGCAATAATAAATTAGTTATTATCATATTTCCTTGTTCATGATAATCGTTTATTATCCATGCTATAATTGTATTGATTGGAGACTTGGATGCATGTGTGGATACATAGACAAAACCATGTCCCTAGTATGCCTCTAATAGACTAGCTCGTTGATCAAAGATGGTTAAGGTTTCCTACCATGGACATGAGATGTCATTTGATAATGGGATCACATCATTAGGAGAATGGTGTGATGGACAAGACCCAAACTACAAATGTAGCATATGATTGTGTCAGTTTATTGCTACTGTTTTCTGCATGTCAAGTATATGTTCCTATGACCATGAGATCATGCAACTCACGGATACCGGAGGAGTGCCTTGTGTGTATAAAACGTTGCAACATAACTAGGTGACTATAAAGGTGCTCTACAGGTATCTCCGAGGGTGTCTGTTGAGTTGGCATGGATCAAGACTGAATTTTGTTACTCCGTGTGACGGAGAGGTATCTCAGGGCCCACTCAGTAATACAACATCACAATAAGCCTTGCAAGCAATGTGACTAAGTGTTAGTCACGGGATCTTGTATTATGGAACGAGTAAAGAGACTTGCCGGTAACGAGGTTGAACTAGGTATGGAGATACCGACGATCGAATCTCGAGCAAGTAACATACCGAAGAACAAAGGGAACATCATACGGGATTAACTGAATCCTTGACATAGAGGTTCGACCGATAAAGATCTTCGTAGAATATGTAGGAACCAATATAGGCATCCAGGTCCCGCTATTGGTTATTGACCGTAGAGGTGTCTCGGTCATGTCTACATAGTTCTCGAACCCGCAGGGTCTGCACACTTAAGGTTTGGTGACGTTTCGGTAGTATAGAGTTATGCATGGTGGTGAACGAAGGTTGTTCGGAGTCCCGAATGAGATCCCGGATGTCACGAGGAGCTCCGGAATGGTCTGGAGGTAAAGATTGATATATAGGAAGTCCTATTTTGGTCGCCGGAAAAGTTTCGGGCTCATCGATAGTGTACCGGGAGTGCCGGAAGTGTACCGGGAGACCATCGGGAGGGGTATTTCGACCCAAGAGGCTACACGGGCTGTGGGAGGATGAATACCAGCCCTTAGTGGGCTGGTAGAAGTCCCACACAAGTGTTGTAAATATGCCCTAGAGGCAATAAATAAAGTGTTTATTATTATATTTCCTTGTTCATGATAATCGTTTATTATCCATGCTATAATTGTATTGATTGGAAACACATTACATGTGTGGGTAAATAGACAACACTTTGTCCCTAGTATGCCTCTAGTGAACTAGATCATTGGTCAAAGATGGTCAAAGGTTTCCTAGCCATTGGTATGTGATGTCATTTGATAACGGGATCACATCATTAGGAGAATGATGTGATGGACAAGACCCGAACTACAAACATAACATATGACCGTGTCAGTTTATTGCTACTGTTTTCTGCATGTCAAGTATATGTTCCTATGACCATGAGATCATGCAACTCACGGATACCGGAAGAGTGCCTTGTGTGTATCAAACGTCGCAACGTAACTGGGTGACTATAAAGGTGCTCTACAGGTATCTCTGAGGGTGTCCGTTGGGTTGGCATGGATCAAGACTGGGATTTGTTACTCCGTGTGACGGAGAGGTATCTCAGAGCCCACTCAGTAATACAACATCACAATAAGCCTTGCAAGCAATGTGACTAAGTGTTAGTCACGGGATCTTGTATTACGGAACGAGTAAAGAGACTTGCCGGTAACGAGGTTGAATTAGGTGTGTAGATACATACGATCGAATCTCGGGCAAGTAACATACCGAAGAACAAAGGGAACATCATACGGGATTAACTGAATCCTTGACATAGAAGTTCGACCGATAAAGATCTTCATAGAATATGTAGGAACCAATATGGGCATCCAGGTCCCGCTATTGGTTATTGACCGTAGAGGTGTCTCGGTCATGTCTACATAGTTCTCGAACCCGCAGGGTCTGCACACGTAAGGTTCGGTGACGTTTCGGTAGTATAGAGTTATGTATGGTGGTGTCCGAAGGTTGTTCGGAGTCCCGGATGAGATCCCGGACGTCACGAGGAGCTTCGAAATGGTCCGGAGGTAAATATTGATATATAGGAAGTCCTATTTTGGTCGCCGAAAAAGTTTCGGGCTCATCGGTAGTGTACCGGGAGTGCCGGTAGTGTACCGGGAGACCATCGGGAGGGGTATTTCGACCCAAGAAGCTATATGGGCTGTGTGAGAGTAAATACCAGCCCTTAGTGGGCTGGTGGAACTCCCACACAAGGCCCACGCAGCTGGGAAGAAAATCCCAAAGAGAAAAAGGTGGAAAAAGGCAAAAAGACCAAAATAAGGAGGAGTCCTAGTCCTACTAGGATTGGAGGAGGATTCCTCCTCTCCTCCTTGGTTTGGCCGACCCAAGGGATGGCTCCTTGGGAGCCAAGCCTCCTCCTCTCTTCCTCCTATATATACTAGAGGTTTTAGGGTTTTTGGCACAAGATTTTCAGCCACGTGCTACCCGTTCCTCAAGTGCATAGTTTCTGCTCTAGATCGGATTTCTGTAGTGCTTAGGCGAAGCCCTACCAGAATTGCTCCACCACCATCACCACGGCGCAGTCACGCTGCCGGTGAACTCGTCTACCTCTCCGCTCCCTCTCGCTGGATCAAGAAGGCGGAGATCGTCATCGAGCTGTACGTGTGCTGAACGCGGAGGTGCCGTCCGTTCGGCGCTAGATCGGAAGGACCGTGATCAAGATCGTGAGACGGATCGTGATGAGTTCGCGGGACAGATCATGATGAGTTCGCGGGATGGATCGTGATTGGATCGCGGGACGGATCGTGATGAGTTCACGGGACGGATCATGATTGGATCGCGGGACGAATCGTGATGAGATCACGGGACGCTCGGCGATTTGGATCGCGAAGACGTTCGACTACACCAACCGCGTTTCTTAACGCTTCCCGCTTAGAGATCTACAAGGGTATGTAGATCCACTCTCCCTCTCGTAGATGCTCATCACCATGGATAGATCCTGCGTGTGCGTAGGAATTTTTTTGTTTCCCATGCGACGTTCCCCAAAAGTGGCATCATGAGCTAGGTCTATGTGTAGATGAGATCTCGAGTAGAACACAAAGAGTTTGTGGGCGTTGATGCTTAGATTGCTTACTCCCTTGGTCGTGTTTTGGTTCAGCGGTATTGTGAGATGAAGCGGACCGGGCCAACATTACTCGTACGCTTACGAGAGACCGGTTCCCTCAACCTCAACTTGTTGCATAGATGGCTTGCGGGTGTCAGTTTCTCTCACTTTAGTTGGATCGGATTCGACAAAGGCGGTCCTTGAGAAGGTTGAAAAGCAACTAGTGTATCACCATTGTGGTTTTTGCGTAGATTATAATTGTTCTTGGTAGATACCCATAGCAGCCACGTAAAACATGCAAGAATAATTAGAGGACGTCTAACTTGTTTTTGCAGGGTATGTTGTGATGTGATATGGCCAATTACATGATGTGATATATGTGATGTATGAGATGATCATGTGATGTATAGATTATCACGACTTGCATGTCGCTGAGTACGACAACCGGCAGGAGCCATAGGGTTGTCTTTAATTATTGTATGACCTGCGTGTCAATCATTAAGCGCTATGTAATGCTTTACTTTATCGCTAAATGGTAGCAATAGTTGTAGAAGCATGTTGGGCGCGACAACCTCGATGGCGACACGTTGATGGAGATCAAGATGATGGAGATCATGGTGTCGTGTCGGTGACGATGGAGATCATGCTGATGCTTTCATGATGGAGATCAAAAGCACAAGTTCATGGCCATATCATGTCACTTATGATTTGCATGTGATGTTAATCCTTTTATGCACCTTGTTTTTCTTAGGACGACGGTAGCATTATAAGGTGATCCCTCACTTAATTTCAAGATAAATTGTGTTCTCCCCGAGTGTGCACCGTTGCGGAAGTTCATCGTGTCGAGACACCACGTGATGATCGGGTGTGATAGACTCTACGTTCACATACAACGGGTGCAAGCCAGTGTTGCACATGCAGAACACTCGGGTTAAACTTGACGAGCCTAGCATGTACAGACATGGCCTCAGAACACAAGAGACTGAAAGGTCGAACATGAGTCATATAGTAGATATGATCAACATAATGATGTTCACCATTGAAACCACCTCAACTCACGTGATGATCGGACTTGAGTTGGTGAATTTGGATCATGTATCACTCAAATGACCGGAGGGATGTCAATTTGAGTGAGAGTTCTTAAGTAATATGATTAATTGAACTCATTATGATGAACATAGTCAGTAGTGTCTTTGCAAATTATGTTGTAGATTACTTGCTCGCGCTGTAGCTCCCTTGAATTTTTATATGTTCCTAGAGAAATAAAGTTGAAAGATGATGGTAGCAATATTGCGGACTGGCTCCGTAATTTGAGGATTGTCCTTGTTGCTACACAGAAGGCTTATATCCTTAATGCACCGCTCGATGCGCCAACCCCTCTAGAATCGTGTGTAGATGTTGTGAACATCTGACACGCACGTTCTGATGACTACTTGATAGTTTAGTGCGTCATGCATTATGGTCGGAATTGAGGCTCCGAAACGTTTTGAACGTCATGGAACATATGAGATGTTCTAAGAGCTAAAATTAGGATCTCAGGCTCGTGCCCGTGTTGCGAGATATGAGATCTCCAACAAGATTCTTTGCATGTAAGATGAAGGAGAATAGCTCAATCGTTGAGCATGTGCTCAGATTGTCTGGGTGCTACAATCGCTTGAATCGAGTGGGAGTTGATCTTCCAGATAAGATAGTGATTGATATTGTTCTACAAGTCACTGTCACTAAGTTACTAGAACTTGGTGATGAACTATAAATGCCAGGGATAGAAATAATGATCCCTGAGCTATTCACGATGTTTGACACCGCAAAGGTAGAAATCAAGAAGGAGCATCAAGTGTTGATGGTTAGTAAAACCACTAGTTTCGAGAAGGGCAAGGGCAAGGAGGGAAACTTCATGGATAGAAAGTCAGTTGCTGCTCCAGTGAAGCAACCCAAAGTTGAACCCAAACCCAAGACTAAGTGCTTCGATTATGAGGAGAGCGGTCGCTGAAGCAGAACAACCCTAGATACTTGGTCGATAAGAAGGCTGGCAACGTCGACAGAAGTATATTTGATATACATGTGTACCTTGCTAGTACTCCTAGTAGCACCTATGTATTGGATACCAGTTCGATTGCTAAATGTTAGTAACTCAAAATAAAAGCTACAGAATAAACGGAGAACTAGATGAGGGTGAGGTGACTATGTGTGTTGGAAATGTTTCCAAGGTTGATGTGATCAACATCGCACGCTCTCTCTACCTTCAGGATTAGTGAGGAACCTAAATAAATGTTATTTGGTGTTTTGCGTTGAGCATGAACGTGATTAGATCGTGTTTATTGCAACACGGTTATTCATTTAAGTTGGAGAATAATGTTTATTCTGTTTACATGAATAATACCTTCAATGGTCATGCACCTAGTGAGAATGGTTTGTTGAATCTTGATCGTAGTAATACACATGTTCATAACATTGATGCCAAAAGATACAAAGTTAATAATGATAGTACCACATACTTGTGGCATTGCCGTTGAATGTCATGTTGGTATAAAATGCATGAAGAAACTCCATGCTGATGGATCTTTGGAATGATTCGATTTTGAATCGGTTGGGACATGCAAACCATGCCTCTTGGGCAAGATGACTAAGGACCTTGTTTTCCGGTTTGATGGAGCAGGCAAGTGATTTATTGGAAATGATACATGTTGATGTATGCAATACAATGAGTCTTGTAGCGTGCGGTGGATATCGTTATTTTCTTACCTTCACTAATGATTTGAGTAGATATAGTGTATATTTACTTAATGAAACACAAGTCTGAATCGTTTGAAAAGTTCAAGCGAATTCAGAGTGAAATTTAAGATCATCATGACAAGAAGATAAAAATGTCTGCGATATGATCGTGGAGGTAAATACCGGAGTTACGAGTTTGGCATACAACTTTAGACAATGTGAAAGTTGTTTCACAGCTCACGCCACCTGGAACACCATAGTGTGATGGTGTGTTCGAACGTCATAGTCGTGCTCTATTGAAAATGGTGCTTGCTATGATGTCTCTTATTGTTTTGCTACTATAATTTTGGGGTTATGCATTAGAGACAACTGCATTCACTTTAGATAGGGCACCATCTAAATCCGTTGAGATGACACCGTGTGAATTATGGTTTGATAGAAACCTAAGCTGTCATTTCTTAATGTTTGGGGCTGCAACACTTATGTGAAAAAGGTTTTCACCTAATGAGCTCGAACCCAAATCGGACAAATGCATCTTCATAGAATACCCTAAAGACAGTTGGGTAAACCTTCTATCTTAGATCCAAGCATAAAATGTTTGTTGCTAAAACTGGGTCCTTTCTTGAGAAAGAGTTTCTATCGAAAGAATTGAGTGGGAGGAAGATAGAACTTGATGAGGTTGTTGAACCTTTGTTCAACCAGAGAGTAGCGCAATGCAGGAATTTGTTTCTGTGAAGCCTACGTTCGTTGAAGAGGAAGTTAATGATGATGATCATGAAGCTTCGGATCAAGTTACTATCGAACCTAGTAGGTCGACAAGGATGTGTACTACTCCTGAGTGGTACGACAACCCTATCTTGGAGGTCATGTCGTTGGACAACGATGAACCTACAGGCTGTGGAGAAGCGATGATGGGCCCGGATTCCGACAAATGGTTAGAGGCCATGAAATCCGAGAAAGGATCCATGCATGAAAGCCAAGTATAGACTTTGGTAGACTAGCTCGTTGGATTGCAGGTCGTTGAGTACAAATGGATGTTTTAAATGAAGACAGACGCTCATGGTAAATGTCACCATTTGTATTGCTCGACTTGTTGCAAAGAAGTTTACGACAAGTTCAAGGAGTTGACTATGATGAGACTTTCTCACTTGTAGCGACGCTGAAGTCTGTTGGAATTATGTTAGCAGTTGCTACATTTTTCAATTATGAAATCTGGCAGATGGATGTCAAAACATCGTTTCCTTAACGGTTTACTTGAGGAAAGGTTGTATGTGATACAACCAGAAGGTATTGTCAGTCCTAAGGATGCTAAAAGGTATGCAAGCTTCAGTGATCCTTCTATGAACTAAAGCAAGCATCTCAGAGTTGGAATATACACTTTGATGAGGTGATCAAAGTTTTTGAGTCTATACAAAGTTTACGAGAAACTTGTATTTACAATAAAGTGAGTGGGAGCACTATAGAATTTCTGATAAGTATATGAGGATGACATATTGTTGATCGGAAATGATGTAGAATTTCTGGAAAGCATAAACGGTTGTTTGAAAAGAGTTTTTCAAAGGAAGACCTGGATAAAGCTACCTAATTGTTGAGCATCAAGATCTATAGAGATAGATCAAGATGCTTGATGAGACTTTCAATGAGTACATACCTTGACAAGATTTTGCAAGAGTTCAAAATGGATCAGTCAGAGAAAGAGTTCTCGCCTGATTTGTAAGGTGTGAAGTTGAGTAAGACTCAAAGCTCGACCACGACAGAAGAAAGAGAAAGGACGAACGTCGTCCCCTATGCCTTAGCCATAGGATCTGTATAGTATGCCATGATGTGTACCGCACCTGTGTGTGCCTTGCCATGAGTCCGTCAAGGGGTACAAGAGTGATCCAGGAGTGGATCACTGGACAGCGGTCAAGATTATCCTTAGTAACTAAAAGACTAAGGAGATGTTTCTCGATTATGGAGGTGATAAAGAGTTCATCGTAAAGAGTTACGCCGATGCAAGCTTTAACACCAATCCAGATGACTCGTTGTAGCAATCTGGATACATATAGTGGAGCAGCCATTTGGAATAGTACCAAGTGGAGTGTGGTAGCAGTGTTTAGAGTTTAACATAGAGATTTGCAAAGTACACACGGATCTGAATGTCCTAGACCTGTTGACTTAAAGACCTCTCTCACATGCAAAGCATGATCGAGCCCCAGAACTCATTGGGTGTTAGATTCATAACAATG
Organism: Hordeum marinum; assembly: GCA_022496015.1. Classification (NCBI taxonomy): domain Eukaryota; kingdom Viridiplantae; phylum Streptophyta; class Magnoliopsida; order Poales; family Poaceae; genus Hordeum; species Hordeum marinum. The sequence continues at coordinate 264,324,218 of CM039676.1, forward strand.
CGGATCACATGGTGATGTGAACTAGATTATTGACTCTAGTGCAAGTGGGAGTCTGTTGGAAATATGCCCTAGAGGCAATAAATAAAGTGTTTATTATTATATTTCCTTGTTCATGATAATCGTTTATTATCCATGCTATAATTGTATTGATTGGAAACACATTACATGTGTGGGTAAATAGACAACACTTTGTCCCTAGTATGCCTCTAGTGAACTAGCTCGTTGGTCAAAGATGGTCAAAGGTTTCCTAGCCATTGACATGTGATGTCATTTTATAACGGGATCACATCATTAGGAGAATGATGTGATGGACAAGACCCGAACTAGAAACATAGCATATGATCGTGTCAGTTTATTGCTACTGTTTTCTTCATGTCAAGTATATGTTCCTATGACCATGAGATCGTGAAACTCACGAACACCGGAGGAGTGCCTTGTGTGTATAAAATGTTGCAACGTAACTGGGTGACTATAACGTAACTGGGTTGGCATGGATCAAGACTGGGATTTGTTACTCCGTGTGACGGAGAGGTATCTTAGGGCCCACTCGGTAATACAACATCACAATAAGCCTTGCAAGCAATGTGACTAAGTGTTAGTCATGGGATCTTGTATTATGGAATGAGTAAAGAGACTTGCCAGTAACGAGGTTGAACTAGGTATGGAGATACCTACGATCGAATCTCGGGCAAGTAACATACCGAAGAACAAAGGGAACATCATACGGGATTAACTGAATCCTTGACATAGAGGTTCGACCGATAAAGATCGTCATAGAATATGTAGGAACCAATATGGGCATCCAGGTACCGCTATTGGTTATTGACCGTAGAGGTGTCTCGGTCATGTCTACATAGTTCTCGAACCCGCAGGGTCTGCACACTTAAGGTTCGGTGACGTTTCGATAGTATAGAGTTATGTATGGTGGTGACCAAAGGTTGTTCGGAGTCCCGGATGATATCCCGGATGTCATGAGGAGCTCCGAAATGGTCCAGAGGTAAAGATTGATATATAGGAAGTCCTATTTTGGTCATCGGAAAAGTTTCGGGCTCATCGGTAGTGTACCGGGAGCGTCGATAGTGTACCGGGAGACCATCGGGAGGGGTATTTCGACCCAAGAGGCTACATGGGCTGTGTGAGAGTAAATACCAGCCCTTAGTGGGCTGGTGGAAGTCCCACAAAAAGCCAAAACAAGGAAGGAGTCCTAATCCTAATAGGAGTGGAGGAGGAGGACTCCTCCCTCCTAGTTCGGCCGAACCAGATTGGCTTGGAATCCAAGGGTGCCTCCTCTCCTCCTCTCCACCTATATATACTAGAGGTTTTTTGGGTTGTGGCACATGATTTTCAGCCACGTGCAACCCTACCCTCTAGCGCATAGTTTCTCCTCTAGATCGGATTTCTGCAGTGCTTAGGCGAAGCCCTGCCGGAATAGCTCCACCACCATCGCTGGAGCACCGTCATGCTACCGGAGAACTCTTCTACCTCTCTGCTCCCTCTTGCTGGATCAAGAAGGCAGAGATCGTCATCGAGCTGTACGTGTGCTGAACGCGGAGGTGCCGTCCGTTCGGCGCTAGATTGGAAGGACCGTGATCAAGATCGCGAGACAGATCGTGATTAGTTCGTGGGATGGATCGTGATGAGTTCGCGGGACATATCATAATGAGTTCGCGGGACGGATCGTGTTTGGATTGCGGGACGGATCGTGATGAGATCGCGGGACGCTCGGCAATTTGGATCGTGAAGACGTTCGACTACACCAACCGCTTTTCTTAACGCTTCCCGCTTAGCAATCTACAAGGGTATGTAGATCCACTCTCCCTCTCGTAGATGCTCATCACCATGGATAGATCTTGCGTGTGCGCAGGAAATTTTTTGTTTCCCATGCGACGTTCCCCAACAGTGGCATCATGAGCTATGTCTATGTGTAGATGAGATCTCGAGTAGAACACAAAAGGTTTGTGGGCGTTTGTCACAACCCTAGCTAGATGTCCTAGGAATAGTATTGTGCTTGCATCATGTTTCATTTTGCATTAACATGAAATGGGGAACAAAAAGAAATCCCAAGCTCACTTTGAATCCAAACAAATCAAACTTGGTGAAAATTCAACAAATCCAAAATGCCCACTAAAAATGTTCCCTATGTCTGGTAAATTTGGGCATGTTTATAACAGGGACCATTCTAATTATTTGAACAATCAAAGTAATTCAAAAATAATTGGTAAGGCTCCTCAAATCATTAAATAAAGCACTATCAATTTTTTTTCAAAATATCCTGGAACTTTTTAGACAAGTTTGAAATATTCAAACTTCATTATAGAAAATATATGGGATATTTTATAAAGTCATTTGTACCTGAAAAGAAAATAAACAAATGTCAATAAAAGAAAACAGAGAAGAAATAAAAAGAAAAAAAGGGAGAAAGGCCCAGGCCAGGCCAGCCCACCTGGCACAGGGAGGTCATCGTCCTCCTGGCGGTTAGGAGGACGAGCGCGTGGCCGGAGCGCGCGCGCTGCCGTGCCTCCACGCCGGCAGCTGCCTGCTTGTGTCCTCCTCGCCAGCGCGACGGGGATAAGCTCCCCAGAGTTGTCCCCATCACTCCCTCTCTCTCTCGCCTGCCTCTCTTCCTCTCCCTTCTCTGCTTCGCCATGGCCGAGCCCTGCTCGAGCTCGCTGCCATCGCGTTAGACGCTCCCCCTCGCCCCTGAGCCCCCCAATCGATCCGCCTAGCTTTCCTCTTCCTCCTCGCCGAGCCGTGCACCACCAGGAGCTCCCCATCGTCGTCTTCGCGTCGTCTTCAACCTCCGGCCACCGGAAATCAAGTGGAGCTCGCCGCTGCTCCAGGCCCTCCCCGAGCCCGCTCTCGACGTCTCTGCGACCGCCGTGAGCCCCTGAGTCTTTTCCCCCTCTTTTCCCCCTTCGATTGCGTGCTCTAGCATCGGATTCCATCAAGGTCCGAATGCCCCCACCGCTCGAGCTCGTCGCCAGCCATGTTTCGATGACCAGCTAGTTCGTCTGAGGCCTCCGTCGTGTTCATGAGGCTGTGTAGAGTCCGTAGGTGCCAAGTAGAGCTCATGTTGTGCCCTGGTTCGACGAGCCCGTGCTCGCCCGAGCTCCGGCCGCCGCCCAGCTCACCGCCGGCGTCGATTCCGACCATCTCAGCTCCTAGGAGGGGTCGGAATGGACGCGCGCGTGTGTGCTAAGTCGTTTGGTGCCCTCCGCCGTCCTTTTGGTCGCCGGAGGAGGGATCCCGAAGCCCTCCGCCGTCTCTGGAGCGACCGGCGGCTCAATGCCGGTGGGTCATGCCAGAGTTGACCACGGGGTTTGACCCCCTGAGTCACTAGCAGGTGGGGCCAGCCTTGACAAGTCAAAGTTAATTAAGAATTTGATTAATTATTTTAATTAACCTAATTAGTCACTCATAGTGGGCCTAGTTTCTGTTAATTAATTAGGATTTAGTTTTAATTAGTTAGTTAAGTGTCTGAGTCACTCACATATGGCCCCCACATGTCAGGTTTGACTCTCGTCTGGTCAGCTGACCAGCTGACGTCATAATGATGTCATGCTAATGCAATAAAAGCAATTTCTAGTTTAAAAATAATTCCAGAAATTATTCAAAACTTCAAACATTCATATAAATTAATCTGTAAGTCAGATGAAAATAATTTATATACGAAAATTTATCAGAAAAATCCAATGAATCCAATGGTGCTATTGTCATGCATGTTAGAGCAATCTAAATAGGTGAAAATTGACATTTATTAATAGGTTAGTAAGTGGAATTTGAAATGAAGAACAATTTTGAACCTATATTCAAATTCATTTCAAATCAACATGAACACTAGTTGCATTAGCTCATCTATACATGCTATCATGCCATGATCATGCATCATATTGTTGCACTTGCGTGTGTTGATTGTTTCTTATCTGCATTGCGGTAGGCCCTGCTCCTGAGGATACCCCCGAGTATCCCGACGAAGGAGAGACCCTTTCCATTTCCCAGCAAGGCAAGCAACCTCTTTGATCATTCCGATAATATCCCACCCTCTCGCTCCTGCTCTTGTTTATTGCATTAGGACAATCGATCACATGTCAGTCATACACGGTAGATGATCCTATTCTGCCGCATATCCTGAAATTGTCATAGTAAATAGCTAAACCTTGCAACATAGCATACCTGGTAGATGCTTGTGCCATGATGTGCTTAGCTTACTTTGCCTGCTATGCTTGTTATGCTTAGAGTTGTGTCAGGTTAGATTCATCTGGGTGATGAACTGAGTGAAACGATGTTGTTCTAATGTGATGATGTTATGATGAACTTGATTTGGTAAAGGTAGCGATGAGAGGCTATGTAGGAGTACATAGCGGGTTGTCTCATTGGGACCGTTCTTAGGAACTGAGTTCCGTGTTTGTGATCCAAGACTAGTTACTACCACACGTTGGGATAGTTAATTGACCCTCTCAACTTATCAGTCGCTTAGTCCTTAGTCCAGGAGTTGCAAGTAGTTTCTGGTGTTTATAGTATGCTGGAGGCCATGCGTAGCACTGACCCTAGGGGTGGGTTACGACGCGATAGGCAGTGGCACGGTGTACCAAGGGTCACCCGAATGGTGGGCTTGGAAACCCTGCGCACATCGTTTGGGGCCGTAGCGGAAACTTCGGCCGGACGTCCGTGCGGGTTCAGTCTCAAATAGGCGATAGCCTGGACTAGAGGTCTTAGGTTATTGATGGTCATGGCCGACTCCATCGTTGGGCATCCGGTTGAAGGTTGCCGAGGTGCGTGGTTTTATGAGCACACAACAATAAGTGGCGAGAGCATGTGTGAAGAAGTACTCCCCTACAGGGTATGAAACTATTCGAATAGCCGCGTCCTCGGATATGGACTACTTGGAGAACTTATGATGTTCATAGATAATCTAATGGATACTCATAAAAATATCAAGACAAGTGTGAGTACCGTGGATGGCACTCTCCCAGGAGGGAAGTGAATCCATGGTGGTGTATTGTTATGGAGTTAGTGGACTCGTGTGCGATATATAAAATGTAAACAAAGATTTAAAATTGAGTAGTGTTAGCCATGAGTCAAAGCTGGCATTGCTGCATAAACTCCACCACTCCCTTTGTTGATACATGAGCATGAATAGACTAGGTCTGTTTTAAAGACTTGCTGAGTACGTTTGTACTCACGTTTGCTTAATAAATGTTGCAGATGAGACCCAGGACCCATTAGGTGGGTTCTTTCTAGACGTTGACGATGCCGAATAGCTGGTGTCCCAGCTATGACCTTTGCCCTGTGGCGGGATGTAGATAGTCAGGCCATATGCCTTTTTACCCTTTCATCTGTCTGTACTCGGACAGCTTATGCTTCCGCTTGGTTTGTATGAACGTGTTTGTATGACTTGAGTGTCGAGTCATGTGACCCCTATCTGTAAGAACATATTATGCAAGGCTCATCTAAGCCTCTTAAATAAAAGTCATGTTGTTGTATAGTTATGTTGTGATGCCATGGTTGTATCTATGCATATCGGGCATGTCGTGCGTATGTGTGACGTGCAACGGTATGTATGGGATCCGACACCTAGTTGTGTGCCTTTAGCAGTACTCTTTACAGGAAACTGCCTCTTTGTGCTTCCATCGAGCCATGGTAGCTTGCTACTGCTCCGGACACATTGATTGACCGGCATGTGTCCTTCTTTGCTGCTGTGTCTGTCCCTTCGGGGAAATGTCTCGCGGTGTAATGGAGTCCCTGTAGCCTGCTACGACTCGTCTACATGCAGTGATGGCATTCGTGTCTCACGACGTAATGGAGTCCGTTTAGCTCGCTATGACTCATCTACACATGCTTGAGGCAGACACTTGCACTACTGGGTTATGTATGTCTGTTTCCGTACGGATGTGCCGCTTGGGTTCTACGACTAGTTATGTCGGCCCGGGTTCTCTGTCATTTCATTGCCAGCGACATGTTCACATACGTGAGCCAAAAGACGCAAACGGTCCCAGCTAAGGTAAGGCTGCAGCCGTGGAGCTTACCATGCGTGAGGCCGCAAAGTGATGTGATATGTTACAGTCTGGATTCATATGACTTAGGATCGGGGTCCCGACAGCGTTGGTATCAGAGCCTGACTGACTATAGGACTACCAAGCCAAACCGGTCGAAGTTGAGTCTAGAAACACTATAGAAAAGTAGGGGAATTGATTGTGGAAGGGAACGTAAGGCTCTTTTTACTCCTCTTCCCAGGTTATTCTATGCTGAGTCATTCTCATATTTTCCTCGGGGATAAGGACTAGGCTACTCATCCATTGCTTAGGATGCCGAGTTACTAACCATGGACCAATAGCTAGCTTGTTGCAAGTGAATGTGGGTATTCAAGTACTATTGGTGTGACAAATAGATGGAGAAGAGATTTGAGTCTAGAAAGTCGAGTGGTTATGCTTTTCCAATCTTTTGCAGTTGTCTCAAAATCCTTTTTGAGAAATTACAGCCGTTATGGTGTCCAATTTCTGCTAGAGTCTCTTATGTCTTTGCATCATTCTCTGTTTCAGATGCCCCCTCGTCCTTCCCGTTAGGTGGTCCATCTGACCAGGTGCATCGATGTATCGGGTCACACGGCCATGTTGGTTAGAGTCATGATGGAGGCTGGTTACCATTGGTACCCGGAGTACACAGTGAAGGAACAGTATCGAGATTTCAACCAGAGTCAGTATCTGTGTACCATCAAGATTTATCCTTCATACCCTGGAGCTGCAGAGCCGCTTCACTGGACTTATGGATTAGGTGTCACCATAGATATGGCAGTTCAGGAGGCCGCTTACACCATGCTGACTATCATGAGGTTTCACCATGGTCTGCATCAGAACACAGAGTTTTGTTATGTTCCTGCTTCTATGGGAGGAGAGGATGGATATCTTAGCGCAGCCTACTATGATCATTCTCATGAGGACCCTAGGCTATAGGTGACCGCTCAGATGTTGGAGAAAAGGGATCGTGATGCACGTGCCCTTCGCATGGAGCTTTATGCCACCCGTGTACATCTTTGGACAGCCCTGACGCAGTTGGCACCTGTCGTGCAAACAAGCTATGGAGATTTGGAGATGCTGTCCCCATCGTGGACTCATCTGCCAGCACACGTAGGCTGGCCCGATGTTGGAGGCATCACCCCTCTTCGAGGACCGTTGTTGCCGCCGACAAGGGGACCAAGGCCACATCCGTGTCCTTATGGCTCCCAGGGATCACAGGCTAGAGTGTTTCCAGATCCTCAGGTTCAGCTCTCGGGTCATGGGGGTAACCTGTATGAGGCATTCTACGGCGACGCTTGAGTACGTGGATGTTAGTTCTAGTATGGTAGTAATCGTATCGCCACAGTCATGCGTGTCTTGTGGGATATGATGAGGTTGAGAGTTGAGTTCCGGAGGTGTAGATAGATAATGTATAGGAAGCTTGTAATGCCTCCGATGAGTTGTGTCATCTTTCCGTAGTTGTATCTCAGCTTGGCTTGTACTGAACTATGTCATGGTGTGTATGAATCATGGTGTTCATATGGAAGTTGTTTTACCATGTTGATTGGTGTTTACCCAGCATGCCATGTTGTCCAGTACATTCCTTATCCTATGTCTTAGAGTTATTGTCCCCTATGATTAAGTTGTGGGTTTGTTTTTCCCAGGATGGTGGCCACTAGGAATAACCCCGTGCCTGCTCTTGAGCAGGGCGAGGGAAGCTAGCCAAGGCAAGAGGATCTGCCACATGCGCCTTCTCTGGCGGAAGTGATGCTAGAAGCAGAAAGGAACAAGAGGGAGACCAACAGGCTGTTGGAAAGAATTGAGCAGAACACAACATGTGCTCCCTGCAATTACCTCAATGATGGCGTATCACTTGGAGATTTCATCAGACTGAGCCCACCCAAGTATCATCATTCGGTCGACCCACTCGACGCAGATGATTGGCTGACTAGCATGTATCGCAAGATCTGGGCTGCCAATGTGACTAAGGCCAACAAGGTGACCTTTGCAACTTACTTTTTGGAAGGACCCGCCAATCTGTGGTGGGAAAAATTTGAAGCCATGCGTCCCGCAGGCCCCGCACCAACTTGGGCAGAGTTCAGTGCCGCATTTCGTACCCATCTCATCCCGGAAGGGCTGATGGATCGTAAGAGAGAGGAATTCTGTGCCTTCACTCAGGGCAGACTGTTAGTGGATGCTTATAGTCGTGAGTTTGGTAACCTTGCTCGCTATGCTCCCGAGGAAGTTTCTACTGATGCCAAGAAGCAGGCTAGGTTCCGCAAGGGACTTAACCCTGAGCTCCACCGAGATCTGCGCCTGCATGAGTGCACCACTTTCCAGGCTCTCGTCAACAAGGCTATCAATGCCAAGACTGGACAAACTGATTATGAGGCCACGAGAAAGCACAACCGTGACTTCAACCCTGCATCTGGCTCGGGCTCCAATAAACGTCGGATCTAGGTGCCCAACGCAGCCCTGCCGCCAAAATACAATGCAAGGCCATCCTTCCAGGCGCCTCACCCAGTTCAGCCCAACCCTCCAGTCAGACCATTTGGAGGTCCGCCTGCAAATGTTGCTCCCCGTGCCACCGTGGTTTGCTATAAGTGTGGAGAACCAGGACACTACTCCCGTGAGTGTCCCCAGAATAATGCTAAGCCCGCTAGACGTGGAAAACCAGGAAAATCCTTCTTTGTGAAGCCAGCTCCTGCTCGTGGACGAGTGAACTATGTGTCTGCTGAGGAAGCCCTTGAGGATCCTGATGTTATCCTAGGTACGCTTCTTATCAATAGTCATCCAGCATCTGTTCTATTTGATACCGGGGCATCTCATTCTTTTATCTCAGAAAGTTATGCACAGTTGCATAACATGTCTTTTTGTGATATGCCTACTCCTTTAGTAGTGCATATTTCGGGTTCAAAATGGCAAACTTCTAGAGTGAGCCATGATAATGAGATTCTAGTGGATAGACTAGTCTTCCTAGAATCTTTGATAGCCCTCAAGTCTCCGGACATCAATATCATTCTAGGCATGGATTGGATGAAAGCCCACTATGCCAAGATTGATACTCATTCTAGGAATGTTCAACTTACACATCCATCAGGTGAGATAGTTAATGTCTCCACTCGAACAACCACGTGCCAACTCTATTCCCTCAATGCTAGCCCTCTTCCAGAGTTAGAAGATATTCCGGTAGTCCGTGACTTTCCGGATGTCTTTCCAGAAGAACTGCCAGGAATTCCTCTTGTCAGAGATGTTGAGTTTGTGATAGAGCTCATCCTAGGGACTGTTCCAATAGCCAGAAGACCCTATAAGATGGCACCCTTAGAACTAGCCGAACTTAAGACCCAACTCGATGGGGCTTTGAAGAAAGGTTTCATCCGTCCCAGTTCTTCTCCTTGGGCTTGTCCCATTCTCTTCGTCAAGAAGAAGGATGGTTCGGATCGGATGGTTGTGGATTATCGGCTAGTGAATCTGGTCACCGTAAAGAACAAGTATCCGCTCCCCAGGATCAACGATTTGTATGATCAACTTGCTGGATCCTCTGTCTTTTCCAAAATGGATTTGAGGTTGGGATACCATCAAATCAGAATTAGGAACGGGGACATTCAAAAACGGCTTTTGTTACTCGTTATGGCCAATACGAGTACACCGTCATGTCCTTCGGTTTAACCAATGCCCCAGCCACCTTCTCTCTCTTGATGAATTCGATCTTCATGGAGTATCTAGATAAATTCGTCGTGGTTTACCTCGACGATATACTCATCTACTCGAAGAACGAACAAGAACATACCGAGCATCTAAGGCTGGTATTGATGAAACTTCAAGAGCACCGCCTGTACGCCAAATTCTCCAAATGTGAATTTTGGTTACCAGAAGTGACCTATCTAGGCCACGTGATCTCTGGTAAAGGTATTGCTGTCAATCCCGAGAGAGTTCAGGCCGTCCTTGATTGGACTCAACCTGAATCGGTTAAGCAAGTTCGGAGTTTCCTTGGCTTAGCGAGCTATTGTCGCCGCTTTGTCAAGAATTTCTCCAAAGTTGCAAAACCTCTGACTGAACTCCTCAAGAAAGATAAAAAGTTCGAGTGTACTCCACAATGCGAGCATAGTTTTCAGGAGATGAAAAGACGACTGACCTCTGCTCCCGTTCTGGTGCCACCTGATTTCTCTAAGGACTTTGTTATCTATTGCGACGCCTCACGACAAGGATTAGGTTGCATTCTCATGCAAGATCGTCATGTGATTGCATACGCATCTCGACAGTTGCGTCAACATGAGGATAATTATCCAACACATGATCTTGAGCTTGCAGCTGTAGTCCATGCACTGAAAACCTGGCGACATTACCTTCTGGGTAATCGTTGTGAAATTTACACTGATCACCAAAGTCTAAAAGATATATTCACCTAGCCGGATTTGAATCTCAGGCAAAGACGGTGGGTAGAGTTGATTACAGATTACGACTTAGGGATAACTTACACCCCGGGGAAAGCCAATGTCATGGCTGATGCACTAAGTCATAAGTCTTATTGTAACAACCTGATGTTACAACAAGGTCAACCACTTCTCCATGAGGAATTTCGGAAGTTAAACCTTCACCTTGTTCCTCAAGGATTCCTATCCAACCTGGTGGCAAAATCTAATCTTAAGGATCAAATAGTAGTTGTCCAGAAATATGATAAGGGTATATCCTCGATCAAGGGGAATATTGCTAGCGGAAACGCTAAAGATTTCTCCAAGAATGATGAAGGTGTTGTGTTCTTCCAGAACCGGTTGGTGGTTCCCAAGAGCACACTCTTAAGATAGTTGATCCTTAAGGAGGCTCATGATTCTCCTCTCTCCATTCACCCGAGTAGTACCAAAATGTATCAGGACCTACGCCAGAGGTTCTGGTGGACTAGGATGAAAACAGAAATTGCTCAGTATGTTGTTGACTGCGATGTTTGCCGTCGCGTGAAAGCAGAACATCAAAGGCCCGCTGGCACCCTTCAACCTTTAGCTATTCCTGAATGGAAATGGGATAAAGTCGGTATGGATTTCATTACCGTATTTCCCAGGACTAACAGAGGGAATAATGCTATCTATGTGGTCATCGACCGTCTTTCCAAAGTGGCTCATTTTCTTCCAGTTCGAGAAAGTATAACTGCTAGCCAGCTAGCGGAGTTGTATGTCTCTCAAATAGTTTCTCTTCATGGTGTTCCTTTGGAGATTAACTCAGACCGTGGAAGTATATTTACTTCCCGATTTTGGGAAAGTTTTCAAACCGCTATGGGGACTCATCTATCCTTTAGCACTGCTTTCCACCCGCAATCAAGTGGTCAAGTTGAGCGAGTCAATCAAATCCTTGAAGACATGCTCCGAGCTTGTGTTATATCTTTCGGTATGAATTGGGAGAAGTGTCTTCCATTTGCCGAATTTGCTTATAACAATAGTTATCAATCGAGCTTGGGCAAAGCCCCTTTTGAAGTTCTCTATGGACGAAGGTGTCGAACACCTCTTAACTGGTCGGAAACCGGAGAGAGGCAACTTTTTGGCCCGGATATGATCCAAGATGCAGAGGAGCAAGTTCGCATTATTCGTGAAAAGTTGAAAACAGCCCAATCTCATCAAAAGAGCCAATATGATCGCCATCATAAGGCTATGACCTATGAAATTGACGAGAAGGCTTACCTTCGTGTTACACCTCTGAAGGGTACCCATCGATTCGGTATCAAGGGCAAGTTGGCTCCTCGTTACATTGGACCTTTTCGCATTCTTGCTAAACGAGGAGGGGTTGCCTACCAATTGGAACTTCCGCCACATCTTTCCAAGGTTCATGATGTCTTCCACGTTTCACAAATCAGGCGTTGCTTCTCGGATACTGTCCGTGAGGTAGACCACGTAGCGCTTGATCTCCAAGATAACCTTACATATCGAGAATACCTAGTCATATTCTTGATCAAGCTGAGCGTACCACTTGGCGTCGGAACATCAAGTTTCTTAAGGTTCAGTGGTCACACCATTCTGAAAAGGAGGCCACATGGGAAAGAGAAGATCGTCTTCGACTAGAGTACCCCGCGCTCTTCCCGATGACTTCTAAATCTCGGGACAAGATTCTTTTGAGTGGGGGTGAGTTGTCACAACCCTAGCTAGATGTCCTAGGAATAGTATTGTGCTTGCATAATGTTTCATTTTGCATTAACATGAAATGGGGAACAAAAAGAAACCCCAAGCTCACTTTGAATCCAAACAAATCAAACTTGGTGAAAATTCAACAAATCCAAAATGCCCACTAAAAATGTTCCCTATGTCTGGTAAATTTGGGCATGATTATAACAGGGACCATTCTAATTATTTGAACAATCAAAGTAATTCAAAAATAATTGATAAGGCTCCTGAAATCATTAAATAAAGCACTATCATTATTTTTGTTTTCAAAATATCCTGAAACTTTTTAGACAAGTTTGAAATATTCAAACTTCATTATAGAAAATATATGGGATATTTTATAAAGTCATTTGTACCAGAAAAGAAAATAAACAAATGTCAGTAAAAGAAAACAGAGAAGAAATAAAAAGAAAAAAGGGAGAAAGGCCCAGGCCAGGCCAGCCCACCTGGCCCAGGGAGGTCATCGTCCTCCTGGCGGCGAGGAGGACGAGCGCGTGGCCGGAGCGCGCGCGCTGCCGTGCCTCCACGTCGGCAGCTACCTGCCTGTGTCCTCCTTGCCAGCGCGACGGGGATAAGCTCCCAAAGCCATCCCCATCGTTCCCTCTCTCTCTCTCGACCGCCTCTCTTCCTCTCCCTTCTCTGCTTCGCTATGGCTGAACCCTGCTCGAGCTCGCCGCCGTCGCGTTAGATGCTCCCCCTCGCCCCTGAGCCCCCAATCGATCCGCCTAGCTTTCCTCTTCCTCCTCGCCGAGCCGTGCACCGCCAGGAGCTCCCCATCGCCATCTTCGCGTTGTCTTCAACCTCCGGCCGCCGGAAATCAAGTGGAGCTCGCCGCTGCTCCAGGCCCTCTTCGAGCCCGCTCTCGACGTCTCTGCGACCGTCGTGAGCCCCTGAGTCTTTTCCCCCTCTTTTCCCCCTTCGATTGCGTGCTCAAGCTTTAACACCAATCCAGATGACTCGTAGTAGCAATCCGGATACATATAGTGGAGCAGCCATTTGGAATAGTACCAAGTGGAGTGTGGTAGCAGTGTTTGCAGTTTAACATAGAGATTTGCAAAGTACACACGGATCTGAATGTCCTAGACCTGTTGACTTAAAGACCTCTCTCACATGCAAAGCATGATCGAGCCCCAGAACTCATTGGGTGTTAGATTCATAACAATGCGGATCACATGGTGATGTGAACTAGATTATTGACTCTAGTGCAAGTGGGAGTCTGTTGGAAATATGCCCTAGAGGCAATAAATAAAGTGTTTATTATTATATTTCCTTGTTCATGATAATCGTTTATTATCCATGCTATAATTGTATTGATTGGAAACACATTACATGTGTGGGTAAATAGACAACACTTTGTCCCTAGTATGCCTCTAGTGAACTAGCTCGTTGGTCAAAGATGGTCAAAGGTTTCCTAGCCATTGACATGTGATGTCATTTTATAACGGGATCACATCATTAGGAGAATGATGTGATGGACAAGACCCGAACTAGAAACATAGCATATGATCGTGTCAGTTTATTGCTACTGTTTTCTTCATGTCAAGTATATGTTCCTATGACCATGAGATCGTGAAACTCACGAACACCGGAAGAGTGCCTTGTGTGTATAAAATGTTGCAACGTAACTAGGTGACTATAACGTAACTAGGTTGGCATGGATCAAGACTGGGATTTGTTACTCCGTGTGACGGAGAGGTATCTTAGGGCCCACTCGGTAATACAACATCACAATAAGCCTTGCAAGCAATGTGACTAAGTGTTAGTCATGGGATCTTGTATTATGGAACGAGTAAAGAGACTTGCCAGTAACGAGGTTGAACTAGGTATGGAGATACCGACGATCGAATCTCGGGCAAGTAACATACCGAAGAACAAAGGGAACATCATACGGGATTAACTGAATCCTTGACATAGAGGTTCGACCGATAAAGATCGTCGTAGAATATGTAGGAACCAATATGGGCATCCAGGTACCGCTATTGGTTATTGACCGTAGAGGTGTCTCGGTCATGTCTACATAGTTCTCGAACCCGCAGGGTCTGCACACTTAAGGTTCGGTGACGTTTCGATAGTATAGAGTTATGTATGGTGGTGACCAAAGGTTGTTCGGAGTCCCGGATGATATCCCGGATGTCATGAGGAGCTCCGAAATGGTCCAGAGGTAAAGATTGATATATAGGAAGTCCTATTTTGGTCATCGGAAAAGTTTCGGGCTCATCGGTAGTGTACCGGGAGCGTCGATAGTGTACCGGGAGACCATCGGGAGGGGTATTTCGACCCAAGAGGCTACATGGGCTGTGTGAGAGTAAATACCAGCCCTTAGTGGGCTGGTGGAAGTCCCACAAAAAGCCAAAACAAGGAAGGAGTCCTAATCCTAATAGGAGTGGAGGAGGAGGACTCCTCCCTCCTAGTTCGGCCGAACCAGATTGGCTTGGAATCCAAGGGTGCCTCCTCTCCTCCTCTCCACCTATATATACTAGAGGTTTTTTGGGTTGTGGCACATGATTTTCAGCCACGTGCAACCCTACCCTCTAGCGCATAGTTTCTCCTCTAGATCGGATTTCTGCAGTGCTTAGGCGAAGCCCTGCCGGAATAGCTCCACCACCATCGCTGGAGCACCGTCATGCTACCGGAGAACTCTTCTACCTCTCTGCTCCCTCTTGCTGGATCAAGAAGGCAGAGATCGTCATCGAGCTGTACGTGTGCTGAACGCGGAGGTGCCGTCCGTTCGGCGCTAGATTGGAAGGACCGTGATCAAGATCGCGAGACAGATCGTGATTAGTTCGTGGGATGGATCGTGATGAGTTCGCGGGACATATCATAATGAGTTCGCGGGACGGATCGTGTTTGGATTGCGGGACGGATCGTGATGAGATCGCGGGACGCTCGGCAATTTGGATCGTGAAGACGTTCGACTACACCAACCGCTTTTCTTAACGCTTCCCGCTTAGCAATCTACAAGGGTATGTAGATCCACTCTCCCTCTCGTAGATGCTCATCACCATGGATAGATCTTGCGTGTGCGCAGGAAATTTTTTGTTTCCCATGCGACGTTCCCCAACAGTGGCATCATGAGCTATGTCTATGTGTAGATGAGATCTCGAGTAGAACACAAAAGGTTTGTGGGCGTTTGTCACAACCCTAGCTAGATGTCCTAGGAATAGTATTGTGCTTGCATCATGTTTCATTTTGCATTAACATGAAATGGGGAACAAAAAGAAATCCCAAGCTCACTTTGAATCCAAACAAATCAAACTTGGTGAAAATTCAACAAATCCAAAATGCCCACTAAAAATGTTCCCTATGTCTGGTAAATTTGGGCATGTTTATAACAGGGACCATTCTAATTATTTGAACAATCAAAGTAATTCAAAAATAATTGGTAAGGCTCCTCAAATCATTAAATAAAGCACTATCAATTTTTTTTCAAAATATCCTGGAACTTTTTAGACAAGTTTGAAATATTCAAACTTCATTATAGAAAATATATGGGATATTTTATAAAGTCATTTGTACCTGAAAAGAAAATAAACAAATGTCAATAAAAGAAAACAGAGAAGAAATAAAAAGAAAAAAAGGGAGAAAGGCCCAGGCCAGGCCAGCCCACCTGGCACAGGGAGGTCATCGTCCTCCTGGCGGTTAGGAGGACGAGCGCGTGGCCGGAGCGCGCGCGCTGCCGTGCCTCCACGCCGGCAGCTGCCTGCTTGTGTCCTCCTCGCCAGCGCGACGGGGATAAGCTCCCCAGAGTTGTCCCCATCACTCCCTCTCTCTCTCGCCTGCCTCTCTTCCTCTCCCTTCTCTGCTTCGCCATGGCCGAGCCCTGCTCGAGCTCGCTGCCATCGCGTTAGACGCTCCCCCTCGCCCCTGAGCCCCCCAATCGATCCGCCTAGCTTTCCTCTTCCTCCTCGCCGAGCCGTGCACCACCAGGAGCTCCCCATCGTCGTCTTCGCGTCGTATTCAACCTCCGGCCACCGGAAATCAAGTGGAGCTCGCCGCTGCTCCAGGCCCTCCCCGAGCCCGCTCTCGACGTCTCTGCGACCGCCGTGAGCCCCTGAGTCTTTTCCCCCTCTTTTCCCCCTTCGATTGCGTGCTCTAGCATCGGATTCCATCAAGGTCCGAATGCCCCCACCGCTCGAGCTCGTCGCCAGCCATGTTTCGATGACCAGCTGGTTCGTCTGAGGCCTCCGTCGTGTTCGTGAGGCTGTGTAGAGTCCGTAGGTGCCAAGTAGAGCTCATGTTGTGCCCTGGTTCGACGAGCCCGTGCTCGCCCGAGCTCCGGCCGCCGCCCAGCTCACCGCCGGCGTCGATTCCGACCATCTCAGCTCCTAGGAGGGGTCGGAATGGACGCGCGCGTGTGTGCTAAGTCGTTTGGTGCCCTCCGCCGTCCTTTTGGTCGCCGGAGGAGGGATCCCGAAGCCCTCCGCCGTCTCTGGAGCGACCGGCGGCTCAATGCCGGTGGGTCATGCCAGAGTTGACCACGGGGTTTGACCCCCTGAGTCACTAGCAGGTGGGGCCAGCCTTGACAAGTCAAAGTTAATTAAGAATTTGATTAATTATTTTAATTAACCTAATTAGTCACTCATAGTGGGCCTAGTTTCTATTAATTAATTAGGATTTAGTTTTAATTAGTTAGTTAAGTGTCTGAGTCACTCACATATGGCCCCCACATGTCAGGTTTGACTCTCGTCTGGTCAGCTGACCAGCTGACGTCATAATGATGTCATGCTGATGCAATAAAAGCAATTTCTAGTTTAAAAATAATTCCAGAAATTATTCAAAACTTCAAACATTCATATAAATTAATCTGTAAGTCAGATGAAAATAATTTATATACGAAAATTTATCAGAAAAATCCAATGAATCCAATGGTGCTATTGTCATGCATGTTAGAGCAATCTAAATAGGTGAAAATTGACATTTATTAATAGGTTAGTAAGTGGAATTTGAAATGAAGAACAATTTTGAACCTATATTCAAATTCATTTCAAATCAACATGAACACTAGTTGCATTAGCTCATCTATACATGCTATCATGCCATGATCATGCATCATATTGTTGCACTTGCGTGTGTTGATTGTTTCTTATCTGCATTGCGGTAGGCCCTGCTCCTGAGGATACCCCCGAGTATCCCGACGAAGGAGAGACCCTTTCCATTTCCCAGCAAGGCAAGCAACCTCTTTGATCATTCCGATAATATCCCACCCTCTCGCTCCTGCTCTTGTTTATTGCATTAGGACAATCGATCACATGTCAGTCATACACGGTAGATGATCCTATTCTGCCGCATATCCTGAAATTGTCATAGTAAATAGCTAAACCTTGCAACATAGCATACCTGGTAGATGCTTGTGCCATGATGTGCTTAGCTTACTTTGCCTGCTATGCTTGTTATGCTTAGAGTTGTGTCAGGTTAGATTCATCTGGGTGATGAACTGAGTGAAACGATGTTGTTCTAATGTGATGATGTTATGATGAACTTGATTTGGTAAAGGTAGCGATGAGAGGCTATGTAGGAGTACATAGCGGGTTGTCTCATTGGGACCGTTCTTAGGAACTGAGTTCCGTGTTTGTGATCCAAGACTAGTTACTACCACACGTTGGGATAGTTAATTGACCCTCTCAACTTATCAGTCGCTTAGTCCTTAGTCCAGGAGTTGCAAGTAGTTTCTGGTGTTTATAGTATGCTGGAGGCCATGCGTAGCACTGACCCTAGGGGTGGGTTACGACGCGATAGGCAGTGGCACGGTGTACCAAGGGTCACCCGAATGGTGGGCTTGGAAACCCTGCGCACATCGTTTGGGGCCGTAGCGGAAACTTCGGCCGGACGTCCGTGCGGGTTCAGTCTCAAATAGGCGATAGCCTGGACTAGAGGTCTTAGGTTATTGATGGTCATGGCCGACTCCATCGTTGGGCATCCGGTTGAAGGTTGCCGAGGTGCGTGGTTTTATGAGCACACAACAATAAGTGGCGAGAGCATGTGTGAAGAAGTACTCCCCTACAGGGTATGAAACTATTCGAATAGCCGCGTCCTCGGATATGGACTACTTGGAGAACTTATGATGTTCATAGATAATCTAATGGATACTCATAAAAATATCAAGACAAGTGTGAGTACCGTGGATGGCACTCTCCCAGGAGGGAAGTGAATCCATGGTGGTGTATTGTTTTGGAGTTAGTGGACTCGTGTGCGATATATAAAATGTAAACAAAGATTTAAAATTGAGTAGTGTTAGCCATGAGTCAAAGCTGGCATTGCTGCATAAACTCCACCACTCCCTTTGTTGATACATGAGCATGAATAGACTAGGTCTGTTTTAAAGACTTGCTGAGTACGTTTGTACTCACGTTTGCTTAATAAATGTTGCAGATGAGACCCAGGACCCATTAGGTGGGTTCTTTCTAGACGTTGACGATGCCGAATAGCTGGTGTCCCAGCTATGACCTTTGCCCTGTGGCGGGCTATAGATAGTCAGGCCATGTGCCTTTTTACCCTTTCATCTGTCTATACTCAAACAGCTTATGCTTCCGCTTGGTTTGTATGAACGTGTTTGTATGACTTGAGTGTCGTGTCATGTGACCCCTATCTGTAAGAACATATTATGCAAGGCTCATCTGAGCCTCTTAAATAAAAGTCATGTTGTTGTATAGTTATGTTGTGATGCCATGGTTGTATCTATGCATATCGGGCATGTCATGCATACGTGTGACGTGCAACGGTATGTATGGGATCTGACACCTAGTTGTGAGCCAAAAGTCGCAAACGGTCCCGACTAAGGTAAGGCTGCAGCCGTGGAGCTTACCGTGCGTGAGGCTGCAAAGTGATGTGATATGTTACAGTCTGGATTCATATGACTTAGGATCGGGGTCCCGACAGCGTTGATGCTTAGATTGCTTCCTCCCTTGGTCGGAATTTGTATCAGCGGTATTGTGAGATGAAGCGGCCCGGACCAACATTACTCGTACGCTTACGAGAGACCGGTTCCCTCGACCGCAACTTGATGCATAGATGGCTCGCGGGTGCCAGTTTCTCTCACTTTAGTTGGATCAGATTCGACAAAGGCGGTCCTTGAGAAGGTTTAAAAGCAACTAGTGTATCACCGTTGTGGTTTTTGCGTAGATGAGAATTGTTCTTGCTAGATACCCGTAGCAGCCACGTAAAACGTGCAACAACAATTAGAGGACGTATAACTTGTTTTTGCAGGGTATGTTGTGATGTGATATATGTGATGTATGAGATGATCATGTGATGTATAGATTATCACGACTTGCATGTCGATGAGTACGGAAACCGGCAGGAGCCATAGGGTTGTCTTTCATTATTGTATGACCTGCGTGTCAATCATTAAGCGCTATGTAATGCTTTACTTTATCGCTAAACGATAGCAATAGTAGTACAAGCATGATGGGCACGACAACCCCAATGGTGACACGTTGATGGAGATCAAGATGATGGAGATCATGGTGTCGTGCCGGTGACGATGGAGATCATGCCGGTGCTTTCAAGATGGAGATCAAAAGCACAAGTTCATGGCCATATCATGTCACTTATGATTTGCACGTGATGTTAATCCTTTTATGCACCTTGTTTTGCGTAGGACGACAGTAGCATTATAAGGTGATCCCTCACTTAATTTCAAGATAAATTGTGTTCTCCCGAGTGTGCACCATTGCGAAAGTTCATCGTGTCGAGACACCATGTGATGATCGAGTGTGATAGACTCTACGTTCACATACAACGGGTGCAAGCCAGTGTTGCACGTGCAGAACACTCGGGTTAAACTTAACGAGCCTAGCATGTACAGACATGGCCTCGGAACACAAGAGACCGAAAGGTCGAACATGAGTCATATAGTAGATATGATCAACATAATGATGTTCACCATTGAAACCACCTGAACTCACGTGATGATCGGACTTGAGTTGGTGAATTTGGATCATTTATCACTCGAATGACTGGAGGGATGTCAATTTGAGTGGGAGTTCTTAAGTAATATGATTAATTGAACTCATTATCATGAACATAGTCAGTAGTGTCTTTGCAAACTGTGTTGTAGATTACTAGCTCACGCTGTAGCTCCCTTGAATTTTTATATGTTCCTAGATATATAGAGTTGAAAGATGATGGTAGCAATATTGCGGACTGGGTCCGTGATCTGAGGATTGTCCTCATTGCTGCACAGAAGGCTTATGTCCTTAATGCACCGCTCGATGCGCGAACCCCTCTAGCGTCGTCTTGGTGGAAATATGCCCTAGAGGCAATAATAAATTAGTTATTATCATATTTCCTTCTTCATGATAATCTTTTATTATCCATGCTATAATTGGGTTGATCGGAAACTCGGATACATGTGTGGATACATAGGGAACACCATGTCCCTAGTATGCCTCTAATAGACTAGCTCGTTGATCAAAATTGGCTATGGTTTCCTAGTCATGGACATGAGATGTCATTTGGTAACGGGATCACATCATTAGGAGAATGATGTGATGGACAAGACCCAAACTACAAACGTAGCATATGATCGTGTTAGTTTATTGCTACTGTTTTCTGCATGTCAAGTATATGTTCCTATGACCATGAGATCATGCAACTCACTGACACCGGAGGAGTACCTTGTGTGTACAAACGTCGCAATGTAACTGGGTGACTACAAAGGTGATCTATAGGTATCTCCAAGGGTGTCTGTTGAGTTGGCATGGATCAAGACTGGGATTTGTTACTCCGTGTGACGGAGAGGTATCTCAGGGCCCACTCGGTAATACAACATCACAATATGCCTTGCAAGCAATGTGACTAAGTGTTAGTCACAAGATCTTGTTTTAGGAACGAGTAAAGAGACTTTCCGGTAACGAGGTTGAACTAGGTATGGAGATACCGACGATCGAATCTCGGGCAAGTAACATACCGAAGAACAAAGGGAACATCATACGGGATTAACTCGATCCTTGACATAGAGGTTCGACCGATAAAGATCTTCGTAAAATATGTAGGAACCAATATGCGCATCCAGGTCCCGCTATTGGTTATTGACCGCAGAGGTGTCTCGGTCATGTCTACATAGTTCTCGAACCCGCATGGTGTGCACACTTAAGGTTCGATGATGTTTCGGTAGTATAGAGTTATGCATGGTGGTGACCGAAGGTTGTTCGGAGTCCCATATGAGATCCCGGACGTCACGAGGAGCTCCAGAATGGTCTGGAGGTAAATATTGATATATAGGAAGTCCTATTTTGGTCGCCGGAAAAGTTTCGGGCTCATCGGTAATGTATCGGGAGTGCCGGTAGTGTACCGGGAGACCATCGGGAGGGTATTTCGACCCAAGAGGCTACATGGGCTGTGGGAGAGTGAATACCAGCCCTTAGTGGGCTGGTGGAAGTCCCACACAAGGCCCATGCGGCTGGGAAGAAAAGCCTAAAGAGAAAAAGGTGGAAAAAGGCAAAAAAGGCAAAAATAAGGAGGAGTCCTAGTCCTACTAGGATTGGAGGATTCCTCCTCCAATCCTCCTTGGTTCGGCCGACCCAAGGGCTAGCTCCTTGGGAGCCAAGCCTCCTCCTCTCTTCCTCCTATATATGCTAGAGGTTTTAGGGTTTTGGCACTAGAATTTCAGCCACGTGCTACCCGTTCCTCCAGTGCAATGTTCCTCCTCTAGATCGGATATCTGCAGTGCTTAGGCGAAGCCCTGCCGGAACAGCTCCACCGCCATCATCGGGGCGCCGTCATGCTGTCGGAGAACTCTTCTACCTCTCCGCTCCCTCTTGCTGGATCAAGAAGGCGGAGATCGTCATCAAGCTGTAAGTGTGCTGAACACGGAGGTGTCGTCCGTTCGGCGCTAGATCGGAAGGACCGTGATCAAGATCGTGAGACGGATCATGATGAGATTGCGTAACGAATTGTGGTGAGTTCGAGGGACGGATCATGATGAGATCGCGGGACGGATCATGATGAGTTCGCGGGACGGATCGTGATTGGATTGCGGGACTGATCGTGATGAGATCGCGGGACACTCGTGATGGAAATATGCCCTAGAGGCAATAATAAAATTGTTATTATTGTATTTCCTTATTCATGATAATTGTCTATTGTTCATGCTATAATTGTGTTAACCGGAAACCGTAATACATGTGTGAATACATAGACCACAACATGTCCCTAGTGAGCCTCTAGTTGACTAGCTCGTTGATCAATAGATGGTTACAGTTTCATGACCATGGACATTGGATGTCGTTGATAACGGGATCACATCATTAGGATAATGATGTGATGGGCAAGACCCAATCCTAAGCATAGCACTAGATCGTGTAGTTCGTTTGCTAAAGCTTTTCAATGTCAAGTATTGTTTCCTTAGAACATGAGATTGTGCAACTCCCGGATACCGTAGGAATTCTTTGGGTGTGCCAAACATCACAACGTAACTGGGTGGCTAGAAAGGTGCACTACGGGTATCTCCGAAAGTGTCTGTTGGGTTGGCACGAATCGAGACTGGGATTTGTCACTCCGTGTGATGGAGAGGTATCTCTGGGCCCACTCGGTAAGACATCATCATAATGAGCTCAATGTGACTAAGGAGTTAGTCACGGGATGATGTATTACGGAACGAGTAAAGAGACTTGCCGGTAACGAGATTGAACAAGGTATAGAGATACCGATAATCGAATCTCGGGCAAGTATCATACCGATAGACAAAGGGAATTGTATACGGGATTGATTGAATCCCCGACATCGTGGTTCATCCGATGAGATCATCGTGGAGCATGTGGGAGCCAACATGGGTATCCAGATCCCTCTGTTGGTTACTGACCGGAGAGGTGTCTCGATCATGTCTACAAGTCTCCCGAACCCGTAGGGTCTACACACTTAAGGTTCGATGACGCTAGGGTTATAGGGAAATGGTATACGTGACTACCGAAAGTTGTTAGGAGTCCCGGATGAGATCCTGGACGTCACGAGGAGCTCCGGAATGGTCCGGAGGTAAAGATTGATATATAGGAAGTCTAGTTTTGGTCACCGGAAAGTTTCCGGGCTCATCGGTAGTGTACCGGGAGTGCCGGGAGGGTGCCGGAGGACCCCCGGGAGGGGTGTGACGACCAAAGGATTTCGTGGGCCCTTAGAGGAAGAGTTCCAGCCCTTTTTTGGTTGGCCAAGACCTTCTATAAAGGCCCATGTGGCTGGAGATAAGAGATAGGACTGAAAAGGATTCAGAAGGAAGAGATCCACCTCCCTTGTGGGAGGTGGACTCTTCCCTAGGGTCGGCCGAACCTCTCCTCTTTGGAGGAAGGGCCAAGGCATCCCTCCCTCTCCCTCCTCCTATATATATGCAAGGGTTTGGGCTGTTTTGAGGCATGACTTCTTTCTCTCTCGGTGCAGCCCTACCCTTCCTCTTCCTCGTTCTCCGTAGCGGTTGGCGAAGCCCTACCGGAGTTCACGTAGCTCCACCGTCACCACGCCATCGTGCTGCCGGAGCTCTCCCTCAACCTCTCCCTCCTCCTTGCTAGATCAAGGTGCGGGAGACGTCACTGGGCTGTACGTGTGATGAACGTGGAGGCGTCGTTGTTCGGCGCTGAGATCGGAATCCACCGCGATCTGAATCGCTGCGAGTACGACTCCACCAACCGCGTTCTTGTAACGCTTCCGCTTAGCGATCTTCAAAGGTATGAAGATGCAATCTCTCCCCTCTCGTTGCTGGTTTCTCCATGGATAGATCTTGGTGATCATAGGATTTTTTTTGATTTACTACTACGTCTCCCAACAACTCGGCGATTTGGATCGCGAAGACGTTCGACTACACCAACCGCGTTTCGTAATGCTTCCTGCTTAGCGATCTACATGGGTATGTAGATCTACTCTCCCTCTCGTAGATTCTCATCACCATGGATAGATCTTGTGTGTGCGTAGGATTTTTTTTGTTTCCCATGCAATGTTCCCCAACAATGGCATCATGAGCTAGGTCTATGTGTAGATGAGATCTCAAGTAGAACACAAAGAGTTTGTTGGCATTGATACTTAGATTGCTTCCTCCCTTGGTCGTGTTTTGGTTCAGCGGTATTGTGAGATGAAGTGGCCCGGACCAACATTACTCGTACGCTTACGAGAGACCGGTTCCCTCAACCGCAACTTGTTGCATAGATGGCTTGCGGGTGCCAGTTTCTCTCACTTTAGTTGGATCGTATTTGACAAAGGCGGTCCTTGAGAAGGTTGAAAAGCAACTAGTGTATCACCGTTGTGGTTTCTGCATAGATGAGAATTGTTCTTGCTAGATAATCGTAGCAGCCACGTAAAACATGCAACAAATATTAGAGGACGTCTAACTTGTTTTTGCAGGGTATGTTGTGATGTGATATGGCCAATTACATGATGTGATATATGTGATGTATGAGATGATCATGTGTTGTATAGAATATCACGACTTGCATGCCGATGAGTACGGCAAACGGAAGGACCATAGGGTTGTGTTTAATTATTGTATGACATGCGTGTCAATCATTAAGCGCTATGTAATGCTTTACTTTATCGCTAAACGGTAGCAATAGTAGTACAAGCATGATGGGCGCGACAACCCCGATGACGACACGTTGATGGAGATCATGGTGTCGTGCCGGTGACGATGGAGATCATGCCGGTGCTTTCAAGATGGAGATCAAAAGCACAATATCATGGCCATATCATGTCACTTATGATTTGCATGTGATGTTAATCCTTTTATGCACATTGTTTTGCTTAGGACGACGGTAGCATTATAAGGTGATCCCTCACTTAAATTTCAAGATGAATTGTGTTCTCCCCGAGTGTGCACTGTTGCGAAAGTTCGTCGTGTTGAGACACCACGTGATGATCGGGTGTGATAGACTCTACGTTCACATACAACGGGTGCAAGTCAGTGTTGCACATGCAGAACACTTGGGTTAAACTTGACGAGCCTAGCATGTACAGACATGGCCTCAGAACACAAGAGACCGAAAGGTCAAACATGAGTCATATAGCAGATATGATCAACATGATGATGTTCACCGTTGAAACCACCTCAACTCACGTGATGATCGGACTTGAGTTGGTGAATTTGGATCATGTATTACTCGAATGACCGGAGGGATGTCAATTTGAGTGGGAGTTCTTAAGTAATATGATTAATTGAACTCATTATCATGAACATAGTCAGTAGTGTCTTTGCAAACTATGTTGTAGATTACTAGCTCACGCTATAGCTCCCTTGAATTTTTATATGTTCCTAGAGTAATAGAGTTGAAAGATGATGGTAGCAATATTGCAGACTGGCTCCGTGATCTGAGGATTGTCCTCGTTGCTGCACAGAAGGCTTATGTCCTTAATGCACCGCTCGGTGCGCCAACCCCTCAAGCATCGTCTGTAGATGTTGTGACCATCTGACAGGCACGTTCTGATGACTACTTGATATTTTATTGCGTCATGCATTACGGCTGAGAATTGAGGCTCCAAAACGTTTTGAACGTCACGGAACATATGAGATGTTCTAAGAGCTGAAATTAGGATCTCAGGCTCGTGCCCGTTTTGCGAGATATGAGATCTCCAACAAGATTCTTTGCCTGCAAGATGAAAGAGAATAGCTCAATCGTTGAGCATGTGCTCAGATTGTCTAGGTACTACAATCGCTTGAATCGAGTGGGAGTTGATCTTCTAGATAAGATAGTGATTGATATAGTTCTCCAAGTCACTGTCACTAAAGCTACTAGAACTTGGTGATGAACTATAAAATGCCAGGGATAGAAATAATGATCCCTGAGGTATTCGTGATGTTTGACACCGCAAAGGTAGAAATCAAGAAGGGGCATCAAGTGTTGATGGTTAGTCAAACCACTAGTTTCGAGAAGGGTAAGAGCAAGGAGGGAAACTTGATGGATAGTAAGTCAGTTGCTACTCCAGTGAAGCAACCCAAAGTTGAACCCAAACCCGAGACTAAGTGCTTCGATTATGAGGAGAGCGGTCGCTGAAGCAGAACAATCCTAGATACTTGGTAGATAAGACGGCTGGCAACGCCGACATAAGTATATTTGATATACGTGTTAATGATGTGTACCTTGCGAGTACTCCTAGTAGCGCCTAGGTATTGGATACCGGTTCGGTTGCTAAATGTTAGTAACTCGAAATAAAAGCTATGGAATAAACGGAGAACTAGCGAAGCGTGAGGTGACGATGTGTGTTGGAAATGTTTCCAAGGTTGATGTGATCAACATCGCACGCTCTCTCTACCTTCCGGATTAGTGACAAACCTAAATAAATGTTATTTGGTGTTTTGCGTTGAGCATGAACGTGATTAGATCGTGTTTATTGCAACACGGTTATTCATTTAAGTTAGAGAATAATGGTTATTCTGTTTACATGAGTAATACCTTCAATGGTCATGCACCCTGTGAGAATGGTTTGTTGAATCTTGATCGTAGTAATACACATGTTCATAACATTGATGCCAAAAGATACAAAGTTAATAATGATAGTACCACATACTTGTGGCACTGCCGCAAAATGTCATATTGGTATAAAGCGCATGAAGAAACTCCATGTTGATGGATCTTTGGACTCATTCGATTTCGAATCGGTTGAGACATGCGAACCATGCCTCTTGGGCAAGATGACTAAGGACCCCATTTCCAGATGGATGGAGCGGGCAAGTGATTTATTGGAAATGATACATGTTGATGTATGCAATCCAATGAGTCTTGTAGCATGCGGTGGATATCATTATTTTCTTATCTTCACTGATGATTTGAGTAGATATAGTGTATATTTACTTAATGAAACACAAGTTTGAATCGTTTGAAAGGTTCAAGCAAATTCAGAGTGAAGTTTAAGATCATCGTGACAAGAAGATAAAAATGTCTGTGATATGATCATGGAGGTAAATATCTGAGTTACGAGTTTGGCATACAACTTTAGACAATGTGAAAGTTGTTTCACAACTCATGCCACCTGGAACACCATAGTGTGATGGTGTGTCCGAATATCATAGTCGTGCTCTATTGGATATGGTGCGTGCTATGCTGTCTCTTATCCTTTTGCTACTATAATTTTGGGGTTATGCATTGGAGACAAGTACATTCACTTTAGATAGGGCACCATCTAAATCCGTTGAGATGACACCGTGTGAATTATGGTTTGATAGAAACCTAAGCTGTCATTTCTTAATGTTTGGGGCTGCGATACTTGTGTGGAAAATGTTTTCACCTAATGAGCTCGAACCCAAAGCGAACAAATGCATCTTCATAGAATACCCTAAGAATAGTTGGGTAAACCTTCTATCTCAGATCCAAGCATAAAGTGTTTGTTGCTAAAACTGGGTCCTTTCTCGAGAAAGAGTTTCTCTCGAAAGAATTGAGTGGGAGGAAGATAGAACTTGATGAGGTTGTTGAACCTTTGTTCAACGAGAGAGTAGCGCAGCGCAGGAATTTGTTTCTGTGAAGCTTACGTTAGTTGAAGAGGAAGTTAATGATGATGATCATGAAGCTTCGGATCAAGTTACTATCAAACCTCGTAGGTCGACAAGGACGTGTACTGCTCCTGAGTGGTACGACAACCCTTTCCTAGAGGTCATGTTGTTGGACAACGATGAACCTACGAGCTGTGAAGAAGCGATGATGGGCCCGGATTCTGACAAATGGTTAGAGGCCATGAAATCCGAGAAAGGATCCATGTATGAAAGCCAAGTATAGACTTTGGTAGACTTGCTCGTTGGACGACAGGTCGTCGAGTACAAATGGACCTTTGAGATGATGACAGACGCTGATGGTAAATGTCACCATTTATAGAGATCGACTTGTCGCAAAGTAGTTTTCGAAAGGTTCGAGGAGTTGACTGCGATGAGACTTTCTCACTCGTAGCGATGCTAAAGTCTGTTGGAATTATGTTAGCAGTTGCTGCATTTTTCAATTATGAAATCTGGCAGATGGATATCAAAACATGGTTTCCTTAACGATTTACTTGAGGAAAGGTTGTATGTGATACAACCAGAAGGTTTTGTCAGTCCTAAGGATGCTAAAAGGTGTGCAAGCTTCAGTGATTCTTCTATGAACTGAAGCAAGCATCTCGGAGTTGGAATATACACTTTGATGAGGTGATCAAAGTTTTTGAGTCTATACCAAGTTTATGAGAAACTTGTATTTACAATAAAGTGAGTGGGAGCACTATAGAATTTCTGATAAGTATATGTGGATGACATATTGTTGATCGGAAATGATGTAGTATTTCGGGAAAGCATAAACGGTTGTTTGAAAAGAGTTTTTCAAAGGAAGACCTGGATAAAGCTACCTAATTGTTGAGCATCAAGATCTATAGAGATAGATCAAGATGCTTTATGAGACTTTCAATGAGTACATACCTTGACAAGATTTTGAAAGAGTTCAAAATGGATCAGTCAGATAAAGAGTTCTCGCCTAATTCGCAAGGTGTGAAGTTGAGTGAGACTCAAAGCTCGACAACGGCAGAAGAAAGAGAAAGGACGAATGTCATCCCCTATGCCTTAGCCATAGGCTCTGTATAGTATGCCATGTTGTGTACCGCACCTATGTGGGCCTTGCCATGAGTCCGTCAAGGGGTACAAGAGTGATCCAGAAGTGGATCACTGGACAGCGGTCAATATTATCCTTAGTGACAAAAAGACTAAGGAAACGATTCTCGATTATGGAGGTGATAAAGGGTTCGTCATAAAGAGTTACGTCGATGCAAGCTTTAACACTAATCCGGATGACTCTTAGTAGCAATCCGGATACGTATAGTGGAGCAACAATTTGGAATAGTTCCAAGTGGAGTGTGGTAGCAGTAATTACAGTTTGACATAGAGATTTGCAAAGTACATATGGATCTGAATGTCGCAGACCCGTTGACTATAAGACCTCTCTCACATGCAAAGCATGATCGAGCCCTAGAACTCAGTGGGTGTTAGATTCATAACAACGCGAAGCACATGGTGATGTGAACTAGATTATTGACTCTAGTGCAAGTAGGAGACTGTTGGAAATATGCCCTAGAGGCAATAATAAATTAGTTATTATCATATTTCCTTTCTCATGATAATCGTTTATTATCCATGCTATAATTGTGTTGATCGGAAACTCAGATACATGTGTCGATACATAGACAACACCATGTCCCTAGTATGCCTCTAATAGACTAGCTCGTTGATCAAAGATGGCTATGGTTTCCTAGTCATGGACATGAGATGTCATTTGGTAACGGGATCACATCATTAGGGAATGATGTGATGGACAAGACCCAAACTACAAACGTAGTTTATTGCTACTGTTTTCTGCATGTCAAGTATATGTTCCTATGACCATGAGATCATGCAACTCACTGACACCGGAGGAGTACCTTGTGTGTACCAAACGTCGCAACGTAACTGGGTGAGTATAAAGGTGCTCTACAGGTATCTCCGAGGGTGTCTGTTGAGTTGGCATGGATCAAGACTGGGATTTGTTACTCTGTGTGACGGAGAGGTATCTCAGGGCCCACTCGATAATACAACATCACAATAAGCCTTGCAAGCAATGTGACTAAGTGTTATTCATAAGATCTTGTTTTACGACACGAGTAAAGAGACTTGCCGGTAACGAGGTTGAACTAGGTATGGAGATACCGACGATCGAATCTCGGGCAAGTAACATACCGAAGAACAAAGGGAACATCATATGGGATTAACTGAATCCTTGACATAGAGGTTCGACCGATTAAGATCTTCGTAGAATATGTAGGAACCAATATGGTCATCCTGGTCCTGCTATTGGTTATTGACCGTAGAGGTGTCTCGGTCATGTCTACATAGTTCTCGAACCCGTAGGGTCTGCACACTTAAGGTTCGATGACGTTTCGGTAGTATAGAGTTATGCATGGTGGTGACTGAAGGTCTTTCAGAGTCCCATATAAGATCCCGGACGTCACGAGGAGCTCTGGAATGGTCCGTAGGTAAAGATTGATATAAACGAAGTCCTATTTTGGTCGCCGGAAAATTTTCGGGCTCATTGGTAATGTACCGGGAGTGCCGGTAGTGTACCGAGAGACCATCGGGAGGGTATTTTGACCCAAGAGGCTACATGGGCTGTGGGAGAGTGAATACCAGCCCTTAGTGGGCTGGTGTAAGTCCCACACAAGGCCCATGCGGGTGGGAAGAAAAGCCCAAAGAGAAAAAGGTGGAAAAAGGCAAAAAAAGGCAAAAATAAGGAGGAGTCCTTGTCCTACTAGGATTGGAGGAGGAATCCTCCAATCCTCCTTGGTTCGTCCGACCCAAGGGCTGGCTCCTAGGGAGCCAAGCCTCCTCCTCTCTTCCTCCTATATATGCTAGAGGTTTTAGGGTTTTTGGCACTAGAATTTTAGCCACGTGCTACCCGTTCCTCGAGTGCATAGTTTCTCCTCTAGATCGGATTTCTGTAGTGCTTAGGCGAAGCCATGCTGGAATAGCTCCACCACCATCGTCGGAGCGCCGTCATGCTGCCGGAGAACTCTTCTACCACTCCGCTCCCTCTTGCTGGATCAAGAAGATGGAGATCGTCATCGAGCTGTACGTGTGCTGAACGCGGAGGTGCCGTCCATTTGGCGCTAGATCGGAAGGACCGTGATCAAGATCGCGGGACGGATCGTGATGAGATCATGGGACGTATTGTGATGAGTTCGCAGGACGGATCGTGATGAGATCGCGGGACGGATCATGATGAGTTTGCGGGACGGATCGTGATGGGATCGCGGGATGGATCGTGATGAGATCGTGGGACACTCGGCGATTTGGATCGCGAAGACGTTCGACTACACCAACCGCGTTTCTTAACGCTTCCCGCTTAGCGATATACAAGGGTATGTAGATCCACTCTCCCTCTCGTAGATGCTCATCACCATGGATAGATCTTGTGTGTGTGTAGGAAATTTTTGTTTCTCATGCAACGTTCCCCAACACGTTTGTAGATGTTGTGAACATCTGACAGACACGTTCTGATGACTACTTGATAGTTTAGTGCGCATGCATTACGGCTTAGAATTGAGGCTCCGAAACGTTTTGAACGTCACGGAACATATAAGATGTTCTAAGAGCTGAAATTAGGATCTCAGGCTCGTGCCCGTGTTGCGAGATATGAGGTCTCCAACAAGATTCTTTGCCTGCAAGATGAAGGAGAATAGCTTAATCGTTGAGCATGTGCTCAGATTGTCTGGGTGCTACAATCGCTTGAATCAAGTGGGAGTTGATCTTCCAGATAAGATAGTGATTGATATTGTTCTACAAGTCACTGTCACTAAGTTACTAGAACTTGGTGATGAACTATAAATGCTAGGGATAGAAATAATGATCCCTGAGCTATTCACGATGTTTGACACCGCGAAGGTAGAAATCAAGAAGGAGCATCAAGTGTTGATGGTTAGTAAAACCACTAGTTTCAAGAAGGGCAAGGGCAAGGAGGGAAACTTCATGGATAGAAAGTCAGTTGCTGCTCCAGTGAAGCAACCCAAAGTTGAACCCAAACCTGAGACTAAGTGCTTCGATTATGAGGAGAGCGGTCGCTGAAGCGAAACAACCCTAGATACTTGGTAGATAAGAAGGCTGGCAACATCGATAGAAGTATATTCGATATACGTGTTAATGATGTGTACCTTGCGAGTACTCCTAGTAGCACGTGGGTATTGGATACCGGTGTGGTTGCTAAATGTTAGAAACTCGAAATAAAAGCTACGGAATAAACGGAGAACTAGCTAAGGGTGAGGTGACGATGTGTGTTGGAAATGTTTCCAAGGTTGATGTGATCAACATTGCACGCTCTCTCTACCTTCGGGATAAGTGACAAACCTAAATAAATGTTATTTGGTGTTTTGCGTTGAGCATGAACGTGATTGGATCGTGTTTATTGCAACACGGTTATTCATTTAAGTTAGAGAATAATGGTTATTTTGTTTACATGAATAATACCTTCAATGGTCAAGCACCCAGTGAGAATGGTTTGTTGAATCTTGATCGTAGTAATACACATGTTCATAACATTGATGCCAAAAGATACAAAGTTAATAATAATAGTACCACATACTTGTGGCATTGCCGCTAAATGTCATATTGGTATAAAACGCATGAAGAAACTCCATGTTGATGGATCTTTGGACCCATTCGATTTCGAATCGGTTGAGACATGCAAACCCTGCCTCTTGGGCAAGATGACTAAAGACCCCGTTTCCAGATGGATGGAGCGGGCAAGTGATTTATTGGAAATGATACATGTTGATGTATGCAATCCAATGAGTCTTGTAGCATGCGGTGGATATCGTTATTTTCTTACCTTCACTGATGATTTGAGTAGATATAGTGTATATTTACTTAATGAAACACAAGCCTTAATCGTTTGAAAAGTTCAAGCAAATTCAGAGTGAAGTTTAAGATCATCGTGACAAGAAGATAAAATGTCTACGATATGATCATGGAGGTAAATATCTAAGTTACGAGTTTGGTATACAACTTAAGACAATGTGAAAGTTGTTTCACAACTCACGCCACCTGGAACACCATAGCGTGATGGTGTGTCCGAACGTCATAGTCATGCTCTATTGGATATGGTGCGAATTATGATGTCTCTTATCCTTTTACCACTATCGTTTTGGGGTTATGCATTAGAGACAACTACATTCACTTTAGATAGGGCACCATATAAATCCGTTGTGATGACACCGTGTGAATTATGGTTTGATAGAAACCTAAGCTGTCATTTCTTAATGTTTGGGGCTGCAACACTTATGTGAAAAAGGTTTTCACCTAATGAGCTCGAACCCAAAGCGGACAAATGCATCTTCATATAATACCCTAAAGACAGTTGGGTAAACCTTCTATCTCAGATCCAAGCATAAAGTGTTTGTTGCTAAAATTGGGTCCTTTCTCGAGAAAGAGTTTCTCTCGAAAGATTTGAGTGGGAGGAAGATAGAACTTGATGAGGTTGTTGAACTTTTGTTCAACCAGAGAGTAGCGCAGCGCAGGAATTTGTTTCTGTGAAGCCTGCGTTAGTTGAAGAGGAAGTAAATGATGATGATCATGAAGCTTCGGATCAAGTTACTATCAAACCTCGTAGGTCGACAAGGATGTTTACTGCTCCTGAGCGGTATGACAACCCTGTCTTGGAGGTCATGTTGTTGGACAACGATGAACCTACGAGTTGTGGCGAAGCGATGATGGGCCCGAAAACCAACAAATGGTTAGAGGCCATGAAATCCGAGAAAGGATCCATGTATGAAAACCAAGTATAGACGTTGGTGGACTTTCTCGTTGGACGGTAGGTCGTTAAATACAAATGGATCTTTGAAATGAAGACAGACGCTGATGGTAAATGTCACCATTTGTAAAGCTCGACTTGTTGCAAAGAAGTTTACGACAAGTTCAAGGAGTTGACTGCGATGAGACTTTCTCACTCGTAGCGATGCTAAAGTCTGTTGAAATTATGTTAGCAGTTGCTGCACTTTCAATTATGAAATCCGGCAGATGGATGTCAAAACATCGTTTCCTTAACGGTTTACTTGAGGAAAGGTTGTATGTGATACAACCAGAAGGTTTTGTCAGTCCTAAGGATGCTAAAAGGTGTGCAAGCTTCAGTGATCCTTTTATAGACTGAAGCAAGCATCTCGGAGTTGGAATGTACATTTTGATGAGGTGATCAAAGTTTTTGATTCTATACAAAGTTTATGAGAAACTTGTATTTGCAATAAAGTTAGTGGGAGCACCATAGAGTTTCTGATAAGTATATGTGGATGACATATTGCTATTCGGAAATAATGTGGAATTTCTAGAAAGCATAAATGGTTGTTTGAAAAGTGATTTACAAAGGAAGACCTGAATAAAGCTACCTAATTGTTGAGCATCAAAATCTATAAAGATAGATCAAGATGTTTGATGAGACTTTCAATGAGTACATACATTGACAAGATTTGGAAAGAGTTCAAAATGGATTAGTCAGAGAAAAGTGTTCTCGCCTGCTTTGTAAGGTGTGAAGTTGAGTAAGACTCAAAGCTCGACCACGGCAGAAGAAAGAGAAAGGACGAATGTCGTCCCCTATACCTTAGCCATAGGCTCTGTATAGTATGCCATGTTGTGTACCGCACCTGTGTGTGCCTTGCCATGAGTCCGTCAAGGGGTACAAGAGTGATCCAGGAGTGGATCACTAGACAACGGTCAAGATTATCCTTAGTAACTAAAAGACTAAGGAGATGTTTCTCGATTATGGAGGTGATAAAGAGTTCGTCGTAAAGAGTTACGTCGATGCAAGCTTTAACGCCAATCCGGATGACCCATAGTAGCAATCTGGATACATATAGTGGAGAAGCCATTTGGAATAGTACCAATTGCAATGTGGTAGCAGTGTTTACGGTTTGACATAGAGATTTGCAAAGTACACACAGATCTGAATGTTGCAGACCCATTGACTATAAGACCTCTCTCACATGCAAAGCATGATCGAGCCCCACAACTCATTGGGTGTTAGATTCATAACAATGCGAATCACATGGTGATGTGAACTAGATTATTGGGTCTAGTGCAAGTGGGAGACGGTTGGAAATATGCCCTAGAGACAATAATAAATTAGTTATTATCATATTTCCTTGTTCATGATAATCGTTTATTATCCATGCTATAATTGTATTGATCGGAGACTTAGATGCATGTGTGGATACATAGACAAAACCATGTCCCTAGTATGCCTCTAATAGACTAGCTCGTTGATCAAAGATGGTCAAGGTTTCCTAGCCATGGACATGAGATGTCATTTGATAACGGGATCACATCATTAGGAGAATGGTGTGATGGAAAAGACCCAAACTACAAACGTAGCATATGATCGTGTCAGTTTATTGCTACTGTTTTCTGCATGTCAAGTATATGTTCCTATGACCATGAGATCATGCAACTCACGGATACCGAAGGAATGCCTTGTGTGTATCAAACGTTGCAACGTAACTGGGTGACTATAAAGGTGCTCTACAGGTATCTCCGAGGGTGTGTGTTGAGTTGGCATGGATCAAGACTGGAATTTGTTACTCCGTGTGACGGAGAGGTATCTCAGGGCCCACTCGATAATACAACATCACAATAAGCCTGGCAAGCAATGTGACTAAGTGTTAGTCACGGGATCTTGTATTACGGAACGACTAAAGAGACTTACCGGTAACGAGGTTGAACTAGGTATGGAGATACCGACGATTGAATCTCGGGCAAGTAACATATGGAAGAACAAAGGGAACATCATACAGGATTAACTGAATCCTTGACATAGAGGTTTGACCGATAAAGATCTTCGTAGAATATGTAGGAACCAATATGGGCATCCAAGTCCCGCTATTGGTTATTGACCGTAGAGGTGTCTCGGTCATGTCTACATAGTTCTCGAACCCGCAGGGTCTGCACACTTAAGGTTTGGTGACGTTTTGGTAGTATAGAGTTATGCATGGTGGTGAACGAAGGTTGTTAGGAGTCCCAGATGAGATCCCAGACGTCACGAGGAGCTCCGGAATGGTCCGGAGGTAAATATTGATATATATAGGAAGTCCAATTTTGGTCGCCGGAAAAGTTTCGGGCTCATCGGTAGTGTATCGGGAGTGCCGGTAGTGTACCGGGAGACCATCGGGAGGGATATTTCGACCCAAGAGGCTACATGGGCTGTGGGAGGATGAATACCAGCCCTTAGTGGGCTGGTGGAAGTCCCACACAAGGCCCATACAGCTGAGAAGAAAAGCCCAAAAGGAAAAAGGTGGGAAAAGGCAAAAAAGGCAAAATAAGGAAGGAGTCCTAATCCTACTAGGAGTGGAGGAGGAGGACTCCTCCCTCCTAGTTCGGCCGAACCAGATTGGCTTGGAAGCCAAGGCTGCCTCCTCTCCTCCTCTCCTCCTATATATGCTAGAGGTTTTAGGGTTTTTGGCACTAGAATTTCAGCCACGTGCTACCCGTTCCTCCAATGCATAGTTTCTTCTCTAGATCGGATTTCTGCAGTGCTTAGGCAAAGCCCTGCCGGAATAGCTCCACCACCATCGCCGGAGCGCCGTCATGCTGTCGGAGAACTCTTCTACCTTTCCGCTCCCTCTTGCTGGATCAAGAAGGCGGAGATCGTCATCGAGCTGTACATGTGCTGAACGCGGAGGTGCCGTCCGTTTGGCGCTAGATCGGAAGGACCGTGATCAAGATCGCGAGACGGATCGTGATGAGTTCGCGGGACGGACCGTGATGATTTCGCGGGACGGATCGTGATGAGATCGTGGGACGCTCGTGAAGACGTTCGACTACACCAACCGCGTTTCTTAACGCTTCCCGCTTAGCGATCTACAAGGGTATGTAGATCCACTCTCCCTCTCGTAGACGCTCATCACCATGGATAGATCTTGCGTGTGCATAGGAAATTTTTTGTTTCCCATGCGACGTTCCCCAACAGAAGGAAGCTGGTAGCTAAGATGTAATTTTAGGTGTAGTAACACACTAACAGTACCATCGGGCCAGCTAACGTTTCATCCGGTGAATGAACCACGTGAATTTATCTTTCTACTCATGACATGAATACACTCCCCTGCTTCTCTTCTGAAATCGTGAACAACGGTGTAGATTGCGCTCGGGAGGACACATGTATGACCTCTAGTAGTGCATTCCCTAACTGATTCCGGCGCCCCACCACCTCTACCTCCCACCCCTGTCGACGTCGTGGGTGATGGCCGCCGCATCGGCAAAATCCCCTATCCCCATTCGCTTGACAAAAATTCAGAGAGGCTGGAGAACGCGAGACTGACCTTCCGTGTCGTAGATCTAGTAGATCACCTTGTAGTTGTCCTGCCACTACATCATGTCGCCAGTAGCCCCCATCCCTTCCCCTGTTTATCACACGCGCGAGATGGGTCGATTCTGGTGCTTTGTTGGCCGTACACCCCAATGTGGTGGTTCGTTGTCATTGATTCGCATCCCTCCTGGCCACCCGCTGCCGTCGTTGGACTGCCAGCGGCCACGCTTGCCGAGGAACCCTCGAAACTGACCATTGAGGCGTGGCAAATGGCGGCAAATCCGGGCCGAAGTACACAGAGCGGCGACGAATCGCGGCCGAGCCGTGTGAGGTGGTGGCGCGCATGGGAAGCGGATGAACCGCGGAGTCGTAAGGTGCAACTCGATGGGCGATGAAGCCACGATCTAGTGCTTGACGGAGGAGGGAGGTATGGCTGCGATGGGCGGCGCGACAAGAGAGCTAGGGTTGTGAGGCGGAGGGAGGTACGGCGGCGTAGTTTGGCCGAGGGGATTAGGTCTATATGGCTAGGGTAGGAGTAGGATGGGACGACGTGAGTGGAGCCACGGTGATTGGGGACGCGCATCGCTAGGAGATCGACAGACCGTCGCGTCTACTCGGGCAAAACATTTGATCTGAACTGTTGATTTGGGTGTTAGACCATTGATGCAATTATTGACGGTAGGATATGTTTAAGTGGATTAGATCGTAGGATTCTAATTATTCTGTGTACACTAATCTGGGTGGCTTTAAGATAATTTAAGTTTGCTTTTTTAATAGTACTCCCCCGTTTCTAAATATAAGACCTTTTAAAGATTACACCATGGACTACATACGGATGTATATAGACATATTTTAAAGTATAGATACACTCATTTTGCTCCGTATGTAGTCTTATGGTGGAATCTCTGAAAGGTCTTATATTCAGGAACGGAGGGAGTAGTATAGAATAACAGCTCTTATGTAAAAAAAAAAAAAAAACAGTTCTACGGAGATTACATCGCTTCCAACGAAAACATCTCCAACCGTAGAACCGCCACCTCCCATGTCTCCCATATCTTGTACAAAAAAAATACAATATCAACTGCTCGTATTTTTGAGACAAGATACCACAACAACTTATCCTACAATATACTATTCGCAAAAAAAATGGTTATCCTACGATATGGTTACGTTCTGGCGTGATATATTTTCTTGTTATTACGTGGCCGAAAAGAAAAGATCCATGGGCCTATTTTCAGGGAAAATATATATCCATATCTGTCAGACCATCGGCAACATCAAGACCACAAAGATCGGCGCAGCAAGATCTGAACCGTCCGCCCATCAGCCTTGCCCACACGAACAACAACAACAACAAAAAAACTCTCTCCTCTGCTGCCGCCCGTATATATACCCCACACAGCCACAATCCCCGGCCCAGGTGGGTTCTGGTTCAGAGGAAAACCCCAGGCGCCCAACGATTTTCCTTCCGGCGAAGCCATCCGACTCCTCGTCGTCTTCCTGCTCGCCGAGGCTCAGGGTAACCGATCCCTTCCCCTCCTCTCCGCGGGAATTTCTTCTTCGCGCGGGAGGTCGGTCGGATCAGATGGATGCATTCTCTCTTGTTATTTCCCGCCCCCGCTCTCTAGATTGTATAGCTGGATAGATGGATGCGTTCTTGTGGGGATGAGCGCGGGTGTGTGCGCGGTCTAGGTTTTCTAACGTCTTCTGTTGTTCACCTTCGTGTTGTGCCATACGCAAGATTTTCCCCACTTTTAGGTCCCCATCGGTGGTAGCTGCAATTTTCTGTTTTCCAATTTGTAGTTTTTTGTTTCTTCTGAAAGGGAGTGGCTCTGCTTCAGATGGCAAAGGGCGATCTTCGAAATTCCAGACGGATTTGGTCAATCGCTCAATTGCCTACTGGTGTTCTGGTTTCATCCAAACATGTGTGCCCCCGTGGCTGTGGGTTGTGATCGAACGTGATTGTGTTATGTGTCATGCTGCTTTCCCTGATCACTTCTTAGGGCAGTTAGTGTTTGCAGACCCTTAAAAATTACTTTATTTCCAAACAGAGCCTTGAAGAGCAGTACTATATTGCCGAATTTGGGGTTTTGTCAAATAATAATTGATTTAGTGTCAAACTGCAGATTTTTTAGCTGCTCGGTAGTCAGATTACTTTGGTAATCAAACCCCTAAACCGTGTGAAAACTGTGTCGGTCGTCTTGCGGGCTAGCCTGAGTTGTCATGTATTTGTATGGCTGTATCTCTCCATAGTTTGTAAGTTTATTTAAGCTACCTATATTAGCTCCCAGGAATTCCAACCAGGTTGCCCCTTTACCTCTGATTTATATTTGTCTGGCTGCACTTAACTTATTTCTTTCACTATTCACCAATCTGTACTTAGTTTTTCTGGCAAAGCTGTACTTCGTAGTTATATTTGTCTAAAATTTTCTTCAATTGTTTTGTTCTTTTTATGTTAACTGGTTTTGAAAGCATTGTGGTGCATCATGAATCTATGGATTTTCAGAGCTGTCACTGTTTCATCATGTAACGGTATTACAAATTGGTCATGAGCCCTATCTGTAATACTCTTTGCTTGAAGTAGGATAAAATCGAAACGTTATGTATTGGCCAAGGTTGTCACCTGTAATGTGCGAACCACAACGTCACAACGTGTATACAAGTTTAGCACGCCATATATCTGTGGTCTGATTGATCATTTTATACTATTTCGTGATAATTGATATATTTATTGATGTGAGTGACATGCTTTCACTTACTGTGTGATGATATTCCTTTTCGTACATTAAAATCTTCAGTTTGGGAAGTAACAATTGATCTCTCATTTGAAAAATAAATCTAAAACATTTACCTACATGTGCTGTTATGCCATCTGCCTTACAAGTTAGTAGCCAAATAATTAGTAGGTTGTTCAAACACTTGGCACTTGGTAGGCTATCTACCATGTATTTGGCCTGGTGCTACATCTCATGTCAGTTTAGAACTTTAAAAGCTAGGTTATCCTTGGATGATGAACAGTTCATCTTTGCCTTTGCAGTCTGCACAGTTGGCATTTATGACTTCACTAAACCATCTTTTTCATTGTGCAGGTAAACCATGGGTGGCGTTTTGGGTTTAGTGCAGGTTGATCAGTCAACTGTAGCTATCAAGGAAACTTTTGGGAAGTTTAATGAGGTCCTGGAGCCTGGTTGCCACTTCTTGCCTTGGTGTATAGGGCAGCGGATTGTTGGTTACCTCTCATTGCGTGTGAAACAGCTAGACGTCCGCTGTGAAACAAAGACTAAGGTTTTCTGTTATATCATCATATCTGTTACTCATTTAATACCTAAATTTTAACAAACGAAAATTCCCATTTGGGTGTTCCTCTGTTCTACAGTCACTACATTTCTGTGAACATGTTTTGGTAAATACTTTTCTGCTTCTTTCAACTCTGATATCTTAATCTGTATCCATTCAGGACAATGTCTTTGTGACTGTTGTTGCTTCTGTCCAATACCGTGCCCTTGTTGATAAGGCTTCTGATGCCTTCTACAAACTGAGTAACACAAAGCAGCAAATCCAGTCCTACGTCTTTGATGGTAAGTTACCTGTCCTCGAAATTTGACTAAATATTTTGTCTACCTCCCTTGTCTGCGTTCTGTTTTAGCCTTATTCTCGTACTTTTGTCCTCAGATATTTAGTTGAAGTTGTGGATTGTCTAATTCATCTGGTTGTCAAATAATTTTGAAAAAATGGTTTTCAATTTACCGAGATTCACGTGCTTCCTATAATATGCTTGTTAACATCAGTTTCTTGTTTAATTTTTATTCCATGAAGGCGGACATTTATGCTATTTTTACCCTTCTGTTTGCTCATAAGCTATGCGTGTTGTTTCAGTTATTAGAGCCACTGTCCCAAAGCTGGAGCTGGACGATGCATTTGTGCAGAAGGATGACATTGCAAAAGCTGTTGAAGAGGAGCTTGAAAAGGTCTTGTTCACTGTCCTGTTGTCTTAGAGCACAGAGAATATCTTGACTGACCTGATTTGCAAATGTTGTAGGCAATGTCTATGTATGGGTATGAGATTGTGCAAACTCTGATAGTTGACATTGAGCCTGATGTGCATGTCAAGAGGGCAATGAATGAGATCAATGCAGGCAAGTTCTAATGATCATTTGCTTTGAATCTACATACATCAGATTAAACTGGCAGCAAAACATATACTAGATGATTTGGTGCATGCTTAGAATCATCTTTTGTATATTGATATCAATGTGGTTTTGTGAAACAGCTTCTAGAATGAGGTCGGCAGCCAATGACAAAGCTGAGGCTGAGAAGATACTCCAGATCAAAAGAGCAGAAGGAGAAGCTGAGTCCAAGTACTTGGCTGGTGTGGGGATTGCAAGGCAGCGTCAGGCTATCGTGGACGGACTGAGGGACAGTGTCCTCGCCTTCTCGGAGAACGTCC
This sequence comes from Hordeum marinum, assembly GCA_022496015.1. Classification (NCBI taxonomy): domain Eukaryota; kingdom Viridiplantae; phylum Streptophyta; class Magnoliopsida; order Poales; family Poaceae; genus Hordeum; species Hordeum marinum. The sequence continues at coordinate 264,365,535 of CM039676.1, forward strand.
CTGGCACCACCGCGAAGGACATCATGGACATGGTTCTGGTCACCCAGTACTTTGACACGATGAAAGAGATTGGGGCCTCATCCAAGTCCTCTTCAGTGTTCATCCCCCATGGCCCTGGAGCCGTCAGGGATGTTGCATCGCAGATCAGAGATGGGCTCCTCCAGGCCAATACTCTCTAAAAAGGTTCATGGAGAAAGATGGGTTCTGTTTTGAAGGAGTTGCGAAGTTCTTCATCATTCATCATTATCTTAAAAACATATTATATTATGCGATAGATATTAGGCGAGATCATGAGTTATTTATATGTGTTTATGGACTACTGAGTTAAGCTGTGAATTTTACACGGTGTGAACTACTACCTAGATAATCAGACTTGCATGGAGTGGGTTTCTGTAAGAAAAGTTTAGCCAGATTCCTGAATGGTACTTGTTGCTACTTGCAAGTGAGCCTGGATGTTTACCAGTCTTATCTTAATTATTTGGTGATACTCTACTGTGATGTTTCTGTTTTGTATCGAGTTTATATCGGTCGGATTGAGCTGAATGGCTTTCGAGCCCTTTTCTTTTGGTCATCAGAATGATGTGCAGCTGTTCTCAGAAAGTGGCAATTGCAGATTATGATGGTTCCGTCATGTGAATGAAAATTGCCACAACAGCAGTCCACGCTCTTAATTCCTGATATATAAAGTGTATGTACTATAAATTGTACAAGTGCACGCTGTAAATTCAATACAGTTTATAAGGCATGTACACATGACAAAAGATTTGTCTTGTGCAGGTAGCACTGACGCTGAGTATGCTTGTGGCAATGCAACTCTGGTGCCCTGCCTGGTTGAAGGTCAAGGGCACCAGGTTCGCAGGCTTCTGATGGAGCAAGTTGGGCACGGCGATCGGGCATCGGACTTGACGTTGAGGCCCTGCAGGTTCCAGGCGTCCATGTACTCCATCCTCCACTCTTCCCGTAGCTCCGCAGAATCGCGGCACCATTGCCTGGTGAGTGCAGTTCAGGTCACGGGTTACCGATCAAAAATAGTTTATACCATGCCAAAACTTACACTGACCAAAACACAAATAGCTCAAGATTTTGTGCTTTAGATAGAAGGCGCCCGTAAGTTGATCGGGGAGCTCAAACGGGATTGGTCGACGCAGACGTACAGCGTGCAATCTGTCGAACACATCGCGTGGAGGTGCAGGAAGAGGGGGGAGAGGGGCCGCTGACCTGCAGACGAGGGAGCAGCTGAGGAGGTCGACGCAGTCCAGCTGCGAGAAGACTCGGGAGATCACGTCCGCCGGCGCCCGCAGCGCGGCTGGCGGGGCGAGGTCCCCTTCGCTCGGCGGCGGCGCCATGGCCGATCCGTTGTCCCAAGAAGGTCCGGCTCTTGGATTGGCTCTAGAAGAAATCGTGGAGCTCTCGTCTTCTCCGCGTTTGATTGGTCACTTGCCTTTGGATCGTAGGCGAGACGAGGAGGTGATTTGTGGTGGATACAACCGATGACGCCGCTGTTAGCGAAATGGCGGAGGAGATCGAGAGGCGTGCTTAGGAATTGTTCGACTCTGACAGTGATGCGCAAATTGATGTGCACGGTCGGGAAGGTGAACTCTGTTTCTGCATATGTGTCTTGCGGACTGTGGTCGGCAAAGTGATTCATTACTTGGAGATGTTGATTAGACCTTATTTCGTTCCTATACGTTTGAAACCGTTCGATGGTGTCCTGTTAAATAAATAACTCAAACGTATCCCCACATCATTCCTTGATGACCGGACTGATCGACACTTTCAATCTAAGACCAAATTTGAAGGCAATACGAGGAGTTACAGACGCGCCCGAACACGCTGAGGCACACTGCTCCATGTCATATCCATCCACACGGTCCCACCTACAGTCACCCAATCCTCCTTCCTCTCTCATACCTCTTTTGCGTAGAGCACGCAACGATGTCGGCATAGGAGGCGGTGCCTCGCGGCGGTGATGGGGTGGGTGAACAAGACTCCAGATGACGGCGTGGATGAAGACGAGGGAAACGGCTGACGGCCTTGTGCAACCGTTGTGTGTGCATGTTCGCCATAGCCGCGAGCAGCCGCGGGTGTGCTGACTGGCCGCTGCAGCGGCGTGCTGGCCACCACTACCTATAGATTGTGTGTATGCGTTGAGTTGTTGTCTACCGCCCTCAGCCCTTGGTTTATATAGATACCAATGATGCCTAGGATTACACATAGGATAGTTGCATATGGGGGCAAATGTCTCGGAGACTACCTCTACTTGTTGGAGTATGCGCTAGGTTTTCGGGAGATTCCTTCTTGATGCTCCCGAGCTCCGACGAACGAGGTCCGTTGGTTGATAATCTTGGGGGTCCTCGGTCAAACCCATATGGCTGGGAGCCGATGTGGCAAGTGCCCCCTAATACAGGACTCTAGCAGCCCATGAACCAGTCTTCAAGCCGAGGGTGATCGTCGGTTTTTCTGACATGTCCTCCACCTTCAATGTTCGGTCTTGTAAGCTGGTTCAACAACTTCTCCATATGCTTTCTCGAAAATGATCAAATCTTGGCCGTGGAGTTGTATACCTCGGCACCCGAGGACCCCCCCTAGCTTATCCAATGACTCTTTTAACAAAAGCGTTCACTTTCCGGGGAATTTTTCGGATTCGAGTATCCTTTCCTGTCCAGAGCTATCTTAACGGCGAAGCATTTCCGCGTTCGGATGAGGATGACAATTCGGTGTTGCTGTGACAATCTTGATTGAATTGCCACCATGCACGTTTTCATAATGCAATCTTTTCAGATGTCATCATTATGTATTGGCGCGGCTTGGGACCATTTGAAAGCACATTTGCTCCTTTGGTGGTTTTGGTTATTAATAACAACATATATATCATTGAACTAATATTCCCACTATGCATATTTCAGGAAAAGTTCAATGATGGGTTGGCAAAAGGATTGTGGAGAAACCCCTAGATGCAAGCAAATGGATTGACAAAGCTTCAAGCAAAGAGGACTCTACATTTTACTTTGTGAGAAATCACTTTGAGTCCATAGGAAAAGCCAATACTATTAAAAGGGGGTATGGTACTATTGGTGAACAAGATGATCAAATGTGCACAAGTGATAGTCACCAAAAACACCCATAAACTCTCCCACAAATTCTGTCTAAGACATTCATGCAAATCGGTGAAACTAACACTTTCCACTCGGTCCCACTGATTCCTAGAACCCTGTCAAACCCTAGCACATCGGTGCAACTGATCCCACATTGGTGCCACCGAGTTCAGTTGCCAACTTTCTGTTACCTGGATTCAAAAAATCGAAAGCTCCGAGTTTTTGGATCGGCGTCACCGAGATTTGGATTCTGACCATTGGACACCTGATCGGTACCGCTGATATTTCTATATCGGTCTCACCGAGATTCAAAAGTTGCTACCTTTTGAGCAACTCAGTACCACCGAGATTCACACATCGGTGTCACCGAGTTGGTCACTTAATTTGTAACGGTTGGATTTTTGGAGATGTCTATATATACCCCTGCACCACCACTCACTCGCAAAAAAGAACTCAAAATAGATCCCCACTTATCCCATCATATTTTCTGAGAGAGAGCCACCTACTCATGTGTTGAGATCATGCCATTCCATTCCAACCATATGAATCTTGATCTCTAGCCTCCCCAAGTTGCTTTCCACCCAATCAATCTCTTCCACCAAAGCCAAATCTATGAGAGAGTGATTGAGTGTTGAGGAGTCTATCATCTCGAAGCACAAGAGCAAGGAGTTCATCGACATTATCGAGCCTATTACCTTTTGGAGGGTGGTGCCTCCTAGATTGGTTAGGTGTCGCTTGGGAGCCTCCTACTTCGTGTTGTGGAGTGAACCAAGAAGTTTGTAAGGGCAAGGAGATCGCCTACTTCGTGAAGATCTACCCCGAGTTAGGCTAGTCCTCCATGGACATAGGCCATCATGGTATAGTCAAGGTTGCTTCTTTGTGGAACCCTCCGTGGATAGATCCCTCCGTGGACTCTCGCGACTGTTACCCTCCGTGGGTTGAAGACTCGATAAACGTGGACGTACGATAGCACCACCTATCGGAACCATGGGAAAAATCTCCGTGTCTCCAAATTGTGTTTGATCTTCCTACCCTTCCTTTACTACTCATGCTTGTCTTTACTTTCCGCTGCTATACTCGTAGACATGCATGTGTAGGATGTGCTTGACTTGTTATAAATGCTAAAATCTGCCAACACTTAAAATTGGGAAAAGGTAGAATTTTTATTTGGTCAAGTAGTGTAATCACCGCCCCCCTCTAGACCTACTTTCGATCCTACACCATTGGCAATGGAATGTAAAATCAATAAGAAGGTCGTGCTCTAGATTTAGAGCAGCCACATCAACAGACCCATCGATTCTTGCGCGCACTTAATTAATGCACGTCACACGGGAAACCGTGAAACTAATCCCAGACGCCACGCTCTTACTAGACCATAAAAGGCTAAAGGCAAGAGAGATTGAACTTTATGCTCCCGATCATTCCCTACTTCCATCATCCTTGAGCTCTTGTGCCCGAAGAGCTAGAGACCAGAAAATTCCAAGCCTCCTCCTTCTTCCTTCCATCTTCAAAGAGATGGCTAAGAAGGTGCCCCTTTGACGGTGTCATGGATTAGAGGGTGCACACCACATCGGCCCACCGTTGTTGGGCCGTGCCAAGAAGACCCTGAGAAATGAAGAATGGTCCACGCATGCCATGGCCCTCGGCGCACTCTAGATGGAATCCACTGAAGACTTGATGTACACTTCAGGTGTATTTGAATGATTAAACAAAGCTTATCGAACCAATATATAGGAGCATCACACAAAGGGATGGATGTAGTAAAATAACAACAAGTATTTCCCTCGGTGAGAACCAAAGTTTACCAAACCAATATATAGGAGCATCACACAAACACCCGTCAACAGTACCTACACACAAGAATAAAATACTTGCACCCAACACGGGAAAGAGGGTTGTCAATCCCCTTGTACTCGTTAATTGCAAGGATAAAAAATGATAGTGGTAGATAGATAAATTACTAAGTAAAATAAATATAAAAGGAAAATAATTGCAGCAAGCTAAATAGGGTTTTAGTAAATATATTGAGTAGACCCGGGGGCCATAGTTTTCACTAGAGGCATCTCTCTCAAGAACATAGCATACAGGGGGTAAATAAATTATTGTTGGGCAATTGATAGAAAAGTTCATAGTTATGACGTTATTCATGGCATGATCATGCATGAAAGGATGTGGATGTCGCCTACAGGGGGGTGAATAGGCGCTTTAAAATAATTACGGTTTAGGCTTGAACAAATGCGGAATAAAAATATCATTTAATTAGTCAAGCACAAAAACTAAAACAACTAGGCTCACCTATGTGCACCAACAACTTATGCTAAGCAAGATAGACAACTAAGTGATAGCAAGATATATAACAAGAAACAATATGGCTATCACAAAGTAAAGTGCATAAGTAAAGGGGCTCGGGTAAGAGATAACCGAGGCATGCGGAGACGACGATGTATCCCGAAGTTCACACCCTTGCGGATGCTAATCTCCGTTCGGAGCGGTGTGGAGGCACAATGCTCCCCAAGAAGCCACTAGGGCCACCGTAATGTCCTCACGCCCTCGCACAATGCAAAATGTCGTGATTCCACTAAGGGACCCTTGAGGATGGTCACCGAACCCATACAAACAAGGTCGGGGCAATCTCCACAACTGAATTGGAGGCTCCCAACGACACCAAGAAGCTTCACACAAAGAATTGTGGCTCCGAGATGACCTCAAATGCTCGAGGCAATCTTCACAACCTAATTGGAGACCCCGAAGCTTGCCTGGAGCTTTGCACCACAATGATTGAGCTCCGAGGCACCACTAACCTTCTAGGGCGCCAAAGCACCCAAGAGGAACAAGCTCTAGGGTGCTCAAACACCCAAGAGTAATAATCTTCTCAACTTCTCACTTCCACGTATCACCGTGGAGAACTCAAACCTATGCACCAAATGCAATGGAAAGGGCACACGGAGTGCCCAAGTCCTTCTATCCCAAATACCACCAAAGCAACTAATGCTAGGGAGGAAAATGATAGGAAGAACGAAAAAGATGTTGGAAATATGCCCTAGAGGCAATAATAAAATGGTTATTATTGTATTTCCTAGTTCATGATAATTGTCTATTGTTCATGCTATAATTGTGTTAACCGGAAACCGTAATACATGTGTGAATACATAGACCACAACGTGTCCCTAGTGAGCCTCTAGTTGGCTAGCTCGTTGATCAATAGATGGTCTCGGTTTCATGACCATGGACATTGGATGTCGTTGATAACGGGATCACATCATTAGGAGAATGATGTGATGGACAAGACCCAATCCTAAGCATAGCACAAGATCGTGTAGTTCGTTTGCTAAAGCTTTTCAATGTCAAGTGTCATTTCCTTAGACCATGAGATTGTGTAACTCCCGGATACCGTAGGAATGCTTTGGGTGTGCCAAACGTCACAACGTAACTGGGTGGCTATAAAGGTACGCTACGGGTATCTCCGAAAGTGTCTGTTGGGTTGACACGAATCGAGACTGGGATTTGTCACTCCGTGTGACGGAGAGGTATCTCTGGGCCCACTCGGTAAGACATCATCATTATGAGCTCAATGTGACTAAGGAGTTAGTCACGGGATGATGTATTACGGAACGAGTAAAGAGACTTGCCGGTAACGAGATTGAACAAGGTATGGGGATACCGACGATCGAATCTCGGGCAAGTACCATACCGATAGACAAAGGGAATTGTATACGGGATTGATTGAATCCCTGACATCGTGGTTCATCCGATGAGATCATCGTGGAGTACGTGGGAGCCAACATGGGTATCTAGATCCCGCTGTTGGTTATTGGCCGGAGAGGTGTCTCGGTCATGTCTACGTGTCTCCCGAACCCGTAGGGTCTACACACTTAAGGTTCGATGACGCTAGGGTTATAGGGAAAAGGTATATGTGATTACCGAAGGTTGTTCGGAGTCCCGGATGAGATCCCGGACGTCACGAGGAGCTCCGGAATGGTCCGGAGGTAAAGATTGATATATAGGAAGTCCAGTTTTGGTCACCGGAAAGTTTTCGGGCTCATCGGTATTGTACCGGGAGTGCCGGGAGGGTGCCGGAGGACCCCCGGGAGGGGTGTGACGACCAGAGAACTTAGTGGGCCTTTAGAGGAGGTGTGCCAGCCCATATTGGGCCAGCCAAGACCTCCTAGAAGGGCCCATGTGGCTGGGATCTAGAGATAAGGGCAAAAGGGGTTTGAAAGGAGGAGATCCACCTCCCTTGTGGGAGGTGGACTCCTCCCCCACTTCGGCCGAACCTCTCCTCCTTGGAGGAGGGGCCAAGCCATCCCTCCCTCTCCCTCCTCCTATATATACTTGAGGTTTTGGCCCTTTGAGAACAGATCTGAACTCTCTCTCTCTCGGCGAAGCTCTACCTCTCTTCTTCCTCCTCCGCAGCGCTTGGCGAAGCCCTGCCGGGATACCTTGATACTCCACCACCACCACGCCGTCGTGCTGCTGCTGGAGCTCTTCCCCAACCTCTCCTTCCTCCTTGCTGGATCAAGGCGTAGGAGACGTCACCGGGCTGCACGTGTGTTGAACGCGGAGGTGCCGTCCGTTCGGCACTTGATCGGATCTTCCGCGATCTGAATCGCTGCGAGTACGACTCCATCAACCGCGTTCTTGTAACGCTTCCGCTTAGCGATCTTCAAAGGTATGAAGATGCAATCTCTCCCCTCTCATTGCTGGTTTCTCCATAGATAGATCTTGGTGACACGTAGGAAAATTTTGATTTACTACTACGTCTCCCCACAAAAGAACACGAAGAAATCCAAGATCTAGATCCAAGGGGTTCCCCTCACTTAGAGGAGAAAGCGATTGGTTGAAATGTGGATCTAGATCTCCTCTCTCTTTTCCCTCAAAAAGGAGCAAGAATCATTGGAGGGATTGAGACATAGAAAGCTCAAAGAAGGTCAACAATGGGGGGCAAACACGAGCTCAAAGGATTAAGTCCATTGGGAAACAAGACCCCCTTTTATAGGTGGGGAAAAATCCAACCGTTATCCTCACAGCCCGCATAGAGCGGTACTACCGCTCCAAGGAGTGGTACTATCGCTAGTGCGGTAGTACACCTTTGAAAAACAACACCAAGGAGGCAAAAGGCCAATAGAACCGCGGGAGCGGTACTACCGCTCGTCCTCACAGTACTACCGCTATGGATAGCGGTACTACCACTACGGGTAGCGGTACTACTGCTTGCGAGCAGTACTAAAAAATTATATCCATGCCTACCACGGTTGTACTTAACACGAGATTTTGGTCCGTAGGGGTAGTATCGCTCTTGGAGCCACGTTAGTACCGCTCCGGAGCGGTAGTAAAAAAATTACATCCGCTCTAGCCGCGGTAGTACCGCTGCAGGCTTTTAAGAGCACCAAAACTGCCACAACTTTTGCAAACGGACTCCGAATTCAATGAAACAAAGTTTGTTGGAAAGCTAACGACATGGGCTAACACAATATTGATTGAAATATAAATAATAAGAAAATTATAAAAGGATTATAAGAAAATGGTGAGAACCCTTCCTCGAATAAGACCGGTAAAACTTCCAACACCAAAAATGCAATAGACGAAGCATATGAAATCCGTTTTCGATGAACTAGAGCTTGTCATGAAGATAACCACAAGCTCAAGAACCCACATAGAGAAAAGCCAATCAAGAAACAAGAAATATGATGATGCCAAGAATGCAATGGTTTGAGCTCTCAACGAACGATAAGATCAAGCTACTCACTTGAAAGCCCCCCTTGATAGAACGACAATCGATCCTATAACCCGGTCTCTCAACTACCACCATGAGACCGGTAAAATAGAAAACCCTATCAAGGTCAAACCTTAGCCTTGCGCATAGTCCACTTGAGCTAGATGATGATGATCTTGACTTCCTCAAGATGGACCACCTTTCTTGATTGGGTTGGCTTGATGAAGACTAGATGATTGCTCCCCCATACTCCACTATGGGTGAGCCACTCCTAGGCGCATCTTCACAAGTCCATTGTCATGAAAATGAACGGCGAGCCTCAAGCATGATCTCTCCGTGATGCTTCACTTGATCTTGCACATCGCAACCTTGATGACGATCTCCACTTGATGTCATCTTCCATGGGATGTATGGGATCTGCCTCTTGATGCAAGCCCATGGAAATATACCTAACCCCACAAAGAACTCTCACGTAGAACATGGGTTATTACACAAAGCGTAATGGACAATGATTACCACACCATGGGATCACTTGATCCCTCTCAGTACATCTTGTATGCTTTGTGTGTTGATCAACTTGATTCACTTTTTTGACTTAGTATTGATCAACCTTGTATCTTGACTTCTCTCTTCATAAATATGATGTCTTGAAGGTATACATGAATGCTTACACAATCTTCTTCTTCAAGACATGCTTGAAATAAGCTCAAATCCCACATGAACAATCTTTGGATAAACCTTGAATACCACCTTGGTCACCATATAAACTCCTTGAAACCCAACAGATGGACTTCAAGAAGTGCCTATGGACAAATCCTTCGAATATAACTCAAGGCAACCTTTATTCCATAGGGGTGTCATCAATTACCCAAAACCACACATGGAGAAATGTGCTCTTACAATCTCCCCCATTTTGGTAATTGATGACAACCACTTTCAAGAGAGGTTATATAAGAAAATAAGCACAACCAAGCACACACAATGCACTGCATGGATGTAAGATGCAAATGCTTAAACAAGAAAAGCAAAACTCTCAAAGCATTCCAAACTAAACTCTCTAAACTTATCCCCCATTGGCATCGATTGCCAAAATGGACAAAAAGTTTAGAAATCCAATATAATAGGTGTTCCTCCAAAAAGTTTGTATATCTCAAATACGTGTGCAAAGAAATACACATATCCAATGATAAGTAGTTGGAGGAAGACAAACTATATTGAGAACCCAAAGATTGCACAAAGGATCGTATGGCGACAAAGACATGCACCAGAGTGAAGCAAGCAATCAAAAGATACTAATTGGAACAATCAATCACATGGACAAATGAGCCACATGAATAAAAGATATTATGATATGGGAAAAACAGTGTTTATAAAGAAACTAGAGGAGCTCCCCATGATTTGTTCACAAATAATAATATTTGTATTTGAATACAAGTGCACAAAAAAGGAATCATGACTCCCCCAAAATCAATATAAACACACCACAAGTGCAAGCAAGAAGATAAGACAAAGAGCATAGTACTTGCACTAAACATATGGTTGAGCAACATGTAAAAGAGGCAATCTTAAGAATAGGCTCAACGAAAATGATGTGTGTGAGTCATGGAAAAGCACTTGATAAGACTAGTACAAGGATGAGCATAAAGCATCAACATAGTCTTGATGAAATGAGACACAAAGTGCAAACCATATCCTTCCCAAACACAAACCACTAGCAAAAGGGTTCACAAGCTTACTAATAGGAAAATTTAAAAACCAAAGCTTGTGACAAACCCTAGTGAAGATAGGAAAATGATAGCCTTGTCAAGAGGAGGTATACCAATTGAAATGGCAAAAACCTCATGAAGACAAGCATGAGAAAAATAATCTTCACCACCAAAGAGTGCATCAAGATGCTAGGATATAAGATTCGCACTCAAGACAGATTCTTTAATGAAACCACCAAGTAAACAAAAATGAAATGGGATGGTGGACGTGAAAGAAAAGAGGATATCAACTAGAGATGTAACTTATCTCATGTGTATAAGATTCTAGGTAGAGGGAAATCATGATGATATATCCAGAAAGAATAATGTACACACGAAATAGTTACAAGAAGGAACAAACAAGATATCCACAAGCAAGTCATAACTATACCAATAAGATCTTTGCTTGAAAGCATAGCACATAGCCTAATATTTTCTTATTGTACATTAATGAACTCCCAATACACGAACATCAAATACATCACAACTAGCAATATGACATCATCGTTGAGACTCTTTGAGAAAGGAAACAAGTACCACAAGAATGACTCAAGAAATTCCTGCCATGATGCAACCTATAAACAGTTGAATGCGAGAAATGTATGCATGAAGTAGACACTTGTTACCGAGATAGCATTGGATTGATGTAGTAGACAATGGTTCTTCGATCATCCTAGCAAGGCTCCAATAAGCACATGGTGTCAACACCTTCCTTGTAAGTGAGCCGAGTGTCCAATGTATCTCCAATTGTTCCTAGAACAACACCACAAACAAAGTGGTACCCAAACTTATTGGGACCAAAATTTTAGTGTACCAACAATATATAGGACAAAACTCCACATACATATGTGCATATAGATATGAAATTGAATTTCATGCACACTTTAGCCAATTTATGTCATAGTGGAGTTTCCCCTATATATTGGGTCAAGGAAAGAGAACATGCCAACGAAAGTACATGTAGTAAGTATGCATGCTCAAGGCTTTCGAGAATCAAATCAACATAGTTGATAAGATACCGGGAGAAAAGGAATCAAGTGAAAATAAGATACCAAACAAAAAAAATCACTTGACGGATACCAACTAAAATATATATCAAGGAATGAGATATCCATTGACACATGCCAAATAGAAGGAAACAAGATACCAATTGAAGGAAAACAAGAGGTATCAAGTTCCAAAAGGAGAGCTAGGTTCCACAAACCACACCCTTCACAAATTTTCATGCTGGCACAATGTAGAAAAGGCTTGCTTCCCACCAACACACACTTGATGAGGATCAAAAGATTTTATGATAAACACATAAAGAGAGTGTTCTAAGGAAAATAGGAGGGCTCCCCCAAGAGATGTGCATTATATAGAATTTGCATTTGGATACAACATGCACTTGATGGGATCATCACTTTCCCTATATCTATAGAAACACCAGACATGCTCAAAAAGATCCACAAGAGACAAGGAAGACAAACGATAAACAAAATACAATGTAAAGATGATTAGCAATTTCTACCATGAAAGGATACCAAATGTCGAAGGACAAGAAGTAATTCGAAATATTTCCTATTGGTAGATTGCAAAGAAATCCAACATCATCTTTACACGTAAATCATAAGAAAATGACACTTGTAGAGCTAACATGCCACCTAGGAACAAGTTAAATTATAATATCAAATCTAAGTGGAAATATCTCAAATATACACATTCTCTGGGATTGTAATATGCACATAGCATATTACTCCCCCATAATGTGGTAACCCAATGATAATAACAAGTGGCAAATGAAGTACAACAATAGATGATTAATGGACCTTTTAGAATTTTAATTTCTCATGAGACGACATACCACATAGAAGCTAGATAATCTTGTAATATCAATACTAAGTGGTATTCCTCATGTACACACATTTTTAGGATTGTGAAGTGCACAAAGCACATCACTCCCCCAAAATGGGATAATCCATTAATATCTCAAGAAAGCCAACTAAGATAAGACAAGATGCAAAAAGGCTCAACATAAGACTCACACATACATGATGTGCAACCCATCATACATACTTGATTTCTCAAGATAAACAAATAGGAAGCACAACATATACAACCGCATGCAAGGTACAAAACCACAACATGCAAAGGGGCAAGTAACTAACAATGTATTCAATTTAAGTACATGTTACCACAAGGAGGAACATTGGATATAAGTGAGAAACTTGATAATCCACATGACTTGGATTGAGATAATATGAAGGATGAAGATCCCTTAATTCTTGATGATGTAGCCAAGTCACCAATGCCCTTCATTAATGCCTATTGATCAAGTTTGAGCTTGTTGGTACCCAACCAAGTTGGGTCCTAAGAGGTTAGTGGCAATAGGCTTGGCTACCCAAATGGTTCTTTTCTTGACACCACTTATCCTTCCCAAGAGAATAGATATCATCAATAATGATTGGGTTGGATAAGTTACCTTTTGTGCAAGAAGAAGCGAAGTGACCCTTCTCACGACATGAGTAGCAACATTTAACCTTTGATTTATTCTCAATTGATTTCTCAACTTCAAGAGCGGTGACTTGGGTCTTCTTGGGAAGAGGCCTTTCTTCAACTTGTGGTTGAGCATGATATTGAACTTGTGGCCGCTTCCCTTGTTGCTTGTTACTTTGGGGATTCTTATTTAATGGGCAAGATCTAACATGGTGCCCTTCAATTTTGGACTTGAAGCAAATAATTTTGGCCGAATTCTTGAATTGTTCTTGGCCCTTCTTATTGTAGTTCGTGGACATCTTCTTCTTCTTCTTCTTGGAGTTGAATCCAAGTCCACCTTTGTCATTTGGGAGTTTTTGCACACTCAAGATATTGTTGAGTCTGGACTTCCCTTCATGACTCTTTTCCAAGTATTTCTTCAAAGAAGTGACTTGGTCCTTGAGCTCATTGATTTCCTCTACATGGTTAGAATCAACACAAGTGCTAGAGGAAGTATAAGCTTCATCGTTAGAGCAACAAGGCAAGGAAAGTAGTTCATCACAAGATGTACCAACATTATGAGTAGATGAACTACGAGGACTAGCACATGGCAAAAAAGCATTTCTAGTAGATGTAGTGCTAATTTCCACATGAGGCTCACTAGATGTTACCTTAGTAGTAATAGCCTCATGAGCTATCTTTAGCACATTATGAGATACTAGAAGATCGCCATGAGATCTAGAAAGCTTTTCATGACTTTCTTTCAATTTCCCAAAATTGCTAGATAGAAACTCAAGTTGAGCCCTTAGCTCAACATTCTCCTTTAATATGGATGCTTCACAAGAAATAGAGTTAGTATCACAAGCATCATCATTAACAACAAGAGGAGAAGGCAACTTGGCAAGCTCTTTAGCATATGAAACTTTAAGTTGAGCATGAGACTCGGTGAGTACAATGATCGAACTCTTAACGACCCTTGAGCCATTTTCGAGGTGCACAAAGTCCTCAAGGAGTTTAGCATGTGCAACTTCAAGCTTATCATTTTTAGTTCTAAAATCATTAGCCACCTTGAGAGCTTTTTCATGGGATTCCTTTAATCTATATAATTCTAGAGCAAAGGTCTCCTCAAGAGATTCCTTGGTGGTTTGTTCATTTTCAAGAGCTTGAGATAGCTCCGCAATCTCATTAGTGTAATCACGTTCATGACCTTCCATTTTCTCAAAGGTGGCCTCATGCTCCTCGAGATGAGCATCCAACTCCTCAATATATTTCTTGACCTCAATGGCAATAGACATGATTTCCATGAAGTTGGAACGAGCAATATTATTCTTATGAAGAGCTTTAAAAACCATTTCTCCCTTAAGTTCTAAGGAAGCAATATTATCACTCTCTTCAACATTATCATCAACATCATCATCGTGAGATATATTGGGATTCAAAGTAGGAGATACCTTTGAAGCTTTAGCCATAACGCAAAAGTGAGAAATATTAGATGATGATGTAGGATCCCTTGAAGCACCATTCAAGACCACATATTGTTCCATGGAGTGTTGGGTATCCTCTACATTTTTAGCACAACAACTCGAGGACATAGATACATTTTTATCATGGCAACAAGATATAGCAAGCATATCATCATGAGATTTAGTCAAGAAATTTGTACATGATATGCAAGGACTACCAACAAAATCATGTGAAACATTTAAAGTGCTTGAGGTGTTAAAGTCCAAAGATGAAGCATTGCAATAAGATAGTGAAGAAGAATTATCAACAATAAGCCCACTATCATCATTACAATGATCATCACTTCTCACCATATAATTACCTTGTGGCACTCCACATGTAGGTGAAGTAGATGAAGTTGAGAAGACAACACGACCGGCGGTGGAGGGATAATAATCATCCCTACAAATCTGGGACTCACCAAATTTATCTTGAAGCTTTGTCCACAACTCATGAGCATCCCGGAACGGCATGAGTTCAAATATAACTACATTGCTCAAAGCATCAAAAAGCACATTAGATGCTTGAGCACTGAGATAAGAGTTTTTCTCATCCTCTAAAGATATGTGTTGGGAATCCTTTGGAGGATAAAAACCCATATCTACAATTTGCTCTAAATTTGGGTCCATGACCCTAAAGAGATTAAGCATGCGAATTACCCAAACATCTAAATTTGTGCCATTGAAACTAAAAGTGTCATAGAATCCTAATACCCTAGTCGACATCCTTACTCTCTAGGTTGTTAAACCTAATAATGAGAGACCTAGCTCTGATACCAATTGAAAGGACGTGGATGTCGCCTAGAGGGGGGGGGGTAAATAGGCGCTTTAAAATAATTACGGTTTAGGCTTGAACAAATGCAGAATAAAACTATCATTTAATTAGTCAAGCACAAAACCTAAAACAACTAGGCTCACCTATGTGCACCAACAACTTATACTAAGCACGATGGACAACTAAGTGATAGCAAGATATATAACAAGAAACAATATGGCTATCACAAAGTAAAGTGCATAAGTAAAGGCGCTCGAGTAAGAGATAACCGAGGCACACGGAGACGACGATGTATCCCGAAGTTCACACACTTGCGGATGCTAATCTCCGTTCGGAGTGGTGTGAAGGCACAATGCTCCCCAAGAAGCCACTAGGGCCACCGCAATCTCCTCACACCCTCGCACAATGCAAGATGCCGTGATTCCACTAAGGGACCCTTGAGGGTGGTCACCGAACCCGTACAAACAAGGTTGGGGCAATCTCCACAACTGAATTGGAGGCTCCCAACGACACCAAGAAGCTTCACCACAAAGGATTGTGGCTCCAAGATGACCTCAAATGCTCGAGGCAATCTCCACAACCTAATTGGAGACCCCGAAGCTTGCCCGGAGCTTTGCACAACAATGATTGAGCTCTGAGGCACCACTAACCGTCTAGGGCGCCAAAGCACCCAAGAGGAACAAGCTCTAGGGTGCTCAAACACCCAAGAGTAATAAGCTTCTCAACTTCTCACTTCCACGTATCACCGTGGAGAACTCAAACCTATGCACCAAATGCAATGGAAAAGGCACACGGAGTGCCCAAGTCCTTCTCTCCCAAATACCACCAAAGCAACTAATGCTAAGGAGGAAAAGCTAGCGGAGCTGAAAACGAAGACGAAAGATTTTGCCAAAAATGCGATGATAGGAAGAACGGAGAAGAACACGAAGAAATCCAAGATCTAGTTCCAAGGGGTTCCCCTCACTTAGAGGAGAAAGTGATTGGTGGAAATGTGGATCTAGATCTCCTCTCTCTTTTCCCTCAAAAAGGAGCAAGAATCATTGGAGGGATTGAGAGATATTAAGATCAAAGAAGGTCAACAATGGGGGGGCAAGCACGAGCTCAAAGGATTAAGTCCATTGGGGAAGAAGACCCCGTTTTATAGGTAGGGAAAAATCCAACCGTTATCCTCACAGCCCGCGCAGAGCGATACTACCGCTCCAAGAAGCGGTACTACCCCTAGGGAGGTAGTACCCCTTTGAAAAACAACACTGTGAGGTAAAAGGCCAGTAGAACCGCCGGAGCGGTACTACCGCTCGTCCTCACGGTACTACCGCTATGGATAGCGGTACTACCGCTACGGGTAGCGGTACTAAAAAATTACATCTGTGCCTACCACGGCTGTTCTTAACACGAGATTTTGGTCCGGAGTGGTAGTAACGCTCTTGGAGACGCGTTAGTACCGCTCCGGAGCGGTAGTAAAAAATTACATCCGCTCTAGCCGCGGTAGTACCGCTGCAGCCTTTTAAGAGCACCAAAACTGCCACAACTTTTGCAGACGGACTCCAAATTCAATGAAACAAAGTTGGTTGGAAAGCTAACGACATGGGCTAACACAATATTGATTGAAATATTAATAAGAAGCAAATGAGAAAATTCCCATAAGAAAATGGTGAGAACCCTTCCTTGAATAAGACCGGTAAAACTTCCAACACCGAAAATGCAATAGACGAAGCATATGAAATCCGTTTTCGATGAACTAGAGCTTGTCACGAAGATAACCACAAGCTCAAGAACCCACATAGAGAAAATCCAACCAAGAAACAAGAAATATGATGATGCCAAGAATGCAATGGTTTGAGCTCTCAAAGAACGATAAGATCAAGCTACTCACTTGAAAGCCCCCCTTGATAGTACGACAATCGATCCTATAACCCGGTCTCTCAACTACCACCATGAGACCGGTAAAATAGAAAACCCTATCAAGGTCAAACCTTAGCCTTGCGCATAGTCCACTTGAGCTAGATGATAACGATCTTGACTTCCTCAAGATGGACCACCTTTCTTGATTGCGTTGGCTTGATGAAGACTAGATGATTGCTCCCCCATACTTCACTATGGGTGAGCCACTCTTCGACACATCTTCACAAGTCCATTGTCACCACAATGAACGGCGAGCCTCAAGCATGATCTCCCCATGATGCTTCACTTGATCTTGCACATCGCAACCTTGATGACGATCTCCACTTGATGTCATCTTCCATGGGATGTATGGGATCTGCCTCTTGATGCAAGCCCATGGAAATATACCTAACCCCACAAAGAACTCTCATGTAGACCATGGGTTAGTACACAAAGCATAATGGATAATGCTTACCACACCATGGGATCACTTGATCCCTCTCAGTACATCTTGTACGCTTTGTGTGTTGATCAACTCGATTCACTTTTTTGACTTAGTATTGATCAACCTTGTATCTTAGCTTCTCTCTTCATAAAGATGATGTCTGGAGGGTAAACATGAATTCTTACACAATCTTATTCTTCAAGACATGCTTGCTATAAGCTCAACTCCCACATGACCAATCTTTGGATAAAACTTGAATACCACCTTGGTCACCATATAAACTCCTTGAAACCCAACAGATGGACTTCAAGAAGTGCCTATGAACAAATCCTTCGAATATAACTCAAGGCAACCATTAGTCCATAGGGGTGTCATCAATTACCCAAAACCACACATGGAGAAATGTGCTCTTACAATGCACATAGGCATTACGTCCGCGACAAGTAGACCGATACGATTATACATCTACTACTATTACTGCACCAATCGATCGCTATCCAACATGCATTTGTGGTATTAAGTTCGTGACAAACAGAGTAACAATTTAAGAAAGATGATATACTGTAGACAAAGTAAGACAAGGCAATATTCAGACCCCGTCTTTTTATCCCTAGTGGCAACAATAGAAATACGTGCCTCGCTATCCCTTCTGTCACGAGGTGAGGACACCGCAAGATTGAACCCACTACTATGCACCACCCCATCTGATGATCTACTCATCTACTTGGCCAAAGCAAACTCATAGGTCGGAAAGCATACATGGATACAGCAATCACACATAATAAAGTTCATATTAGACTCAATTAATTTTAACGAATAATCTGATCATAAACCCATAATTCATTGGATCGCAACAAACACACCGGAAAAGAGCACCACATCAGATAGATCTCCGAGGAGAATATTATATTGAAGATCTAAGAGAGAGAGAGAGAGGGAGGGAGAGAGGGCGAGAGAGAGAGCCATCTAGCTAATCATTATGGACCCATAGGTCTGTGGTGGACTACTCACACATCATCATAGAGGCAACAAGGTTGATGAAGATAGCCTCCGTGATCGACACCCCTCCAGCAGAGTACTGACGGATGCCTTCAAATGGGATCGTGGAAGAACAAAGGCTTGCAACGGCAGAAGAATTGTTTTGGGTCTCCTTCTGTTGGTTTTGATATTTTAGGGAATTTACATAAGTGTAATTAGGGCAATCAGAGTTACGATGGACCGCAAGCTCATGTGGTGCCCCCCTGAGGGCGCACCGTGTAAGCTTGTGGCCCTCTCGTACATCATTTGGTCTCCTCCCGAAGCTTCCAGGGTCCCTTCTAGTCTAGAAAACATGACCATAAAGTTTCATTCTATTTGGACTTTGTTTGGTATTGATTTCCTACGAAAAAATAGGCAAAAACATAACAATTGGCACTACATTAATAGGTTAGTTCCCGAAAATGATATAAAATGGCCTCTAAAGCATATATGATTGATAATATAATAGCATGAAACAATAAAAAAATATAGATACATTGGATATGTATCAAGCATACCCAAGCTTAATTCCTTCTCGTCTTCGAGTAGGTAAATGATAAAAATAGATTTTTATGTTGGATGTTACCTAGCATGTTTATCATGTAATCTCTTTTACAGTATGAATATTTGCAAATGCTAAAGTAACTTATATCAACATAATAATATCCATGAATATAAGAACATAATCATTATTGTTTCAAAATATACAATGCTTAACGAATGTTATCCCTACTCACTGAATTATGTAAGCAATGGACTGACTCCGTCTTGCTAACACAATTACAAATCATGAGCCCGCCGGTGTCAAGTCAGGAATTTGTATCATACTTTTCACGCATTCAGAATTTTCAACTACACTCAATACATGAGCATGAGCCATGGACATAGCACTACGGATGAAATAGAATATGATGGTAGATATCAATAAGGGAAGACAAAAAGTTTGGATAGACTCGCACCAACTAGGCGGATCGTTGGGTTATGGAGATGCCTTCCAATCGATATCAGTGCGAGGAGTAGGGATTGCCAAGGAACTTTTGATGCACTTTTTGGAAATATGCCTTAGAGGCAATAAATAAAGTGTTTATTATTATTTCCTTGTTCATGATAATCATTTATTGTCCATGCTATAATTGTATTGACTGGAAACACATTGCATGTGTGGATGTATAGACAACACTTTGTCCCTAGTGTGCCTCTAGTAAACTAGCTCGTTGATCAAAGATGGTCAAGGTATCCTAGACATTGACATGAGATGTCATTTGATAACGGTATCACATCATTAGAAGAATGATGTGATGGACAAGACCCAAACTATAAACGTAGCATATGATCATGTCAGTTTATTGCTACAGTTTTCTACATGTCAAGTATATGTTCCTATGACCATGAGATCATGCAACTCACTGACACCAGAGGAGTGACTTGTGTGTATTAAACGTCGCAATGTAACTGGGTGACAATAAAGGTACTCTACATGTATCTCCGAGGGTGTCTGCTGGGTTGGCATGGATCAACACTAGGATTTGTTACTCCGTGTGACGGAAAGGTATCTCAAGGCCCACTTGGTAATACAACTTCACAATAAGCCTTGCAAGCAATGTGACTAAGTGTTAGCCATAGGATCTTGTATTACCAAACGAGTAAAGAGACTTGTCGGTAACGAGGTTGAACTAGGTATAGAGATACCGACGATCGACTCTCGGGCAAGTAACATACCGATGGACAAAGGGAACATCATTCAGAATTAACTGAATCCTTGACATAGAGGTTCGACCGATAAAGATCTTCGTAGAATATGTAGGAATCAATATGGGCATCCAGGTCCCACTATTGGTTATTGACCATAGAGGTGTGTCGGTCATGTCTACATAGTTCTCGAACCCACAGGGTCTGCACACTTAAGGTTCGGTGATGTTTCGGTATAGATGAGTTATGTGTGTTGGTAACCTAAGGTTGTTCAGAGTCCCGGATGAGATTATGTACATGACGAGGAGCTCCGGAATGGTCCAGAGGTAAAGATTCATATATAGGATGTTCCGTGTTGGTTACCGGGAAAAGTTTGGGCGTCACCGGTAACGTACTAGGGGTGCCGGGAGGGTCCCGGGGGTCCATCGGAAGGGGCCACCAGCCCCAAAGGGCTACATGGGCTGTGAGAGAGGGCACACCAGCCCTTGGTGGGATGGCCTCCCCTCCCACAAAGGCCCATGCGGCTGGAGGGTTGGTGGGAGGGCCAACCCTAGGATTGGCGCCACCTTGCTTGGGTAGCAAGCCACCCTAGGGCGCCTCCACCCTTGGCCGCTGCCCCAAGGGGGAAACCCTAGGGGTTGGGCGCACCACCCCTCCACCTATATATATGTGAGAGGGAGGAGGGCAGCCGCACCCTAAGCCATGACGTAGCCCTTCCTCCCTCTCTGATAGCCTCTCCTGTAGTAGATTGATTCGGCGACGCTTAGCGAAGCTCTGCCGGATCAGCTCCACCACCACCGCCGCCACACCGTCGTGCTACCGGCGAACCCATGTACCTCTCTGCTCCCTCTTGCTGGATCAAGAAGGCGGAGATCTTCATCGAGCTGCACGGGTGGTGAACGCGGAGGTGCCGTCCGTTCGGCACTTGATCGGGAGTTCGTGGGACGGCTTGCGATTTGGATCGCGAAGACGTATGACTACATCAACCGCGTTCTTTAACACTTCCGCTTAGCGATCTACAAGGGTATGGTGATCCAATCTCTCCTCTCATAGATGCTCATCTCCTAGATTGATCTTGATGAAGCGTAGGAATTTTTTTGTTTCCCATGCAGCGTTCCCCATTAGTGGCATCATGAGCTAGGTCTATGCGTAGATGAGATCTTGAGTAGAACACAAAACAATTTCTGGGCGTTGATATTCAGATTGCTTCCTTCCTTAATATTTTCTTGGTTCAACGGTATAGTGGGATGAAGCGGCTCGGATCGACTTTACTCATACGCTTACGAGAGACCGTGTTCCATCGACTGACATGTGACTCTATCGCATAAAGATGGCTGGGGGTGTCTATCTCTTCCACTTTAGTTGGATCGGATTTGATTAAGGCGGTCCTTCTAGAAGGTTGAAAAGAAATCTTCATATCACCATTATGGTTTTCGGTAGGTAAGAATCGGGCTTTCTCGATACCCATAGCAGCCACGTAAAACATGAAACAACAATTAGAGGACGTCTAACTTGTTTTTGCAGGGTATGTTTGATATGATATGGGCAAATACATGATGAGATATATGTGATGTATGAGATAATCATGTTTTGTATAGAATATCACAACTTGCATGTTGATGAGTACAACAACCGACAGGAGCCATAGGGTTGTCTTTAATTATTGTATGACCTGCGTGTCAATCATTAAGCACTATGTAATGCTTTACTTTATCGCTAAGAGGTAGCAATAGTAGTATAAACATGGTGGGCGCGACAAACCCGATGGTGACACAATGATGGAGATCATGATGATGAAGATCATGGTGTTATGCCGGTGATGATGGAGATCATGCTGGTGCTTTGGAGATGGAGATCAAAAGCACAAGTTCATGGCCATATCATGTGACTTATGATTTGCATGTGATGTTAATCCTTTTATGCATCTTGTTTAGCTTAGGACGACGGTAGCATTATAAGGTGATCCCTCACTTAAATTTCAAGATGAATTGTGTTCTCCCCGAGTGTGCACCATTGTGAAAGTTCATTGTGTCGAGACACCACGTGATGATCGGGTGTGATAGACTCTGCGTTCGCATACAACGGGTGCAAGCCAGTGTTGCACATGCGAACACTCGAGTTAAACTTGATGAGCCTAGCATGTACATACATGACCTCGGAACACAAGAGACCGAAAGGTCGAGCATGATTCATATAGTAGATATGATCAACATGATGATGTTCACCATTGAAACCACCTTAACTCACGTGATGATCGGACTTGAGTTGGTGAATATGGATCATGTACCACTCAGATGACCTGAGGGATGTCAATTTGAGTGGGAGCTTTAGTAATTTGATTAACTGAACTCATTATCTTGAACAATAGTCTTAGTAACCTTTGCTTATTTATGTTGTAGATCAATGGCCCGCGCAGTAGCACCCCTGAATTTTAATGCGTTCCTAGAGAAAGCTAAGTTGAAAGATGATGGAAGTAACTTTGTGGACTGGGCCCATAATCTGAGGATTATCCTCATGGCTTCCCAGAAGGCTTATGTCCTTGATGCACCGCTTGGGACCCACCCGCTCCCGTGTCATCTGAAGACGTTAAGAACACTTGGGAGGCATGTTCTGGACATTACTGAGTAGTTCAATGTGCAATGTTGTATGGCTTAGAACCAGGACTTCAAAGACGTTTTGAACGTCATGGAGCATATGAGATGTTCCAAGAGTTGGAGTTTATCTTTAAGAAGAATGCCCGGATCGAGAGCTATGAGACCTCTGATAAGTTCTATGCTTGCAATATGAAGGAGAACGGGTCTATCAATGAACATATACTCAGAATGTGTGTGTATTTGACCCGTCTAGCGGAGTTAGGGATGCGCCTTCTGCCGAAGGCGATCGCTGACAGAGTTCTTCAATCATTGCCACCTAGCTAGAGCTTTGTGTTGAACTATAACATGCATGGGATGAACAAGTCAGTCGCCGAGCTGTTTGCGATGCTGAAAGTCGTTGAGTCTGAAATCCAGAAAGAACATCAAGTGTTGACGGTCAATAAAACCACTAGTTTCAAGAAGCATGGCAAGGGCAAGAAGGGTAACTCCAAGAAGGGTGGCAAAGCAGTTGCTCCTCCCGTGAAGAAACCCAAGGCTGGACCCAAGCTAGAAACCGAGTGCTTTCATTGCAAGGGAACTGGTCACTGGAAGCGGAACTGCCCCAAGTACCTGGCCGACAAGAAGGCGGCCAACACAAAACAAGGTATATATGATATACATGTTATTGATGTGTACCTTACTAACTCTTGTTGTAGTGCCTGTGTATTTGATACCAGTTCAGTTGCTCACATTTGCAACTCAAAGCAGGACCTACGAATAGATGGAGGCTGGCTAAGGATGAAGTTATGATGCGCATGGGAAATGGTTCCAAGGTTGATGTGATCGCCGTCGGCACGCTCGCTCTTCAACTACCATCGGGATTAGTGATGAACTGAATAATTGTTATTTACTGCCTGCGTTAAGCATGAACATTATTTCTGGATCTTGTTTATTGCGAGACGGTTACTCATTTAAATCAGAAAATAATGGTTGTTCTATTTATATGAGTAATATCTTTTATGGTCATGCACCCAATGTCAGGAGTTTATTCTTATTGAATCTCGATAGTGATGATACACATGTTCATATCATTGATGCCAAAAGATGTAGAGTTGATAATGATAGTACCACTTTCTTGTGGCACCGCCATTTGGGACATATTGGTGTAAAACGCATGAGGAAGCTCCATGCTGATGGACTTTTGGAGTCACTTGATTTTGAATCACTTGACACATGTGAACCATGCCTCATGTGTAAGATGACTAAAACGTCGTTCTCTGGAACAATGGAACGGGCGAGTGATTTGTTGGAAATCATACATACTGATGTGTGCGGTCCGATGAACATTGAGGCGCGCAGTGGATATCGTTATTTTCTCACCTTCACTGATGACTTAAGTAGATATGAGTATATTTACTTAATGAAACACAAGTCTAAAACGTCTGAAAAGTTCAAGCAATTTCAGAGTGAAGTTGAGAATCATCGTAACAAGAAGATTAAATTCCTGCGATCTAATCGAGGAGGATAATATTTGAGTTATGAGTTTGGCGGTCACTTAAGACAGTGTGGAATTGTTTCACAATTGACACCACCTGGAACACCACAGCGTAATGGTGTGTCTGAACGTCGTAATCAAACCTTATTAGATATGTTGTGTTCTATGATGTCTCTTGCCGATTTGCCACTATTGTTTTGGGGTTATGCATTAGAGACAACTGCATTCACTTTAAATAGGGCACCATCGAAATCCGTTGAGACGACGCCATATGAACTGTGGTTTGGCAAGAAGCCAAAATTGTCGTTTCTTAAAGTTTGGGGATGTGATGCTTATGTAAAAAAGCTTCAGCCTGAAAAGCTGGAACCCAAAGTAGAGAAATGCGTCTTCATAGGATACCCAAAAGAGACAGTTGGGCATACCTTCTATCTTAGATCCAAAGTCAAAGTATTTGTCGCCAAAAACGAAACATTTCTTGAGAAAGAGTTTCTCTCGAAAGAATTGAGTGGGAGGAAAGTAGAACTTGATGAGGTTACTGAACCTTCACTTCAACCAGAGAGTAGCGCAGCGTAGAAAGATGTTTCTATGGAGCCAACGACAGTTGAAGAGGAAGTTAATGATGATGATCATGAAACTTCGGATCAATTTGCTATTGAACCTCGTAGGTCGACAAGGGCGCGTACTGCTCCTGAGTGGTACGACAACCCTGTCTTGGAGGTCATGTTATTAGACAACAATGAACCTACAAGATATGGAGGAGCGATGATGGGCCCGGATTCCGAGAAATGGTTAGAGGCCATGAAATCCAAGATGGGATCCATGTATGAAAACAAAGTATGGACTTTGGAAGTATTACCTGAAGGGCGAAAGGCCATTCAGAATAAATGGATCTTTAAGAAGAAGACGGACGCAGACTGTAATGTCACCGTCTATAGAGCTTGACTTGTGGCAAAGGGTTTTTCACAAGTTCAAGGAGTTGACTACAATGAGACCTTCTCACCCGTAGAGATGCTTAAGTCCGTCAGAATCATGTTAGCAATAGCTGCATATTTCGACTATGAAATTTGGCAGATGGATGTCAAAATAGCATTCCTTGACGGTTTCGTTGAGGAAGAGTTGTATATGATGAAACCGGAAGGTTTTATCGATCCAGAGAATGCTGACAAAGTTTGCAAACTCCAGCGATCCATTTATGGACTGGTGCAAGCATCTCGGAGTTGGAATAAGCGCTTTGATGAGGTGATCAAGGCGTTTGGGTTTATATAAGTTTATGGAGAAGCTTGCATTTACAAGAAAGTGAGTGGGAGCTCCGTAGCATTTCTAATATGATATGTGGACGACATATTGCTGATTGGAAACAACATAGAAATACTGGAAAGCGTGAAGGAATATTTGAACAAGAGTTTTTCAATGAAGGACCTAGGAGAAGCTGCTTTCATATTAGGCATTAAGATCTATATAGATAGATCGAGACGCTTGATAGCACTTTCACAAAGCACATACCTTGATAAACTTTTGAAGAATTTCAAAATGGATCAGTCTAAGAAGGGGTTCTTACCTGTGTTACAAGTTGTGAAGTTGAGTAAGACTCAATGCCCAGTGACTGCAGAAGATAGAGAGAAGATGAGTGTCATCCCCTATGCTTAAGCCATAGGCTCTATCATGTATGCGATGCTATGCACAAGACCCGATGTCAGCCTTGCCATAAGTATGGCCAGAAGGTTTCAAAGTGATCCTAGAATGGAGCACTGGACGGCGGTCAAGAATATCCTTAAGTACCTGAAAAGGACTAAGGAAATGTTTCTTGTTTATGGAGGTGATCAAGAGCACATCGTAAAGGGTTATGTCGATGCAAGCTTTGACACTGATCTGGATGACTCTAAGTCGCAAACCAGATACGCATTTATTCTCGATGGGGGAGCAGTAAGCTGTTGTAGTTCCAAGCAAAGCGTGGTAGCCGATTCTACATGCGAAGCGGAGTACATCGCAGCCTCGGAGGCAGCGATGGAAGGTGTCTGGATGAAGCAGTTCATGACAGATCTTGGAGTAGTGTCCATTGCAATGAATCCAATGGCTCTGGCCAAGGAACCAAGGTTTCACAAGAGGACCAGACACATAAAGCGACGGCTTGAATTCCAACCGCGATTACGCCGAGGAGAAGGACATAAATATTTGCAAAATGCACATGGATTTGAATGTTGTAGACCCATTGACTAAACCTCTTCCAAGGGCTAAACATGATCAACACCAGAACTGCATGGGTGTTCGATTCATTACAATGTAAATCACATAGTGATGTGAACTAGATTATTGACTCTAGTGCAAGTGGGAGACTGATGGAAATATGCCCTAGAGGCAATAAATAAAGTTTTTATTATTATTTCCTTGTTCATGATAATCGTTTATTGTCCATGCCATAATTGTATTGACTGGAAACACATTGCATGTGTGGATGTATAGACAACACTTTGTCCCTAGTGTGCCTCTAGTAAACTAGCTCGTTGATCAAAGATGGTCAAGGTTTCCTAGCCATTGACATGAGATGTCATTTGATAATAGGATCACATCATTAGGAGAATGATGTGATGGACAAGACCCAAACTATAAACATAGCATATGATCGTGTCAGTTTATTGCTACAGTTTTCTGCATGTCAAGTATATGTTCCTATGACCATGAGATCATGCAACTCACTGACACCAGAGGAGTTCCTTGTGTGTATCAAACGTCGCAACATAACTGGGTGACTATAAAGGTACTCTACAGGTATCGCCGAGGGTGTTTGCTGGGTTGGCATGGATCAACACTGGGATTTGTTACTCCGTGTGACAAAGAGGTATCTCAGGACCCACTCGGTAATATAACATCACAATAAGCCCTGCAAGCAATGTGAGTAAGTGTCACAGGATCTTGTATTACGGAATGAGTAAAGAGACTTGCCGGTAACGAGGTTGAACTAGGTATAGAGATACCGACGATCGAATCTCGGGCAAGTAACATACCGAAGGACAAAGGGAACATCATACGGGATTAACTGAATCCTTGACATAGAGGTTGGGCCAATAAAGATCTTTGTAGAATATGTAGGAATCAATATGGGCTTCCAGGTCCCGCTATTGGTTGTTGACCGTAGAGGTGTCTCGGTCATGTCTACATAGTTCTCGAACCCACAGGGTCTGCACACTTAAGGTTCGGCGACTTTCGGTATACATGAGTTATGTGTGTTGGTAACTGAAGGTTGTTCAGAGTCCAGGATGAGATCCCAGATGTGACGAGGAGCTTTGGAATGGTCCGGAGGTAAAGATTAATATATAGGATGTTCCGTGTTGGTTATGGGGAAAAGTTGGGGCGTCACCGGTAACGTATCGGGGGTGTCGGGAGGGTCCCGGGGGTCCACCGGAAGGGGTCACCAGCCGCAAGG